>VZQC01009117.1:294283-356854 GCA_009823505.1 Rhizomys pruinosus
GAGTTTGTCATTCTCTCTCTCTAGGTCCTTCTTGAGTTCTTCATTCTCTTTTCTTAGTTCTTTGATTTGCTCTTTATAATCTTGTAGTTCTTTAAATATGTTCCCAATTGTGTTTCTGATATCTGTGTCCTGGGCCATCCCCAGGGGGATCCCACTGTAGGAATCTTCCATAGGGTTGGTAGAGCTTGGTGTGGAATTATCCTGCCCCTTTCCCATGTTGTCTCTTCTTCATGTTCCTGGCATATGAGCTTCTCCTTGCCTGTATTCCAATGTAAGTCCTAAATGCCTCTTCACTGTGTTGAAGGCTTGCTTTGCTTGCCTCCTTCAGACGCCTTCATAATCCCAGTTGGTGGGGGTGGGGGGTGGGTGGGGTGGTGGGGATGGGGGGTGGAGGGGGTGGTGTCTATGGGCTCTGCCCCAGCATCTGCTGCCACACCAACTCTGGCGTTGTCTGTGTGAGCATAATAACGGACGAGGAGATATGTGCCTCCCGAGGCTAAGCTCCCTGGTGGTCAGTGACAGAGTACCCAGCCTCAGCTTCTAAGATCACGATGCATTACAAAGATGTTATGCTTCATGAGTGTTGGACTTAGTACACTGTCTTTTGACTCTCCTCCCGAACCCAGCACAACCTCAGTCCCATCAAGGGACAGTTAAACATGTTTAAAAATAAATCAGGCAATCAGAAGCCTCATGAACCTAAGTAAAATCATACAGAGATACAACATTTAAAGGCTCCTTTGTCCTAAAAGTCCCCACAAAGATATTGTAGACATTACACTAAGTGAGATCATAGGTTAGTTACAAATAATAAAAGTGTCCTTCCAAACTTAATAAAAATAAGACTCAGTCTTTTAAGCAGAAAGCTACATCTAATAAAGTTAGTAAGATAAAGTTTAGCTACAGTTATACATATTAAAGTGAAACACTTAGAGGCACATGGTGGGGATTTCTCCTTTAAGAAAAACACTGTGTAATTTATGAAGAGCTGAAAGGCCCCCCTTTTCAGGCTTATGGCTTAAATCACAACCTAGAGATAACAAACAGCCTTGAAAAAGCTCTGGCCCCAGGAAGGATGAGAAACACTAATTGGAACTTCAAAAGAAACAAAGACTGTTTATGGCTTGTGATTCTAAGACTGCTGTTTTATTGCTTATCTCCCCTATCAAAACAATGTGAGGAGTAAACTTTCACTGATATACAAATTTATCTTGTTGGCCTTGGTAGCCCAGGTGCGAGTTCCTAAGGCAGTAAGCCCTTTGTTCTTGAGGAGATGCAAATCCCCTGCCTGCCACCTTGGCCCTTCCCCCTTTTTTTGCCTGCTTTCCCAGCCCGCTTTTTTTCTGCCTGTATAAAAACTTAACTTGAACTCAGTAAAGGTGCACTAGATTCAAAAACTTTCTCTCTGGTGTCGTGTCCAGTTATTTCACCTAATCTGTGCCCTCCTGTACAGACTCTGGTTTCCTGCAGGTGAAAGAAATCCTATTGGGTTAGCCTGCAGCAATCTGTGCTTGCCTCAGGTGGTCTCGGGAGATCTCAGATCCCAAGACTCACACAACACTACCTTTTATACCAGCTGGGAGGATAACTCCACCCCCACAGCCACAAAAGCCAATTAAGCCAAAGACAACTGGATTAGTGGATTAACTCTATTAAAGCAATCAACAATCAGCCTTGCTGAAGCACCCAGCTGCTGCCTACCTACCTGCGCTTGCTCTCGGGAGATCTCAGATCTCAAGATTCACACAACACTACCTTTTATACCAGCTGGGAGGATAACTTCAAATTCCCTCTTTCACAATATGAAAAGTCTCTTTTATTCTCCAGAGTGTTTGTTTATAAGTGTTTAACAGCTGCCATCTGCTGGGCATTTCTTATGTGCTGTGGATGTATCTAACTGTTCTCACAATTCCATTTGTTATTCATTCTTGCTTTTTGAGTAGGGTATTGCCGATGTCGCCTCTATTTTAAAGATGAAGAAACAAGGGCAGGGGAGAGTTAGAGGTGCTGCCCAACATGACTCAGTTAGGATATGGCAGATTTCTTTTTTTTTTTTTTCAGATTTTATAGCTCATATTTTATTGTGCATCGCATATAATCTTATTCATATAATTAGAGAACATAAAGACTGGTGGAAAATCACCATGCATATAAGAAATTATCATTATAATTTCAAATGCCTTTGTAAAATCACTAAATATGAGTTTAATGTATATCACACAAACATATACACAAGCTGATCTGGTTTTTCAGTGCCTTAAATATTGGCCATATGTGGAGATTTATTCTGCCAATAAACAATGTAACATCTTAAAACTGATACAGTCACTGTGTCTCCAAATGGAGATTAAATGTAACAGAATATTTTTTCATATTTTTAATATTGTAGTGTCACTGATATCATTATCCACTGGTCATGTTAATCTCAAAATGCACAACATATTTGTATGATCTGTGAAATGCAAAAAAGTGTTCAAAGATGTGATAATACACAGCTTGGTTTTGGTATTTATTATCAGATTATCATAATGTGCATCAGCCTTAAAGAATCTAATCTTGAAAACAATGTGTTCTTCACCAACTGATATTGCACTACTGAGTGTGCTGGATGTGGCTGTGTAGAAGTCTCTCTGCACTTCTAGATCTTTGTAAATACTTCCTTACAACTAACCAGTAAAACAAAAGAAGAGCCTCATAAAAGATCTTCTTAAACAAGTTTTTCAAAGGCTTGTGTTCTGATCTATGATACCCATGGAACCTGTATTAAGTTCAGAAAAAGAAAAATGGAAGTACCTAATTTGTGAGTCAGGAAAATTAATTCTGAGGAAATGAAATGTTTACTTTCCTGAAAGATAGTGAGAAAATGTCTTCCTGGTTTGTATGTACTTCCTGATTTCATGTTATTGGTTGAGGAATGTCATAGCTTGAAAAAGCAGTAGCAGCTAGTATGAAAGTGTTAACCTGGCTCATAATATAGGGACATCCCCGTTCATAATGCTCTAGTTTATAAAGATAACTGAACACATTAGAACTCTTCAGAATGGTAGAGTGTCTTTCTAGATCTGCAGAAAATAAGTGCATCTGTGTATTGGGGGGATTAGTTCATATAATACAGTCCCTAAGGAAATTGTGTCATAAAGTGAGAACTTTTGTTTTTTTCTGGACTAGAGAAGAAGCACAAGGCATATTTTTGCATACAATGAATTCAAGGGAAAACAATTTTCTTGCTAAAAGTCCAACTTTCATGGTTGAAATCAGTTCACCAGTATTGTCATTACTTCGGAGAAAAATTGTTGACTTGGGCTTTGTCACCTACTGCATTTGAAGGGAGTCCCATTGTTTACGCGTCTCTAACCACTGTTAGCAGCTTCTGTTGTTGAACAGTTGCTACTCTTTACCATGTTAAAAATTTCACATAATTCTTAAAAATTCAGGCTTCAAAAAACTTAAAAATTGCTATACTATGCTTACATGTATAAGATCTGATATAAGAATAGGATCAAGGGGTTGAAGAGATGGCTCGGTGGTTAAGAGCACTGGCTGCTCTTGCAGAGGACTCAGGTTCAATTTCTAGCACCCACATGGCTGCAACAGCCATCCATAACTCCAGTTTCAAGAGAATCCAACACCCTCTTCACAGGCATTGCATGACAGAAATGCACTTACAAACGTGTGGAATACACTCAACACTTAAAATAATAAAAATAATAGCATCAGTAATAGTATGTGACTTCAGTTCTCCACCCTCATCTATAGATAGGTTATCAAAATTAAAAAATTGACAAAGAAGCTTCAGAGTTAATCTATATCATAGATTAAACGACTTAACAGATACCTACAGAATAGTCCATCCAAAAGACATGGAATACACATTGATCTTAACAACTCATGGAACATTCCTTAAAATAGACCACATTCTAGGTAAGACACAAGCCAAGTCATAAAAATATAAAATAAATCAAAATAATTTCTTGTATATTATCAGATTATTGTGAATAAAACAAAAAATAAATAGTAAGAGAAATTATAAAAATACCTCAGGGTGAACAATATATGCTTTTTTTTTTCTCTTTCTTTTTTTTATTGATGTTTTGTGTATTTCATACATCATTTTCCAATTCAGTTCAGGCATATATCCCCTTCCCTTCCCTCCACCCCACCCCTACCCATCCCAGATCATGCATTCTGTCATAACTTTTCTGCGTCTTTCTCTGTTTTTTTTTTTTCTTTTTTTTAAACAGTAGATGATAGTCTGTGAGTACAAGCATCCTTCATGTAAAATCAATTTCCGAGCAGTTGTGCCCAAACCCACACAGCTCATGGGTCCCACCATCCAGCGGGGGGGGGGGCTTGTATGTTCAATCAAGTTGATCAAATGAGTGTCCAGTCTATATTGTTGTAGTTTCACCATTCACCCCATTCGTAGCCCTTACATTCTACCATGCCCCCTCTTCCGCAGATTGTTCCCTAGGCTTAGAAAAGGGGAACTGGTGGATGAGAAGCAAAACAGTCTACTTTCTCTGGAGCTGTTGTCTTGGTCTCTAGTCAATTCTGGCTGTTTTCTTTCATGGGCTGCCAGCTTGTCCAGGCATAACCTTTCAATCCTACTAATGAAGCACATGCAATTAGATATATAGGTACTTAAACAGTATAATATATAGCCTTTCAATCCTACAAATGAAGCACAAGCAATTAGATATATAGGATTTAAACAGTACTAATTTTTATGGTAGGTTACCTTGTTATAGACACAGATGTTTGGATGGTATGTTAATCCATGAATTACATTTTCTTCTGTTAAGTATGACAGGGTCTTCGTGTGGCTTATAACGTCTCCTAACCTTTAGAGGATGTAAGCTTGTGGCATCAGCCGTGGGTTATTCCTCCAAGGAGAGAGCTAATAGCCAATTAGATTTGGGATATACAGACATATGGCTGCCACTGCTGCACCGCTTTTCCAGGCAGATGAGGTGTAGCTGGTGCTGACGGAGGAGTCTTGCTTGACTCAAGGAGACCTATATTTGCTTTATTGGTTTAGTGGCCTTTGGTAACACTCTCTGGCATTCCAGAGACCATCTGTATACTTGCAAGTGCGGTCTCCATACATCTTTCCCATGTTTATATCAGGTCTTCAACAGCAGGGCCTTATCGCCTCTCTTCCTGCAGATATCCCAGTTTGGAGGCAAGGAGCCTTTACCTTTTGTGGGGGCTTGGATCCCCTGGCCAACATCTCCTTGGTAGAATAATCCATTGTTGATGTCAGAGCTCCTGTATTAATATATTTTGCTTAAGTGCATAGCTTAAGGAGACTTTAGCATTGTATTTGGTTCTGAATAGAGAATAATCCCCCTCACAGTTTCTATGTCCATTAGTCAACCAAAGAAGGCAGTTCTACTGATTTTACAAGAGAATACCTCTATAACAGCTGGCTCCAATCCACAGCTGGAGAACGACCTCATCATCCTCATATTTCTCCTTATTCTATGGGGGGGGGGAGTTAAGAAAGTCTGATTTCAAGCTGCATCTGAAGGCCTCCAAGTCCCAACATATGTAACTTTACATAGTGTTTCCTAAGGAGTAGTTATTATCACTGCAAGTTTAAGATGTAGGTAAAGAGGTGAATTCTAGAAGTGGTAAAAATGCTATTGGTTGGGCTGGAGAGATGGCTCAGCAGTTAAGAGCACCAACTTCTTTGCAGAGGATGGGGGTTTGATCTGCAGCACCCACATGGGAGCTAAGAACTGTCTTAGGCTGGGCGTGGTGGCCTACGACTTTAATCCTAGCACTCAGGAGGCAGAGGCAGGGGGATCTCTGTGAGTTCAAGGCCAGCCTGGTCTATAGAGTGAGTTCCAGGCTAGCTGGAGCTATAGGGAGACCCTGTCTCAAAAAAAGATACACACACATACACGAATGCTATTGTAGAGATCTTTGGTGTCTTTGGTTAGGTTTGTTCCTAGGTATTTTATTGTTTTTGAGGCTACTGTGAGTGGGAAGGTCTCCTTGTTTTGCAGGAAAAACCAGATCCCCCTTGAGGTAGAGGGAAGCTGAATGGTTTCTCCCATAAACATCCAGGATTGGAACCCAAATGTTTGAGTCCAAGGCTAGTTCTCTTCCCCTTGGTTAGAAATGTTTCCAGATTTAAACTCTAGTTTAGAAGCACCTTTAATGACCATGTCTAAAGAGGAAGGAAGAGGTTCAGGGTCTTCTTATGACCAATATGAACTGACATGAAAGGTTTGTGTGAGGTCATTTGTCTCATCATGACTTTGACTTGGCCTTGATCTTTATTTAGCATTTCAGTTTTATGTTCTGCAACAAGTTTGGCCATGTTGGAGAACCATCCAAAGGTCAGCAAGTTGGCTACTGGTGACTGGGTGCCCATTCAGTGCCAACGTCTATTACTGTGCTTGTGGAAATCCCCGACTCACCTCTGAATGATGTTCCAGCCACTTTTTGAAAGTCATGGGCTTTGAAGTCTTTTTATGCACTGCTAAGAAAGAGCCCAGGGCTGTGGGGATATGGTAGGAGTGGTCAGAGAGAGCCAAGTGGCATCCTGCAGCTCTGGGAATCTTCCTTCCCTTTTGGTAGCACCTGCTTTCAGATTCCAATTTTACTTTCTCATCAAGGGATGTGGTTTGAAGAAGAGAGGCTGCTCCTGAAAAAAAAAAAAAAGAAAGGCTGCTCCTGAATTGATTTAATTGTGCTGTTTTTTATTTCTTTAACTTGAGGAAAAATATTCTGATATTTCTAAGGCTCACAGGAGCTATCACAAGATTTTTCTTCAAATGTTAGGCTATATCTTAACTCAGGCCATCATTTATGGCTAGACTTAGGTCATTAATGTTGGATTATGCAGCATATTTTTCTATATAGTAATCTGTTTAAGTGTTTTTACAGATATTATTTTTCAGCTAATAGATTTGTTAAAAGACTAGAAACAATATCTGTATTGCTTAGTTAACAAGACAATTGTCTTTACTTAGGACCTGTATTTGAATTCCAACTGGGATGTTGGCCACATCCAATAACTTGTATGAACCTCAGATTCCCATGCCACTAATGCATGAATGATAAAATTACTTTCTGTATAGAAATTACAGATGGCCTCTATGCGCAAGGCTTTATAAATGGTAAATTATTCAAATATTCCTTTATGTAAAATTGTTACATGCCTCTGACCACTCAAGTACTTATATATTACCTTTATTTTGCATGTTTATATGTCATGATTCAGGCTCAGAACCATCATCTAGGCTGTAGCTAATGCTCTAGGGCAGTGGTTCACAGAGGCAATTTGTTCTCCTTAAGAGATGCTTGCAAAGGCTGGATGTATTTTAGGGTGTTACACTAGGAGGATGGTACTGCTATAGTAGACAGAGGCCAGACTTGTCTAAATACACTGTCATGCAATGATCTGGACATCTGCACACACACACACACAAATTATCTGGCCCCAAGTACCAAACGTGTGGAGTCTGATAGAACCTGTGGCAGAGGAGTAGGTTTTCAAACACGGGCCGGAATCACAGGGGCCAGGGTGGAATTGATTAAATACAAATTGCTACTGTGTATCCCTACATTTCCTGACTCAGAAGATCTAGGGTAAACTTTAGTCATTTGAATTTCTAAGAAGTTCCCAGGTGAAGTTCATATACTGGTCCAGGGACTGACTCTTTGAAAATGACTGCTGGAGACACCTCTCTAACACTGTGTGCTGCCAATTTGTTAGGTTGCTTTGCTTAGCCAATGGAACAAGCTGCTATGTTGCTGAATGATGCAAAATTTGCATTCGGGAGTCAAGAAGAATGGATCTGGTAACAAGGCTTTGCCTGGCAGGCCAATCAAAGGAGGCTGCTCTCTCCCTACCAGACTCACTTCAGGGCCAGTGCATTACAGGTTTCTGCAGGAAGATGCATTCAAAGATCCAGGTTCTGAATTCCCCCATGCACATGGTATATTTATATTCATCGCCCTCTCTTCAGAGACCTCATATTAAAATGTTTTAAATTAGCATATATTAATTATACATAATTATGTGTTTCTTGACATTTTCAAATATCTATGTAATAATGTAAGTTGACCATATTCATCCCTCATCATCCTTGTTCTTCAACCCCCTCACCATACTACCACTGATTACTGACTCTCTCTCTCTCTCTCTCTCTCTCTCTCTTTGCAGCTTTATAACTTTATTTGATTCTTAGCAGTTCTTATCCACATTGACTGTAGATTTTTGAATGTGGTAACAGGGGCATAAGTTAACGAAGTGTGCAGCTTGTTTGGTGAATCCTCATCCTCATTATGTTTTCTGGACAAAGGAACATGAATACGATATGGAACATTCCTTATTCTTTTGGCCCAGACAGCTTTGGGGCTGGGATCAATGTGCTCATCTGGAGTACCCATCTCCATGGTGAATTTCCAGATTCTTTGAGTGCCCAAGGGGCACATTTCTTGAAGCCCACTCCATGGATGGGCTCGTGAATGTCGATGACACCAAGCCTAAGGATTCCTGGGTCTCCAACTGGGTGATGGTAGTACCACCCATCTTCTTCTCACCCTTCTTTGTGGGAGCTGGGGCCCAAACTGGAAAGCCTTTTAAAAAGGGCTCTTTCTTCTTCTTCTTCTTCTTCTTCTTCTTCTTCTTCTTCTTCTTCTTCTTCTTCTTCTTCTTCTTCTTCTTCTTCTTCTTCTGGGTCTTTTTGAGACTCTTGAATCCCAGCTGGCCTGGAGCTCATTCTGTAGACCAGGCTGGCCTTGAACTCCAGAGATCCACCTGCTTCTGCCTCTAAGTGCTAGGATTAAGGCATGCACCACCACACCCAGCCTCTTCCTTCTTTAAAAATAAGTATTTTTGAATTGTTTATTTTATTTTATGTGAATGCATGTTTTACTTGCATGTCTATAAGTGCACCTGTATCATGCAATGCCCACAGAAGCTGGATACATTGGCTCCCCCTGGAACTGGAGTTATAGACACTTATTAGCTGCCCTGTGGCTGCTGGGAATGGAACCCAGGTCCTCTGCAGAGGAGCCAGCACTCTTAACAACTGTGCCGTCTCTCCAGCTCCCATATGACATATGTTTTACTTTGTTTTTTTTTTTTTCATTTTTTAACAATAAGTAATAATTTATGAGTACAAGCATCCTTCATGTAAAAACCAATTTGCAAGCAGTTTGCTGCATAAACCACACAGCCCATGGGTCCCACCATCCAGCTGGGGGGCTTGTATGTTCAATCAAGTTGATCAGATGAGTGTCCAGACTATATTGTTGTATTTCACCATTCACCCCAATCGCAGCCTTACATTCTACATGCCCCCTCTTCGCAGATTGTTCCCTAGGCTTAGAAAAGGGGCACAGGTGGATGAGAGAAGCAAACAGTCTACTTTTGCTGGAGCTGTTGTCTTGGACTCTGGTCAATTCTGGCTGTTTCCTTTCATGGGCTGACAGTTTGTCCAGGAATAACCTTTCCATCCTACTAATGAAGCACAAGCAATTAGATATATAGGTATTTAAACAGTACTAATTGTTATGGTAGGTTACTTTGGTATAGACACAGATCTTTGGAAGGTATGTTAATCCATGAATTACATTTTTTTTTCTGTAAAATATGACAGGGTCTTACTGTGGCTTATAACAGCTTCTAACCATTAGAGGATGTAAGCTTGTGGCATCAGCCCTGGGTTATTCCTCCAAGGAGAGAGCTAATAGCCAATTAGATTTGGGTTATATGGGCATATGGCTGCCACTGCTGCACAGTATTTCCAGGCAGGTGAGGTGTAGCTGGTGCTGATGGAGGAGTCTTGCTTGACTCAAGGGACCTATATTTGCTTTTTTGGTTTAGTGGCCTTTGGTAACACTCTCTGGTATTCCAGAGACCAACTGTACACTTGCAAGTGCGGTCTCAATACATCTTTCCCATGCTTACATCATGTCTTTAACAGCAGGGCCTTATTGCCTCTCTTCTTGCAGGTATCCCAGTTTACAGGCAAGAAGCCTTTAACTTTTGGGGGATCTTGGATCCTTTGGCCAACGATTATTCTACCAAGGATGGCCTCTACCATCCTTGGTAGAATAATCCATTGCTGATATCAGAGCTCTCCTGTATTAATATAAGCTATGCACTTAAGCAAAATATATTAATACAGGAGACCTCTGATACCATATGACATTTTCAAACAAGTATATGACGTAGTTTCTTTCTTCTTGAAAATCAATCCTCATCTGTGCTGCCTGTCATCTGACACTTGTCTTATTCTGTTCTGTGGGACAGATAGGGCACAGAGAGCTGGAGCCCTCCTCGTCAGCCTCTTGTTTGGCTATTGTGTAAGGGAAGGAAGTTCTGATGGACACATTTAGCTTGGCTTAATGTCCTGGTCAATCACAGTATCCAATGGTTCAATAGCTAGTACTGAGTATTTCAGTTTCCTTCAGCCCTCACTCAATCAATATAAATGGTTGGCTACTCTGGAAAGCTCATTGGGAACTGTGCATTAGTGTTTTCTAGAGGTCTTGGTAAAAAGCAGTTTCTGATTTCTACAGGGGTGACATGGGGTTTGAACTCCTGCACTTCTGAACAAGCCCTTGGATGATGCTGGTTTTGCTGGTCCAAGGACCATACTTGGAGTAGCAGGACTACAGTTCCCAGGGCTTAACAATTTCATTGAGAGAATTAGAATGAGCTTAAAGTAAAATAAAACTATGCTCTACTCATAGCCATTTTTTTTGTCTTTTTGAGACAGGGTCTCCCTTTAGTCCCAGCTGGCCTGGAGCTCACTCTGTAGACCAGGCTGGCCTTGAATGCACAGAGATCTGCCTGCCTCTGCCTCCCAAGTGCTGGGATTAAAGGCATGCACCAACACCCCTGGCCTCGTAGCCATTTTAAAGAGAAATAAATGTGATGATTTTACAACACTGATACTTACTCCTTAACTCCACATATGAAGCTCTATCATTTTTATATGGGGATATTTTTATTTTTAATTTTATATGTATGTAAGTGCACTCAAGTCATGAAGTGCCCACAGAGGATAGAAGAGAGTGTCAGATACTCTGGGACTGGAGTTAAAGACAGTTGTTAGTTGCCTTGTGGGTGCTGGGATTCAAACCCAGGTCCTCGGTAAGAACTGCCAGTGCTCTTAACTGCTGAGCCATATCTCCAGCCCCATAGGGAAAATATTTTTGAAAGAGATGTACATAGTGAGAAGTGGGCTGGATTGGGAGTTAAGCTGTGGAAGCTTAGGGAACTTGATGTTTATTAGATTGATTCTTTTAGGAAGTAGAGTTGAAAATATCCACTGTGCTTTAAAAATACATTGACAGGAGCATAGATTTGTTGTCAGTTTCAATTGAGAAAGTAGAAGAGAAAACACCATTCATTTGCTTGTCTATTCAAAATATTCATTAAGTGTCTACTCTGGGTGGAGCACTTCCAGGTTTTGAGAATAAATGCAGTAGTGAACAGGCAGATGCAGTTTCCTGGTCTCAGGGAACTGGGTGGGAGTCAAGCGAAGACAAATGCCAAAGAGGCAATAGTGATAATACGTGAGGCTTTTGTTTGTTTCTCTCACTCATTTCTATTAATATATATTAATTATGGCTGGAGAGATATCTCAACAGTTAAGATCACTGGCTCTTCTTGCTGCTCTTGCAGAGGACCTGGGTTCAGTTCCCAGCATTTACGTGGTGGCTAACAACTGTTCATAAATCTAGTTCCAGAGGATCTGATGCCCTCTTCTAATCTCCTCAGGCACTGCATGACACAGGGGCACTTACACACATGCATGCCATAGAGTCATAAAATAAAAATAACAAGGGGGCTGGAGATATGACTCAGTGGTTAAGTGCACTGGCTGTTCTTGCAGAGGACTCAGTTTCGATTTCCAGCACCCACATAGCAGCTAACAACTGTCTGGAACTCTAGTTCCAGGGGCATCCAATATCCTTTGTAAACACTGCATGCATGGCATGGACACAATTACATACATCCAAACAATACGCTCATACACATAAAATAAAAATAATAATTAAAATTAAAATAAAAATAACAGCCAGATGTGGTGGCTCATGTCTTTAATCCCAGCACTCGGGAGGCAGAGGCAGGTGGATCTCTGTGAGTTCAAGGCCCAGCCTGGTCTACATAGGGAGTTACAGGCCAGCTGGAGCTACAGGGAGACCCTGTCTCAAAAACAGACAAAAAGCAAAAAATAAGATATTTAAAATATATATTGTACAAAATTCTAGGTTTCATTGTTACGTTTTAATGCATATATATAATGACTTTGTTCATGTTAGGGAAGGTTTATGAAAGAAGCACAGGTGAATGATTTTTCTCTAAAAGTCCCAGGTAGAAGAGAACCTTCTTAACATAGTGATGTTTCTATTTTTTGTTTTTAAAATTTATTTATTTATTTATTTATTTATTTATTTATTTATTTGTATGAGTGTAATGCCTTGCCTGTGTGTAAGTGCACCCATGTCATCCAATGCCTGCAGAGGTTAGAAGAAGGCGTTGGATTCTTTGGAACTGGAGTTACTGATGGTTGTTGGTTGCCATGTGGGTGCTGTGAGTGAAACCCAGAGCAGCCAGTGCTCTTAACTGCTGAGCCATCTCTCTATCCCTCAAATAATGATGTTTAAGGTGAGATCTTCAGAAAAAAGATTCCAGGCAGAGAGATGATATGTTCAAACGTCCATTGATGTAAAGAACACAGTGACCAGAGAGTGGCGATGTTTGAGTGTGGACAGTAAGGGAGCACAACCCTTTGTGGGTTTGGGGAGGAGCCACATTCATCAGGATACATGTGATTACAGGTGGCAAAAACCAACTCACAGGAGCATAAGTATAAAAAAAGAACTACTTGGGGCTGGAGAGATGGCCTAGAGGTTAAGAGCGCCGACTGCTCTTGCAGAGGACCCGGGTTTGATCCCCAGCACCCACATGGAAACTGAGAACCATCTTTAACTCCAGTTCTGAGAGAATCCGACACCCTCTTCTGACCTCTGTGACATTGCACAACATGGGTGCACAGACCTACATGCAGACAGTACATTCATACACATAAAAACAACAAATAAATAGAATTAAGAAAAAAGAACTAGTTGGCTGATTGAACTTAGGCTCAGAGAAACAAACAATCGGATCTGTCTCTGGGCTCCTTCCTCTCCTGATTTCCGTCTATGAGCTGCTCTTTGTCTCTTTTTTTTTTAAATTAATTTTAGTTATTTCTGTATGTGTATGAATGTACTGTCTGCATGCAAGTTTGTGCACCCGTGTCGTGCAATGCCGCGGAGGTCAGAAGAGGGTGTCGGATTCCCCCAGAACTGGAGTTCTCCTGGAATTGGAGCTTCAGACTGTTCTCGGCCGCCATGTGGGTGCTGGGGATCGAACCCGTCTCTTTTTGAGGAATGCTTTCTCATAGGGTTGGGAATTGGCAGGTTAAGGTTTCAGATAATTCAAGTTTAACAGCATCCCAGTTTTCTTACTGAAAAGAACAGTGAAGACCTCTTCAGAAATGAACATGTTCACACAATCCCAGCTATGAACTGACTGGACCTTGGATGAACACATGTGTAGTCTTAGCCCAGTGATTACAGTTGGGAGAGGAAAGGAATGTTGAGGATTGTCTGTCCCACAAAATCACAAGTAAAGGGAAGTGATGCTGTAATATCTTATGGGGAAAATGTTCCAAAGTGATGCTGGGCAGATAGAAAAGAATTCACCGAAGGTATGTAGTAGAGGGTGCTGGCGAGATGACATAGTGGGAAGAGGTGCTTGCTACACAAGTCTGGCAACTTGAGTTTCATCCCTGGAGACTTGTGTAAAGGCAGAAAGAACTGAGTCATGAAGTAGGTAGTGGAAAATTTGAGGGAGTTTTTAGATCATAGTAAGATCTTGGACTTTTGTTTATTTGAGGCAGAGACTCAAGCTGTAGCCCACCTTTAAATTTGCAGTGTACCTGCCTCTTGAGTGCTAGGAAGACATAAACCACTACAGTGATTGGCCTTGGAGTTTTTCAGTGTGTTAGATGATGTTTGGTTTTGGATATGGATGGGGTGTCTATGTACTGAATGGAAGCAGAAAGAGATTTGGTAACTAAAGAAAATGAGAAGGGAAAGGAAGAAAAAAGAGCCTTTAAAAATTGTAAGCATTACTACTGTAAACAGAGCCAAAGGAGACTGAAGAAAAAGATCTATTTTCTAGTTTCTGTGACTGTCTTTGAGAAAGTACCTGGGTATGGAGGCACCTTAGTCACTAGCCAACAGGCAGATTTATCATCGCTTTGTTTAGGTCATAGGTTTATTCTGAGTTCTTTTTTTTAAACTTTATTTTTTATTTTTTATATGTATGAGCATACTGTCTGCATGTAGGTTGGTGCACTTGTGTCATACAATGCCATGGAGGTCAGAAGAGGGCATCAGATTCCCCTGGAACTGGAGTTAAAGACGGTTCTTAGCCGCCATGTAGGTGCTGGAGATTGAACCCGGGTCCCCTGTAAGAGCAGTTGGTGCTCCCAACCACTGAGCCATCTTTCCAGCCCCTGTTTTGAGTTCTTTTGAAATTAATCATTTCTTCTGTAAGCATCACGGTGAAATGATGTGAAATGTAGTTACAGCAATTGATTTCTCATAAATTAGGCTGAAGAGCAGTATTGCAACTTAATAAAGTCACACAAGGATCATTTTGAGCCTTCTAAGTGTTCTCCACACTGTTTTCCATAGTGGCTGCACAAGTTTACATTCCCACCAACAATGGATGAGTGTTCCCCTTTCCCCACACCCTCTCCAGCACTTGGCATCATTTGTTTTCTTGATGCTAGCCAGTATTACTGGAGTAAGATGGTATCTTAAGGTGGTTTTAATTTGCATTTCCTTAATTATTAGCGATGTTGAACACTTCTTAAGGTGTTTCTCAGCCATCTCTAATTCCTCCTCTGAGAAGTCTCTGTTCGGATCTTTGCTCCATCTTCTGAGTGATTCATTTGTTTTCTTTCTTCTTTGTTTTTTGAGTAGCTTGTATACTCTGGAAATCAATGCTTTGTCAGATGTATCTGCTGTGAAGGTTTCCCCATTCTGTGGGTTTTTTCTTCACTTCCTTTATTGTTTCCTTTGATGTACAGAAGCTTTTGAGTTTAATGTCCATTTGTCAATGACGACCTTATTTCTTGTTCAGCTTGCTGTCTGATTTAAGAAAGTCTTTTCCTATACCTACGTCTTGTAGTCTCTGTGCCAAGTTTCTCTTCTATCAACTCCCGAGTTTTGGATTTGGTGGTGGGTGAGTGAAGGGAAGGGGATATACGCCTGAACTAAATTGGAAAAAGAGGTATGAAATACACAAAGCATCAATAAAAAAAAATAAAATCACACAAGGTTGTAATTTATGTAGTGTTTACAATTGGTTGATGTAGGTTAACCATTAATGCTACAGTATTGGGATTGAGAGGCAGAAAGCCTTTGATCTGTTTTCCTTCAGATTTCAGCTCAATTAACATAAACAGTTATGATTAGATAAGATCATGAAAGCCCATTTTGAAACAAACTCTAGACTGTAAATTGTTAAGCCTGTATAATTTAAGCAATTTATTTTATTTTATCTTTTTGTGAGTGGTGTGTGTGTGTGTGTGTGTGTGTATGTGTGTGTGTGTGTGTGTGTGTGTGTGTGCGTGTGTGGTATCTACACATGTCTTTGTGTGTGGTGTATGCTTATGTGTGTGTATACATAGGTGCATGTACCCTTGCACACATGCGTGGAAGCTGAAGCAGGATGAAGGATATTCTGTTCTACCTGTCTCCAATATTATTCCCTTGAGACAGGTCTTCTCATTAACTTGGAGATAGGCTGGTGGTGATCAAACCCCAGAGATCCTACAGTGCTGGGGTTACAGGCATTTGAGGCTGTACCAGGTTCTTTTTTATCATGTGGTTGCTGGGGATCTGAATTCAGGTCCCATGCTTGTGTAACAAGTGCTTTTTCCTACCAAATCATTTCCCCAGCTCCAATTTAAGGAACGAGGAAAAATATATGTTGCATCTTATCTAGCCAGGCATTTGCCGCCAATGTGGTTGATCTATTTATATTATATATATATATCTATATATATATATATATATATAATATATACTAAAATCTCTATATAAATATTTAAAATAAAATAAAAATCCATTTTAGGGGCTGGAGAGATAGCTCAATTGGTAAAGTGCTTGCTATGCAAAAAGCCTGGTACATGTTTGTAATTCCAGTGCTGGGAAGGTTGTCACAAGAGATGCCCTAGGGCTTGTTGGCCAGCTAGCCTCACTTAACAGGTGAGCTCTAGGTCCCAGTGAGAAACCCTATCTAAAAAAAAATTAAACAGTGGACATGTCCTGAGGAATGGCACCTGAGAGTGACCTCTGGATTCCAGATGCAGCACACTCACTACATCCACACACACACACACACACACACACACACACACACACACACACACACCTGCATTGCATAATGCCTCCTTATCTCCCACAAAATCAGTTCTTCATAGCAGTCTCACTTGAAGTGCTGAGCAAGTATGGCCTGCCTTGCGCCTGCTACACTGAGCAGCCAGCAACTATTTTGAACACAGCCTTCATTGCAGAAAGTCTGTCCAAGAACAACAATAACTTGGAGTAAAAAAAGCTGACAAAAATGTTTTGATAGCCAGGCATGGTGGCGCACACCTTTAATCCTAGCACTCGGGAGGCAGAGGCAGGCAGATCTTTGTGAGTTCAAGGCCAGCATGGTCTACAGAGCGAGTTCCAGGAGAGCTTGGGCTACAGGGAGACCCTGTCTTGGAAAAGACCAAAAAAATTTTTTTGAGACAAAAATCTCACTTTGTAGACCAGGCTGGCCTTGATCTCACTTGATGTCACAGAGCTCCACACTTGCCTTTTCCCCCCAGAATGCTAAAGGGCGTGCACCACCATGCCTGGCTTGAATAAAACCTTTAGCAGGGATTTTTCTTTCCTTCCGTCCCACTGTAAATTCTGCCAACTTTCTCTTTATGATGCACTCCATGTCAGCCGCCTCTTCTCCTTTTTCATCAACAACCTCTCTTCCTGAGCCCATTTTCATTTTTACTCTAATTTGGATATGGCTTGAGTGTGAGCCCAAGTTTCATTTTTTAGAATCTTGGGGGTGCCTTTAAGAGGCGGGGACTAGTGGAAGGAGGGTGTGTTATGGGAGTGTCATCTTTAGATGGTAATAATGTAGATATTATAGGACCCTAATCAGTTCTCACAAAGACAGTTTTGGAAAGTGCAAGCTTGGTCCCTGGTCCCTCTGGCTTCTCTGTAAGCTCATGTGTTTCCATGGGTTCCTGTCATGATCCCATTAGCCACACTGAGATATATTCAGGAAGATCTTATGAGGGCTGAGCAGAGGCTGCTGCTGTGCTCTTAGATCTTTCAAACAGGGAACCAATAAGACTCTTCAATAAATGGACCAGCTTCAAGTATTTTGCTATAGTAGCAGAAAATGAACAAATGAACTCTGCAATCTATCCAATTTTGAGTCTCCTGTTGTCTCCACCTTTCCATTTGTATATGGTCTTCATATAGTTGAAATGATTTTTCAAAAACCATTTATAAGCTAGCTGTGTGTGGTGGTATGTGCTTTTAATCACAGGACTCAGGAGGCAGAGCCAGGTGAATCTCTGTGAGATTGAGGCCAACCTAGTCTCCATAGCCAGTTCTGGGCCAGCTGAGGCTACAGGGAAATCCTATCTCAAAAGGACCAAACAAATAAACAAATAAACAAACAAAAAAAACAAACCACACCAAAACAAAAAACTAAATCCAAAACCAAAACAAACATGCATTAGGTTTATATTTCTCAAAGAAAATAAAAAGGAATTTAAAATAAGAAAACCGAATATTTGTTGAACTTCCAATGTATGTGCTAATTTGCAATGTCTTTTTAAATAAATGACCTTCTTTAATCTTTACAGTGCAAAAGAAAGTTGTAATAATTCCTTCTTCTTTCCAAAGACAGAAATTAAGAAAATTAGAAGGCAGATAACCTCTCCATATTCTCCTCCATACTAAGTGGAAGAGCTGTTGAAATATGCAGGAAAGGTGTGCTAGCCAAGTTCAGAGGTGTTGACTGGGCTGCCTTGTTAGATGTCACCAAATGCCCAAAGACATCTTTTTGCTGGGATTCATCCTTCCTTCCTTTCTTCCTTCCTTCCTTCCTTCCTTTCTTCCTTCCTTCCTTCCTTCCTTCCTTCCTTCTTTCCTTCCTTCTTTCCTTCCTTCCTTCCTTCTTTTTTTGTCTTTTCAAGACAGGGTCTCCCTTTCGTTCTAGATGACCTGGAGCTTGCTATGTAAACCAGGCTGGTTTTGAACTCACAGAGATCCTCCTGCCTCTGCGTCATAAGTGCTGGGATTAAAGGAGTGTGTCACCATGCCTGGCCTGGGATTCTTTCTTGTGAAGAGATAAGGAAACCTCAAGATGCTATCTACCATATCTGATCATTCATGTGGACTCTGGACTCTCAGTAGCATTAACCTCACCAAGTTTAAAGATCCTCTCAAGATTCCTTCGGTTTCCAAACATGCCAGAGCTGCAGGTAGAAATTTGACACAGCCTCTAGGTAAAGGGCTCCCTTCCTTACCAACTGGGATCTGTTTTTTAAGATTGAGAGACACAGTTAACCAAAAGAAAGAATGAGCAACTCCAAATCAATAGAATTCATGATGAAAGGGGAAATATCACAACAGACAATGAAAAGATCCAGACAAACCTACAGGAATACTTAAAAAAACTATACACTACTAAATTTGAAAACCTAAGAGAAATGGATGAATATCTGAAATCCTGGGAATCCCCAAAGCTTAACCAAGAAGAGACTGACAGCTTAAACAGACCCTTAATATAAAAGAAGAAATTGAAAATATAAGAAACCTCCCAACTAAAAAAAGCCCAGGCCCAGATGGTACTCAAACTGTTCAGAAGGATACACGCAGAAGGAAATCTCCCAAATTCCTTCTATGAAGCAAGCATCACTCTAATACCCAAACTGGGCAAAGATATAACCAAAAAGAGAACTATAGACCCCTCTCATTAATGAACACAGATACAAAAATTATCAACAAAATACTTGCAAACCGCATACACACCCACATCAAAAAGATCATCCATCATGACCAAGTTGGATTCATACTAGAGATGCAGGGATGGTTCAACATATAAAAATAAGTAAATACAAAACACATAAATGGACTGAAAGACAAAAACCACATGATCATCTTAATTGATGCAGAAGAAGCCTTCAATAAAATACAGCATCCCTTCATGCTTAAAGTCCTAGAGGGAATTGGACTGGAGGGATCATTCCTCAATGTAATCAAAGCCATATTCAAGAAAACCTACAGCCAACATCATCCTAAATGGAGAAAAGACAGAAGCATTCCCCTTGAAAGTAGGTACTTGGCAAGGCCGCCCCCTGTCACCACTCCTCTTCAATATAGTGCTTGAAACACTTGCTAGGACAATAAGGCAAGAAAAGGAATTAAAGGAGTACTAATTGGAAAAGAGGAAGTCAAGCCATCCCTTTTTCTGATGATATGATTGTTTACCTAAGGGATGCAAAAAACTCCACCAGAAAACTCTTAGAAATGATGAAGAGTTTAAGTAAAATGGCAGGATACAAAATTAACCTAGAAAAATCAGTAGGCTTTCTTTACACCAACAGCAAGCACCTGAAGAAGGAATACAAGGAGAACTTCCCACTCACAATAGCCTGAAAAACAATAAAATATCTAGGAATAAACCTAACAAAAGACACCAAAGATCTCTACAAAATTTTTTAAGCCCCTGAAGAAGGAGATTGAAGAAGACTTCAGGAGATGGGAAGACCTTGTTTGCTCATGGATTGGAAAAAATTAATATAGTAAAAATGTGTGGAGCAAAGGACCCATCTCCAGAATAGATCAGAGAGCAAAGAACCCACCTCCAAGACAGATCAGAGAGCAAAGGACCCGCCTCCAGGAAGGATCATAGAGTAAAGAACCCACCTCCAGGATGGATCAGAGAGCAAAGGACCCGCCTCCAGGATGGATCAGAGAGCAAAGGACCCACCTCCAGGATGGATCAGAGAGCAAAGGACCCACCTCCAGGATGGATCAGAGAGCAAAGGACCCACCTCCAGGATGGATCAGAGAGCAAAGGACCCACCTCCAGGATGGATCAGAGAGCAAAGGACCCACCTCCAGGATGGATCAGAGAGCAAAGGACCCACCTCCAGGATGGATCAGAGAGCAAAGGACCCACCTCCAGGATGGATCAGAGAGCAAAGGACCCACCTCCAGGATGGATCAGAGAGCAAAGGACCCACCTCCAGGATGGATCAGAGAGCAAAGGACCCACCTCCAGGATGGATCAGAGAGCAAAGGACCCACCTCCAGGATGGATCAGAGAGCAAAGGACCCACCTCCAGGATGGATCAGAGAGCAAAGGACCCACCTCCAGGATGGATCAGAGAGCAAAGGACCCACCTCCAGGATGGATCAGAGAGCAAAGGACCCGTCCCCCAGGATGGATCAGAGAGTAAAGGACCCACCTCCAAGACAGATCAGAGAGCAAAGGACCCACCTCCAGGATGGATCAGAGAGCAAAGGACCCACCTCCAGGATGGATCAGAGAGCAAAGGACCCACCTCCAGGATGGATCAGAGAGCAAAGAACCCATCTCCAGGATGGATCAGAGAGCAAAAGACCCACCTCCGGGATGGATCAGAGAGCAAAGAACCCATCTCCAGGATGGATCAGAGAGCAAAGGACCCATTCCAGGATGGATCAGAAAGCAAAGGACCCACCTCCAGGATGGATCAGAGAGTAGTGGAACCACCTCCAGGATGGATCAGAGAGAGAGAGAAAAAAAAACAGACTCAATAGAATAACAAAAACAAAAAGAATGCTTAAAGCAAGCCAGGGTGGAGGCACATGCCTTTAACCCTAGCAAAACCCAAAAATATAAATAAATATAAAAGAATGTTTAAAGCAAAAAAATTAATGAGCTAATGGCAAATTGGTTAAATAGATTTTTAAAAGAAAGATCTGATTTTTTTTCATATATATATATGTATATATATGTGTGTGTATCTATCTATCTATCTATCTATCTATCTATCTATCTATATATATATATTTGGTCTTTTTCGAGACAGGGTCTCCCTGTAGCCCCAGCTGTCCTGGAACTCTGTAGACCAGGCCGGCTTTGAACTCACAAAGATCCACCTGCCTCTGCCTCCCAAGTGCTAGTATTAAAGGCATGTGCTGCCATGCCCGGCCAGATATTTTTTAATAAAAGATTATTAAAAATGTTCATTCTACCCAAATTAATATACAGATTCAGTGCAATCCCAATTAAAGTTCCCAAGACTTTCTTCACAGGTTTGGAAAAAAAATCCTTAATTCTACATGGCAAAACAAAAGACCCTGAATAGCCAAAGCAACCTTGAGGGAAAAGAGCAATACAGGGCAGATCTCTACACCATACTTCAAACTATATTACAGGACTACAGACATAAAAACAGCCTGGCTCTGGCACAAAAACAGGCCTGTAGACCAATGGAACAAAACTGAAGATCCAAACTTGAGCACATACAATTTCAGCCATCTCATATTTGACAAGGGGGCCAAGAAGACTTAATGGGAGAAAGACAGCATCTTCAGCAAATGGTGCTGGCAAAACCGGATCACCACTTGTGGAAGAATTAAATTAAACCCCTACCTCTCTCCTTGTATAAAAGTCAACTCCAAATGGATCAAAGACCTCAATGTGAAACCCGAAACCCTGAAGGTGATACAAGAAAACGTTGGCAGCAACCTATAAGACATGGGTGTAGGAAAATACTTTCTAAATCAAACAGCAGCTGCACAGGAAATAAAGTTGACAATTGACAAGTGGGACCTCATTAAACTCAAAAGCTTCTGTACAGTGAAAGAAACAATCAAGGAAGTGAAAAGAAAACCCACAGAGTGGGAGGAAACCTTCACTGCTGATACATCTGACAGAGCATTAATTTCCAGAATATATAAATTAGCCAAAAAGCAAAGAAGTAAGAAAACAAATGACTCACTCAAAAGATGGAGTAAAGAGATGAACAGAGAATTCACAAGTGAGGAAATAGAGATGGCCAAGAAACATCTTAAAAAGTGTTCAAAATCACTAATAATTAAGCAAATGCAAATTAAAACTACTTTAAGATATCACCTCACTCCAATAAGACTGGCTAGGATCAAGAAAACAAATGATACCAAATGCTGAAGGTGTTGTGGGGAAAGGGGAACACTCATCCACTGCTGGTGGGAATGTAAACTCGTACAACCACTATGGAAAGCAGTATGGAGAACCCTTAAAAGAGTCAAAATGAGCCTACCACCTGACCCAGACATACCACTCCTGGGTATATACCCACAAGACTCATCCTACTGCAGAGATACATGCACAGCCGTGTTTATTGCAGCTCTGTTCACAATAGCGAAGAGCTGGAACCAACCCAAGGGCCCCTCAACTGATGAGTGGATGGAGAAAATGCGGTACATCTACACAATGGAGTTCTGTGTAGCAGTAAAGAAAGATGACATCATGAACTTTGCAGGTAAATGGATGGAACTAGAAGATATGTTAAGTGAAGTAACACAGTCCCAGAAAAACAAACGATGATTGGTATCCCTCATTTGTGGACACTAGCACCAAATACCTAGTTGTAAGGCAAACTGAGCAATGTTAATGTTATATTCCTCATGATTGGAAAACAGCTGTGTTCTTATATTGTGAATCCCTTAACAGGTTCTAGAATTAACCTATCATTTATTTTCAGACTTTGGAATTTTGGAATATGGGTGGAGGGTATGTATGCATATTTTAGAGTAATATAAAATCAAAATGGAAAAATGTGAATTCTGAAATATGATATGGAAATAACATACAGTTTGTTTTCAGAGAACATAATTTTGTTTTTTAAAGAATATTGTTTTAAATATGTGCATTACAGAAAACAAAATGCAGGAAGCCAAGAACAAAATCATCCAGTTACATGCAGCTCACTTGGACATATCCTTTTAGATCCTGCGTGTGTACACACATTTAGGTAATTGAGACTGTACAGTATGTATCATGCTTTCCTACACACTGTGAAAATTATACTAACTCAAAAACTCCATGCTACATGGGTGTTTTGATAACCAAGAATATACCAGGCCATCTCAATTGGCCAGATAAATTGTAATCTTGTGTTTCTTGGCAACAAAAATTTCACAGAAGACAAAAATGGCAACAGGCCTGTAGATAAAAGTACTAGCAAAGTTACAATTAAAATCTGCATTTCCCTTAATGCTCACTTTAAAAGAAAACATAAAATAAGAGACTACAGTAAGCATAGTGGTCAATTTACTATTAGATCTATATAGTAAAATATCTGCAAGAAGATGAATTAATGCATTTCTGAGGTGTAACCAGAAGATACACATCAGCAGTTCACATGAACACCAGCCTGGACACACCTGTGCAGATCTCTCCCTATAAGCTTCCCTCTGGCCCTCCAGTGCCAGAACATGTCTTGACTCACACCATCCAGAGGTTAAAGAGCAATCCTATGTGTCAAGCAATCTTTTCTGTTGATGCTAACACAGTCACAAGTTGGCTATGTCACCAGCTCTACATTTTACCATGCACTCACTTTAGATCAGTTATGAAGCTTAGAATGTTGTGGGTTGAACTTTGTTCACAATAAACACAAGTACTTTACAAAATCCACACATATAGACAGACCCATGGTTATTACTGAAAACGTTCATCTAGATGTGACTATAGTAGCAAAAATGTCCCTTTCCTTTTCCATCCTCTTCTGCACAACTCCAAGGTCTTCAGTTCAGGATGATGCTAGCTCAAGGATGAGCAAAGTTCACTTCTAGAAGACAGTCCTTTCCAGACACTAAAGGTATTTATAGAGATTATTTTGCTATTTCTACCACATTACCACATTAGGACTTTTTCTTTAATACCCAGCAGTGGTAACTGAAATCTACATCAGGAACAATGGCTAGACAACCTGAACCAATCAGCAAGCACAGGACCCTCCTTTCTGCACAATTCTTTCCCCTGCCCCACTGCCACCACTTTGTACAATCAGCATCTTTGCCAATACACCAAGTGTAACATTCCGCTCTTTGAACTCAGCCGCTCCCATGAAATAAAAAAAAATCTTTAAAAGGCATTATTAGCCCTCTTATCATTACCACAATGCATGCTTTATTTATTGCTGAATGTATATGGCTGCTGCATGCTGTTGCGTTTGTATGGAGGTCAAAGGAAAAACTACTGTGTCAGCTCTCTCCTAGCTTGCGGGTCCTGGAGACTGAACTGGGGTCATCCTGGCAGCAAGTCACCTTGCAAGTCCATTACACAGAATGCACATTTTTTTTTNCGCAGTCACAAGTTGGCTATGTCACCAGCTCTACATTTTACCATGCACTCACTTTAGATCAGTTATGAAGCTTAGAATGTTGTGGGTTGAACTTTGTTCACAATAAACACAAGTACTTTACAAAATCCACACATATAGACAGACCCATGGTTATTACTGAAAACGTTCATCTAGATGTGACTATAGTAGCAAAAATGTCCCTTTCCTTTTCCATCCTCTTCTGCACAACTCCAAGGTCTTCAGTTCAGGATGATGCTAGCTCAAGGATGAGCAAAGTTCACTTCTAGAAGACAGTCCTTTCCAGACACTAAAGGTATTTATAGAGATTATTTTGCTATTTCTACCACATTACCACATTAGGACTTTTTCTTTAATACCCAGCAGTGGTAACTGAAATCTACATCAGGAACAATGGCTAGACAACCTGAACCAATCAGCAAGCACAGGACCCTCCTTTCTGCACAATTCTTTCCCCTGCCCCACTGCCACCACTTTGTACAATCAGCATCTTTGCCAATACACCAAGTGTAACATTCCGCTCTTTGAACTCAGCCGCTCCCATGAAATAAAAAAAAATCTTTAAAAGGCATTATTAGCCCTCTTATCATTACCACAATGCATGCTTTATTTATTGCTGAATGTATATGGCTGCTGCATGCTGTTGCGTTTGTATGGAGGTCAAAGGAAAAACTACTGTGTCAGCTCTCTCCTAGCTTGCGGGTCCTGGAGACTGAACTGGGGTCATCCTGGCAGCAAGTCACCTTGCAAGTCCATTACACAGAATGCACATTTTTTTTTGGAGACAGGATCTCACTACGTAGATCAGGCTGGCCTCTAACTCAGAGATCCACCCACCTCTGTCTCCCAAGTGCTGGGATTAAAGTGGTGTGCCATCACACCCAGCCCATTATGCACTTCTAAATGTCTAAGAATAGATGTTTGCATCCCAATATTGTATCACACCACTGGATAAGCTGCACACACCTAACAAAGGTTACATTCAGAAAGTAGACGACATAATATTAGTATAGGTGTGACATACATGCAACGTATATGCATATGTTGAAGCAATACAAGTTGGAGGGAACAACAACAACAAAAGAACCAGGTCAAAACACAAACAAAAAACAAAACAAAACAAAAACCCAAACTAACTGAAACAGTGACGTTCTCCCCAAAACAATAATCCTCTACTGTGGAAAAACTCTGGAAAGACTCAGAAAAAAGATGTAACACAGGTACGGTAGAATGTATGAACTTGGGTGAGGTGGGGGGCGTAGAAAGGGAAATGAATCTAAATTGGATTGAGAAATGACGTATGATGTATGAAAAAGTTTAATAAAAATAAAAACTATATTAACAAAACAAAACAAAAAAGTAAATGTTGAGCTGGGAAGTAGCTCACTGGTAAAGTCCATGATTACTGAATGAAACTCCAGCACTCAAATGAATGAAAAAAAAAAAAACAACTAGTATGTCATGACCTTGTGTCTAACCACAGAATTTATTTTATGGGAGTGCTTCTTAGTATTTCTTATACAAGTCTGCTTGAGCTTTTGTCCATGCCTTTTCTAAAATATTATACAGTAATTATAAGTATCAGGCTGGTGTATCTTAGTCTTTCTGGATGCTTAACAACCATACTTAATGCCCATACCAATTTGGCCGAGGGTATTAAGGATAACTTTGTTCCTTGCCCTCAGAGGTCAACTAAGTCCCAGGGGACTATACATGGGGGCATCTCTTGAAATGTCCTGCAAATGTGAGTCACCAGTTTTCCTGTGCAGGGAGGTCTTGGACATCCACTGTTGGGAGTTCAGCCAATGTCCAGTCAGTCTGCTCATGCTTCAAAAATGGAAGCCTGGTCTATCAAGACCTGACTTTGTCCTTGAGTGGATAGAACTGGTAAATGAAAAGCCAAAAGGAGCCAGGGGCTCCCCCCACCCCCCAAAACCTGGAGTGACCCCAGAGGACCAGATTCTCAACTGACCCTGAGAAAACATAAACCTTGGTTAATCTGGGCTAACTGTGTGGCCTTAAACATCCAAAAGGAAAGTATAACCAGAAATAACTTATCAGAAAGATCTGAGAAATTATACTTCAGGTGTAAAACTTGAGATCTTAGTAAAAAGACAAAAAGAAAAAAAAAAGCATTGTTGTTTTGCCTGTCTTCAATTCTTACTGGCAAGTGCATCTACCCTGTGGTTGCTACTGCTTTTGCCATCCTTCAAAGACATCAGACACAGCTTTTCAACCTTCCATTATGGATTGAAGGCTCATTTCTCTCCAAGAATCCTCCAAACCTTCAGTGCCAGATAGGAAGTGCTAAGACATCCAGCTTGTGGACTGAGTAACTACTGGGGTTTCAGCCTCTTCAGAGTATAGATGGCCATTGTTAGATTACCCAGGCTGTATTACGGAGACCAGTACAGGAAGATAAAGACAGGATGCAGTGCTTAGTGGACCTCATTTGGTGACTATGGGTAGGGAAGACCCCAGTGTGGAGCACAAGGGCAGGACTGATGGTTGTTTGGGCTTGCCAAGGAGGAGCCTTCAAACACTTCCTCAAGGAAAACATGATTTCTTTCAGCCAAATAAATAAATAAATAAATAAATAAATAATAAAGGAAGCCATAGGCTGAAGATGCCAAAACCTATGATGTCATAATCTTGGTATATGTGTGGCATGCATAGACGCATATTTTGGAGTGATACAAATTGGAAGGAACAAAAACATAAAAAAAGACTGGATCAAAGAACTGAACAGTAAACTTCTGCATCGAAAATTAAAAAAAAAGACTGAGAAAAAGATGACAGACATGTATGGCAGAATGCAAGAGCTCTGGTGGGTGGGGGTCAAAGAAGGGGGAATGGATCTAAATTTGATTAAAAAATGTATGAGACGCACAAAACTTCAATAAAAATTTGGCTTTGAAAAAAAATGATTGCGAGAACTTGTTCTCTCAATTTGAGTGTGGGATGCACTTTAAAAAATGTTAAGGGATGGGGGCTGGAGAGATGGGTCAGTGGTTAAGAGCACCAACTGCTCTTGCAGAGGACCCAGGTTTGATCTCCAGCACCCACAAGGCGGCTAAGAACCGTCTTAGGCTGGGTGTGGTGGCACATGCCTTTAATCCTAGCACTTGGGAGGCAGAGGCAGGCAGATCTCTGTGTGAGTTCAAGGCCAGTCTAGTCTACATAGTGAGCTCCAGGCCAGCTGGGACTAAAAGAAGACCCTGTCTCAAAAAGATTCCCCCTCCCCAAATGTTAGGGGAGTGGACTAAAGAGATGGCTCAGTGATTAAGTGATTTTTTTTTTTTTTTTGTCTTTTCGAGACAGGGTCTCCCTGTAGCCCCAAGTGTCCTGGAACTCACTCTGTAGACCAGGCTAGTTTTGAACTCACAAAGATCCACCTGCCTCTGCCTCCCACGTGCTAGGATTAAAGGTGTGCAGTACCACACCCGTCATAAGGATCAGGGTTGGGTTCCCAACACCCACATGGTGATTCACAACCATCTGTATCTCCATTTCCTGGGAATGTAATGCCCTCCCTGGCCTCTGTGGACATTACATGTCTGTAGTACATTTATAAACATGTAGGTAAAACACTCATACACATAAGTTAAAAATAAATAAATCTCTAAAAATATTACATTTCTTTTTTTTTTTATTTTTTTTATTTTTAACAAATCTAGACCCGTGTTCCCGCTCATTCCCCCACCCCGTCAGAGCTCCGTGCATTCTGCCAAACATGCTTTCCATCTCTTAGTCTTTCTCAATATTTTCCATGGGGACGTTGACTGTTTTGAGCAGAAGTTCACTGTTTCAGTCAGTTCTTTGATGCAGTATTTTCTGTTGTTGTTGTTGTTTCCAAAATGCATTATGTCCAACTGCTTTGTACAGAAGCTCAGGGGGCCCTACACAAGAAATACTTACAACTGGGTAATTGGCACTAGCATCCACAGATGAGGGATACCATTCGTCGTTTGTTTTTCTGGGACTGTGTTACTTCACTCAGCATGATGTCCTCTAGCTCCAGCCATTTTCCTGCAAAGCTCGTGATGTCGTCTTTCTTTACTGCTGCATAGAACTCCATTGTGTAGATGTACCACATTTTCTCTATCCATTCGTCAGTTGAGGGGCATTTAGGTTGGTTCCAGCTCTTTGCTATTGTGAAGAGAGCTGAAATAAACATGGCCGTGCATGTATCTCTGTGGTGGCGTAAGTCTTGAGGGTACATGCCCAGGAGTGGTATGGCTGGGTCGGGTGGCAAGTTCATTCCAAGTCTTCCAAGGGTTCTCCACACTGCTTTCCATAGTGGCTGTACGAGTTTACATTCCCACCAGCAGTGGATGAGTGTTCCCCTTTCCCCACAACCTCTCCAGCACTTGGTATCATTTGTTTTCTTGATCCTAGCCAGTCTTACTGGAGTAAGATGATATCTTAAAGTGGTTTTGATTTGCATTTCCTTAATGATTAGTGATGTTGAGCAGTTCTTGAGGTGTTTCTCAGACATCTCTAATTCCTCGCTTGTGAAGTCTCTGTTCAGTTCTTTGCTCCATCTATTGAGCTGGTCGTTTGTTTTCTTTTTTCTTTGTTTTTTGAGTAGTTTATATATTCTGGAAATCAATGCTTTGTCAGATGTATCTGCAGTGAAGGTTTCCTCCCACTCTGTGGGATTTCTCTTCACTTCCTTGATTGTTTCTTTTGATGTACAGAAGCTTTTGAGTTTGATGAGGTCCCATTTGTCAATTGTCGACCTTAATTCTTGTGCAGCTGCTGTCTGATTTAGGAAGTCTTTTCCTACGCCTATGTCTTGTAGTCTGCTGCCAACTTTTTCTTCTATCATCTTCAGAGTTTGGGGTTTCACGTTGAGGTTCAGCAAGTGGTGTTGGCAAAACTGGATCACCACTTGTAGAAGAATGAAATTAAACCCCTACCTCTCGCCCTGTACAAAAATATTACATTTCAATGAACAGTCAAGACTGAAAGATTGATAACAATTTATGTACAAAGCCTGTGGTAATGATCAATCAAAAATAAACTAAAGCATAGCAGAGTAGGTAAACACAGTAACTAAGATCACACACTTGACCATAGTGCCCCTTTTTGGCACCATTCCTCCTTTCTTCTGTGTTCCATATATTCCAATCCTCTGTCCTAAGAGTTCTGTGTTGAATTGTAATGAAAGCAAGCTTATTACTTTGATTGTATTCATTCCAGCTGGGAGGACCTCAATGGAGATACTACAAACCAGCAATTGGTCTTGAACATGTTAGACGCTTTCCCCCACTTCTACCTGCTCCTTTTTTTAATTAAAAATTTTATTTATTATTTTTATGTCTATGAGTGTATTTCCTGCACCTGCAAAAATACATTTGTGGTGTGAAATGCCCATGGAGGGTCAGAAGAAAGCGACTGATCCCCTGGAACTGCAGTTATGAACGGTTGTTAGCTGCCATGTGGGTGCTGGGAATCAAAGTCAGGTCCTCTGCAAGGGCAGTTAATGCTTTTAACCTCTGATCCATCTCTCCAGCCCCCTGTTCCTTTATTTTATTTTTTGAGATAAATTATATAACACAACAACATAACCCAGGTTGGCCTTGAACTCGGGACCCTCCTGCCTCAGCCTGCTAGGATTACAGGCCTTCATCTCCATTCTTGGTTTTCTTCCTACTGAGACCCAGATGCCCCACCTGTATCCTCTAAAAGGTGGGATCCTCATGCAAGGCAGCTGCAACAACAGCTGCAACAGGGTGCAAAGATTCACAGCCTTTGGACTAAGCTGCATTTCTTCTGGTAAATCAGGTGACCTTTAAGTCCTCTGTCCCTCACTAATATTTCTTAATATAAAAAGCATTTGAGTGGAAACATGGAGACTGCAGTTACTTGTGCAATTTAAGTGGAGAGCATCGTTCATCAAGAGTGGAGCAGTGGGAGCTTTAGAGCAAATTTAGATTCGAAGTTTCATGCCCACCATTTACTATAAAGCTGCTTTTACGGATGTCACTGAAATATTCCGAGTTTTTGTTTCCTCATCTGTAAAAGGACAAAGTGTGGCTCAGGAATGAGGTGGTTGAGTGATGCAAGCCTGGAGATAACAATCACATTACCTACAGGAAGGAGTTACCTGTCACTGCCTTGCAAATAACCTTAGATTTAGCAGCTAAAAGCAGCAAACATTTCTTATTTCTCATTTTTGTTGAGTCAGAAATCTTGATGCAGCTCAGCTGGCTTAGGAGCTATGAAAAGCAGAGTGATATGTCACATAAAATGTCATTTGCATGGTGCATAAAGAAAAAGTGAGGTGTATTCTTTCAGGACCATACTCCGGGCTGCCTGGCAGAGTTCCTGCTGCATCATAGTTGATTTGAGGTTAGATACTGGGTCACATTGAACACACAGTCAGATTATTTGACCCCTGTTCACCAGAAGTTCTGTGCTCTACCTAGACTCATTAATTTTTTAAAGATTTATTTATTTTTATTTGTGTGTGTATGAATGTATATAAACAGTGTGTGTGGGTGCTCTCAGAGGCCAGAAGAGGGCATTGGATCCCTGGAGCTGGAGTTACAGGCTGTCGGGTGCCGCCCAGTATGGATGCTGGGAGCAGCAAGCTTGGGTCCTGTGGAACAGCAGGAAGCACTCTTAACTGCTGAGCCATCTCTCCAGCCCATTCATTTAAAATTTTTATCAGGGCCAACAAGACGTTTCAGCAGGTGAGGGTGTTTGTTAAGCCTGGTGACCTGAGTTCCACCCTTCGGTGTTGGAAGGAGAGAACTGAGTCCTCTAAGTTGTCCTCTGGTCTCCACATTCATGCCATGCATATGCACACACACATGTCATACATACACATAAAATCAATAAAACAAAAGTAGTTATTTTTATTTTATGTATCTGAGTATATTCCACGCATGGATGTAAGTACACGCATGACATGCAATACCTGTGGAGCTAGAAGAAAGCAACACATTCCCCTGGAACTGGAGTTATGGATAGTTGTTATCTGCCATGTGGGTGCTGGGAATTGAACTCGGCAGCTAGTAGTCTTAACCATTGAGCCATCTCTCTAACTCCATAATAACTTTATTTATTTATTTATTTATTTATTTATTTATTTATTTATTTATTTATCTTTTTGAGACAGGGTCTCCCTATAGCCTTAGCTGGCCTGGAACTCGCTATGTAGACCAGGGTGGCCTTGAACTCAAAGAGATCTGCCTGCCTCTGCCTCCCAAGTGCTAGGATTAAGGGTGTGCACTACCATGCCTGGCTTTCATAAAAACTTTTTAAACCAATGATCATATAAAACAATCATCCTTAATTCTTCATGATGATACTTTAGTACAAAATTTTAAGCATTTATCTCAATGTATATTTATAAACAATGAACATCTTCTAGTGTCCATCTATAAAAGCTTAGTTTTTTTTTTCTTTTTGATGTAGAACAAAAAAATACAAATAGATGTTCTATTACCTTTTACCTGACCCTCAGAGGACAGTTTCATGTGCAGTGTGTGTGTGTGTGTGTATGTGTGTGTGTTTGTGTGTGTGTGTGTGTGTGTGTGTGTGTCCCACTGGCAGAGGAAGTGCCTGAGAGTGGAGAATGTGGTGGATGGGACATCAAAATCAGGATCCACACAGTATGCCAACAAAGGGGTAAATCATGCAAACAACTAGCGTCCCAGGGCCATGGCTGGCACAGAAATCACCTGTACAGATCTTTATACAGGTGATACCACTGGGAAGAAAGATACAAAAAACCCAACAACAACAGCAGCAAAACACCAAAAACCAAAACCTCTTTTTTCTATATGACTTAAGTGCAGGCGGGATTTCAGCCAGTGTTCATCTTCTCTTCACCTATGCCTTTGAGGCAGGATCTCTCCCTGAACCTGGGCTTTGCATTTTGTCAGCTAGGCTGGCAGCCAGCAAGCCCAAGTCATTCTTCTGTCATTGCCCCTCTTAGAGCTGGACTTAGAGGTGAGCTCGTCTGCTCCACCCCACACTTATTACATGGATGCCAAGAACTGAACTATCCTCAGACTTGGTAGCAAGCCTTCTTAACTGTTGTGCCATCTCTACACTCCCATGTTATCTGTTCATGTCAAGCTACTTTTGTTGGCACAAGTCATGTCTATTGAGTTGCATATTGTCTATGGACGCTTTTTTCACTAAAACAGCAGAGTTGAATAATTGTGACAGAAACCATATGATCTCACGGCTTTAATCCCAGGACTTGGGAGGCAGAGGCAGGTGATCTCTGTAAGTTCAAGGCCAGCCTGATCTACTTAGTGAGTTCCAGGCCAGCTGGGCCTAAAAAGGAGACCCTGTCTCAAAAAGAACAACAACAAAAAAAAAAAAAAAAAAAGAAAAAAAAAAAAAAAAAAAAAAAAGAGAAAAAAAGAAATGTTATTTTTCTATTTTTTAGCCAGGGTATGGTTGGCCATGAACCTTTTAATCCCAGACACTCTTTGGATTCAGAGTAGGTGATCTCTGGGAGGTTCAAGGCCAGCCTGGTCTACAAAAGTGAGTGCCCAGGACAGCTGGGGCCACAGGGAGACCCTGACTTCAAAAAGACAAAAAAAAAAAAAAAAAAAAAAAAAAAGCGAAAGAATCTATATGATCTGTAAAGTTGAAAGATTACTGTTTGTCCTGTTTTACAGAAAGTGATGTTTATCAGAGCTTGTTTTAAGTGGCAAGCTTCAGCAGTGATCTCTCATTTACATATATACAAAAGCCTTCTGAATCTCAAATCTATAGATCTCATCCTTCTCTCTCCAGTCACTGTTTTTCTTTTTTTCCCTTTGTTCATTTTTCTCTCTCTCTTTCTTTCTTTCTTTTTCTCCATTTTTATAGGAATAGATATCTAACAGAGGAACCTGAAAAAGATTACTAAGAGAAACCTATGGAAATGTTTTTTTACTTGTTTATTTAGTGCATGGGTATGTGCACGTGTGTATGTGCACATACATATGTGCACATGTGTGTGGAGGTCAGAGGTTGATTCTGGGTGTCTACCTTAATAGCTTCTCCACTTTCTTTTTTGAGACAATGTTTCTCATTGAAACGGCCATTCACAGACTAACCAGGCTGGCTACCCAGAAAACCCAAGGATCCTCTCCCTCCTCTGCCTTCCCCAGCACTGGGGTTACAGGTGTGTATACTGGCACCAAGTTTTTACTTGGGCCCTCTGAACTGATCTTAACGCAGGTCCTCATGCTTAAGGTGGCAAACTCTTTACTGCCTGGGCCATCTCCCTAGCTAGAAAACAGACAATTCCTTAGAAGATATTTACATCTAAACTCACATATGCTAGAACTACTGCTGTCACATGTGACTCTGAAAAGAATCAGAGAATCTGGGTCTGTGATGAAGCCACCAAGGTGTTGAGTTACCTTCCTTGAAGCCCAGCTCTCCTTACTACTCAAGATAGAAAACTTCCTCAATGCTCTCTCTCATCCTCTGAGTTGGGATTTTGGTTGTTAAGCATGTATCTCTCAGCTTGAATAAAGCAGCCCTGTAAACTGAAGAAGCTGGACTTCTCTCTACATTAGATTGGTAAAGGAGTGGAGGAAAGCGTCTTTGGAGCTTGGTACACTGTGAGACTTTCATCACAAAATATCTTAAACTTGCTTCCTGTCAAATCACTTCCCACTCATCGCTGCCCCCGCCTTCCCTCCAAATGTATACTTGTCTCCATAGGATAGAGCCCAAACATGTGCCTTAGGCTGCTGGGGATTTCAGTGCCTCTAAGACCACTCATGATAAACTGGAAGTCTAGGAGAAAGGGTACAAATGAGATACTTGATTGATTGCTTATCATGTTCAGTGCTTTCTTGATGACATCTCACTCTGTCCTCACTCTGAGCAGTGAGAGGTGTGATAAGTAGGAAGTGGGCCTCAGCTGCTTTCCAGGGCCCAATCCCACCATTGTCAGCACTGAGCAGATGAGGTGGTGGAGATTGCTTTTTGCATTGTCTTCATTGCTTGGGTCAGTTTTTTGACATAAATCATCTTGGAGTTTGATCCTTTTGCATAGGGAATCTCTTGATTTCTTTCTTGGTAATTGACCCCAGGATTTGGGAATCATAGGTAGACATAACAAAATCAAGGTAAGAGAATATTTCTCTGTCTCTCAGGAATATTCATCAGATGTCTCTGAATTAGGTGTCTATTGTGGTGCAACAAAGGTTTCATTCCTTCTCCAAAAGCTGCTGAGTTTGTTTTTCTTTGTCATTTCTTCTTATCCATGTTTTCCTGCAAATCACATGCAGCCTGTGTCCTCAAAGAATGGTACTTGGGCCTCAGCAATAGAAACCTCTCCAGACAATGTTTCAAAAACAGTTCTTTTTGCTTCTTTACTGTCTTTGATTATTTCATACAGGAGCACTGTATCTACATCATTTATACCTCTCTTTCTCTGCACTCCAATTCCTCTCATGGCCCCCAACTTCTCAATTTTGAAATCTATTCTTTAATTATTATTGTTACATACATACATACATACATACATACATACATACATACATAAAAAAACCTGAGTCCATTTAGTATTGCTTATATGTACATGTGTTTAGGGCTGACCACTTGGGATTGGATAACCTATCAAGGAGTTCATTCTGCAGAAAACTGATTCTCTCCAATTCAGCCACCATTGATTGTTGGTAGCTCTTCATATACATGTGAGACCTTGTGAAATTTCTGCCATCCACACTGACATGTCAACTGGCATGGTCATTATATGTAGGTCTTGTCTAGGTAACCGTATTGTTGAGACTTCGTGGGTACATCATCCTTGTCATATCTAGAAGACACTATCTTGTAGAATGCGTTCTGGTCCTCTGCCTTTTACAAGCTTTCCACCCCCTCTTTCATGAGGTTCCCTGAGCCTTAGGTGTATGGGTTGCATTGTAGATAATCATTTGGGGTGTGGTACCCCATGGCCACTCACTCTATTCATTTTGATCAGTGTAGATCTCTGTAATAGTCTTCATCTGTCTCAAAAAGAAGCTTCTTTGATGAGGGGTGAGAGCTACGCTTATCTGTGGGCAGAAGGACACTTTTTTAGCATGAAGTTATAAATTGTATTGGTTTAGGAAAATGGCAGTAGCAGGTTCTTCTTTAGGGTATTTGACCTTTCCAGTCATGACTATTTGGGTAGGTTTATAGCACTAGACATGAATTCCCTCCTACTGAATGGAACTTAAGTCCAATTAGATAGCTGTTGGTTTCTCCCAAGTACAAGTGCCACTAGTGCACCATTAGAGGTATTGTGCTGGATTGGACATTGTTGAGGTTTGTCCATTTTGCATCTGGGTAGGAATTTTGATTACTTTTCTTTCTTGTCATTTTGCATTGCACCTTCTGATACTATGAGAGCTAGTTGTTAGGGGGAAGCTTCCAGGTCAGTTCTAACTCAATTCCTCCAAGTCCTATGTCTGAAGTATGTGGCGTCTTCAGTAATAAGGTCTTACCTATAAGTTCTGGAAGGCAACCAAGTGCAACGGCAAAATCCTATATTGTTTGGGGAAGTTGCTTGGAGACCCTGATGACCAACTCAAAGGGAGGTTTCTCATGCCTGGCTCTTGGGGAAAGCATTATCACCTCAGGTGTATTTTTAAGTAAGTGTATAAAATAATACATTTTCATGTGGCTTTTACTTGGGAGGGTTAACAGAGGATAATATAGAAGGGATGGAGGAGAGATAAATAACACTAAGAATGTCTAAAAAAATCAGTTTTAAAAAAGACAATGTCTCATATAGCTCTGGCTAGCCTTGGAATTATTACATAGCTAAATTATTACATAACCTAGTCTTCCTGATATTCCTGCCTTTGCATCTCAAGAGCTGGGATTACAGGTATGTGCTACAATTTTTGGTTTGTGCAGAACTGAAGATCAAACCATGACTTCATACTTGCTGGGCAAGGACTCTACAGTACCTGAAATGCATCCATAGCCAACATTGTTTTCTTAAAATTTTTGTCATTTATTTACTTTTATTTTACGTTTATAAGTGTTATGTCTGCATGTGTTTAAGTGGACCAATGTCATGCAATGCCCATAGAGGACAGAGAGAGTGTCCCCGGAACTGGAGTTATGGATGGTTGTTAGCCGCCATGTGAGTGGTGGGTTGTATCCCGGGTCTTCTGCAGGATCAGACAGTGCTCTTATTCACTGAGACATCTTTCCAGTGCCATTTTTTTCTTTTTAACTTGAGTTTTTGTTTTGTTTTCCTATCAGAATTATTTCTAAATTTTCCTCTGAGAAAAAGCTGTGCTTTATACAACTTGTAGTCTCTGGGAAAGAGGCCCAGTTCAGTTCTAAATGTACTGATTTCTTCCCACCCCATCACCAGTAGTCTGTGCTGCTGCTGAGCATGGTAGTCATTCCATTTCCAGCTTCATCATGGACAGAACGATGAACTAATCTCCTTGTGAAGAGCAGCTTTGCTGTTTCCATCTCTGCTCTGAGTAGCCTAACACACCCACCATGAATTTGAGAACTTCCCTTCCTTCCCAAGCAGAGAAACTGCCTGTTTGGATTAGAAAAGTCCCGGGTAGAAATTTGACACTGTCCTGAGCCAGGAGTATTTGGAATCACACACAGGAAAAGGCTGGTATTTGTTGACCTGCTAGAGTGCAGAATGTGTGCAGAACATCTCCAGTTACAGTGCTCCAGGAAGCATCATCCCTAAGGTACCATTGCTATGACCTGTACTGAGTCCTCCAGCTAATCTCTGTCAGCTGAACGTAGATTCTTTCTGCATGTTCATCTTTTCCAAAAGCATCCTTCCTGTAGTCTTTTCATGCCTTGGAGACTCATTGGTCCAGTACTCTGGGGCACAGGGAATTAGGTTAACACCCACCATGTACATCATGTTCCCTCAGATACATTTAAGAATTGTTTGTAGATAACAAGCTCAGTTTCCTGAGGGACCTCTAAACCCATGTTTAGAGTGGATCTTCCTGTTTCTGTTAACCCAATCTAGAAACTTTCATAGACATGCCCAGATGTTTGTCACCTTGGCAATTCCAGACCCTGTCAAATGGATAATCAATATTAACTATCACACACAAGGAAGCAAAGGGGTGAGAAATCACATGGGAAGACCTTAAAATGCAGGGGTAAAGTTTTCATACCTTTTATCCTAGAAGGTCAGGGTGGAAGAGACAGTGGGAGAGGAAGAGAGGTGACATGAGAGTGCTTTAAATAGACTTCCCATGCTGTAAATTCTACCCAGAGCTATTCCTCAGCTGGATGCAATACATATGGCTTTGGCTATGAGGGCTACATTCTCCATGTGAGCAATGGATTCCTGTCCTTTTAGTACTGCTGGAGGTGGCTCTCCACAAGTTCTAGGCACACCATATTAATCTCAGCTCCTGGCCTTTTCTTCTCATGGGCTGGCATCCATGAACCACCCTGTCTTCACATTTTCAAGTTCATGCACATCTCCAGGCTTTATCATTAAGCCAGACAGCCCTGCAGATAACCCAAGAGGAGACTCCATCCAAATTAGGTTGAATGTATTTTCCTCTGTGCTCCTAGGCCTGGCAGTGTGAGGCTAAAGTGCTTTTGTGAGTTACCAAGAAAGTAGAGCACATTAAAAAATGGCCTCTTCTTCAGGTAGATGACATCTAGCAATGGTAAAAGTGCTTGCCACATAATCCTGACAACTTGAATTTGGTCCTCAGGACCCATGAAAAGGTGAAAGGAGAGAATGGATTCCACAACATTATCCTCTGACTTCCACATGGTCACCTTGGCAGTTGCATGCCCCCACAAATACAGACATGTGCACAATCATATTTTTAAAAGAAAGACTCCTTGGGTGTAACTTTTATTTAAGAGTGAGGAGCGAAGATGTTGGCTGAAAGCGGGGTGCACTAGCTTGCAGGGCAATTGCATTGTACCATGTGGGGGGTCTCTCTGACAACTTGTGGTAGTCCATGTTCCACTTCTAGAACAGAATTGCTAAGATTGGATAATTTACAAAGAACAGAGATTTGTGGTCTTGTGGTTCTGGAGACTGAGAAGTCCAAGACTGAGAGGCTATACCCTAATGATGCCCTCCTTGCTTGAACACACACACACACACACACACACACACACACACACACACACGAGAGAGAGAGAGAGAGAGAGAGAGAGAGAGAGAGAGAGAACTGAATTTATCTTTTTGTGATAGCTATTTCCATGATGACATATTGAAATCAGCTCTTGTAACCTGTTTAAGCTGGATCAGTCTTCCTAACCGCCTATTGGGATACATTAGAAATATTTTTTAATAGAAACTGTCCAAGTTTTATAGTTATTAAAGGGAAGGGAAGCATATTTAATTGTTCAGAGAGGAGTATGCATATAGCCTCATGCACATGGGAATTCTATGCTGCTAACAGATTGTCAAGCACATCATTCAGAAAGGGGTGTGTGTGTGTGTGTGTGTGTGTGTGTGTGTGTGTGTGTGTGTATAGTACATGCAGGCAAAGATCTCGGGCTGCCAAGTGCACAGTTAGAAGAGGGTGTGTGTGGATAGCCCAAACCAAGTGGAGTCCCAGCTTGCTAAGCTGTCCCCCATTCTTGCCTGCTTCCATAGTTCTCTAGTAAACAAATTATAATTTTTATAGAATATTGTTTTAATTATTCTATTAGTTATTATTACTGATCTCTGTCTGTCTGTCTGTCTGTCTGTCTGTCTTTTAAAGACAAGGTCTCCATGTAGCCCCAGCTGTCTTAGAACTCACTATTTAGACCAGGCTGGCTTTGAACTCACAGAGATCCACCTGCCTCTGCCTCTCAAATGCTGGGATTAAAGGGGTGCTCCACCACACTCCCCTGTTGTTGATCTGGTATGCCTAATTCATAAGTTAAGGTTCCTTGCAGAAAAACAAAGAGTTTTACTAGGTTTGCTATTATTTATGGTTCCCAGAATGCACTGGAAATCGGAGAATGTATCCCCTGCAGTTAAGAAGGGACTAATGTTTAGCTAGAAGTCTTTTTTTGTTTTTTTGTGCAGCTAGAAGTCTTAATCCAATTGGAAGTCTCTGCTGTTTGGCGTAATGACTGATCTATCAGCCCTTATTCCTTATATCTGGTTTTATATTTGCTATTTTGTATTATTATTTTCTCATTTTCCTTTTAATGGTAGATTTTATTAAATTATAATTCATTCCTTTTCCCTTGATAATTATTAGGCTCTTCCATTCCATCTTTCCATTTGATGCTTCATTATTACAGATATATTTCACTGTCGTTTTTGAAAAGGTGTCATTATTTTCCTGATTAAGATTTCATCTCATGGTTTGCCAACTCTTTTTTTTTCTTTTAAAAATACACACATTTAATGTTTGTCTGTTTTAATTCTAAGTAAAGCAATTCCAAAAATACAAACTGAACATCAGAGCCATGTGAATCACCATGATAAAATAAAACAGACATTCACAATAATTACCTCTAAAGACAGTTCGGCTTGATAAAAGCATCTTCTGAGTATGTTAAAAACTTACTAGAAATACTGCTGGTGTTCAGTTAGGACTAAAGGACTTGGGGAGGGAAATTAAATATGATACAGTTGGAGTGAAGAAGGTTACACGGGAATTACAATTTTCATTACCCCTAGATATAAACAAACATTCAAAAATCAACACAAACTCTGTGTTATTCAAAATATTGCAGCTGCAGGAAAGGCAACTTTAAATTAATAGCTAGGGGAAAATCAAGTTTTGGTGGAGGTAAACAGAAGTGAAAGTTTGTGATTTGCACTTTTGTAAAGCTCATTTATACCTGGTCAACCAGGAACCAACTCAGGTCACGAAGCTCTCTGCTTCGTTTGGCTATGTGACAAGAAAAGCCATCTTTTGAAGATGTTTAAAGAAATAAAGCACATTTCCTTATAAACAGTCAAATAATTAATGGAATAAATAAGCACTAACCCACAGTTTACCACTCTGTCATCATCACTACACTTTACAGATTTTTAATTTTGGCAGCAAATTCCTCAATTTTTAGTCTAAAATCCACCAATCATTTTCAAAAGTAAAATGAACAGCCACCAAAATAAGAATCTTCTTCTGTTTACTCTTTGGCTAAGAAAATAAACAAACAAAAAACAAAACAAAACAAAAAAGAAACAGAAGACAACTCTAACACTGGTGATAAAAGAAACTGGTTTTTTACATGTAAAATAAAGTTATCAATTTAAATCTTGGTACATTTTATAAAAACAAGAGGTAATGTTGTAATAAAACAGCAGTAGCCTCAGCTAGCAACATACTGTTTGTTAACCCTGTGCAATAAAATACTTTGTTCATACTACACTTATCCAAACATAACTAACAATTACTACAGACATTTCAGGAATCTTCACGGGACTCCTACAGACTTACTGTTAAAACCGAGAGACATTTACAATCATAATGTGCCATGATAACTTGAAAATATCACTTCTACTAGGCGATAATATTGATATTTGAATTTGTTTTAGGTATTGAACAGCTGTTACAAGGACTGAGAGTGAAAAGCATTCGAAAAGCCCATGAACACTGGTGTTCACACCCTTCCCCAGTACACACTAAACTGTTTGACACATTTCTCTTCATACATAGCAAGGAACAGCACCCAATAAAAGCCTGAGAAGAAATGCTGCTGTGTAAATACTGCAACTATTCCTGGAAAGAATTATGGGATAGATACTCCAAAGCTGCCCATTCCCATAATTTGTATTGCATAGGCCACATAATCACACACATATATACACACCTATGTGCATATATATGTACATGCAAAGAATATATTAAGATGACAATGAAGTCTAGTCACAGAGCAATTTACAGGCTCAATATATTTTTTACATTTTGCTTGAAAGAAAATTTCATTATTTTACAATCTTTCAGTAGGCATTATATACACTGCACTTTATGAAATCTAAAGGGTATTGAAATAAATTTTTCCAACATTTTGGTAACAAAACACACAATGTTTGTCCCAAATACTTGTGCTATCTACATGATCTGTTTAATCTGATAATCACTAATCACAAAAATTGATTCAATGGGATAATTAGAAAAATTATCTAACACCATGCATTGATTTGAATCATTTTTAATATCCTATCCTAGAAACATTCTACAAATCTCAACATTTAAAAAATTAAGTCTCTCTTCTGATTTTTAAAAGATATCTTTTTATGACAACATAACATTGATAAGTACATATGTTAAGGCTAGCATCACCTCCTCTTGTGAATTTTTGTGGGGTTTTTCTTTGTTTTTGTTTTTTAAGAAAGATAGCAAAAGCCAGATTCAGGGCTCTGAACTGTACCGGCAGAAAGTGAGTCAGTGCACATCCGTGCAGTCCTACAGTCAGGATGCAGTCGCTCCTTCCCACTCCACAAGATACTGCACCTTGCCATCAAGTGTCACCCGACGAACCAAAACTCGGTATTGTTCACCACACGCTATTCTACCTGCAGCACCGAAGTAACTAGTGATGGAGTTTTTCAGGTGATTGAGCTGTAACTCCTGGTCTGCTAAATTGTTCAGGATTTCTGTGTTGAGTTCTTCAAACTGATATTCTTCTTTGCCTTCATCATCTTTTACGACTTCTGAGTTCTGAGTCTGGAGTGCTTTTCTTGGAAGGAGCCCTCTTCCTCTCCGAAAGTGTGGTATTGTAGCGGGCCAAGATCTGCCTGTTCGAGTTCGTTTTCTAGAATCAGATAATCCATAATGCCTGGAAATGCTAGACGAGGTAGTTTCTTTTGCACTGGAAGCACCCGTGAAGTCCACATCTGAGGTATTAGATGAATGTGCAGTTCCCTCAGTTCTCCCTATAGAACAAGGTAAATCCAACGTCGGATTCTCTGAAACTGATTCTTTATCCAAAGATGGCTCAGCAGTTTTTTGAATCATTTTTCTTGTATACGGGCCAGGAGGACGACCTACAGATTTTTTCTTTCCTTTTTTTTCTATTCCATTGCTTACATCCCTTGAATCAGATAAAGGTTTGGATGCCTTTCTGCCTTTAATTTTAAATTCATGAGACGTTCCTTCTGGTTCTTTCTCTGCTTTGAACGCCACGTTTGGGGGCACAGGAGGAACACGAATTCGCAACCCAAACAAATGCTTCTTTTTCTTTATTTCTTTTCCAGACATAAACATGGTCTTGTAATCATTTAATGCCTCCAGAACATGCTCATATCTTTCAGATTTTGGTGTGTCTGCCAGCTCTCCAGGGTGCAATCTATCCCAGTTTTCATTAATGTATGTCATAAGCTCAAGTTCAGAATCAAAGTACTTCTTCTTGTGAATAACACTTAGGTTGTAAAGGCATAGGTGTGCTATATCTACCCACTGTAATGGTAGACGTTTGAGGTATTCTGGTCCAGAACTGCAGACAGAGCAAATAAATGTATAAAACCTATCTCCAAACAACATTGGCTTTTGAAGGCATTGAACACAACCCTCATGAAACCACTGCTTACATTTGCAGCACTGTAGCATCTTTAAATACCAGTCTCCAGGGCCTCCACAGTAGCAGTAACACTGCTGGACATTGGTTTTATGACCTGCATCCCATTCAAGGTCTGCCACACTATAGGGTAATGTCTGCTTCATGACTTGCAATGCTTTGGCATTTGGTCCTTTCTTAAGTGCACCACCCCTCTTTGTTGTTGTTGCAAAAACACATTGTCGACAGAGCCATTTTTCATCTGAATCAATCACACTTGAATCAATATGAGGTGTATGACACAACTGATGATACCCTTGCCCACATTTATCACAAATGACCATTTCATTGGGAGCTTCTGAATACTCTTCTTGACATATTGTACAGACCATTTCCCCACTTCCACTGGCTCCTGTTTGGATGTCCTTCCAGAGAACCCAGGATTTAGAACTGTCTTCAAATACGATGAAGCAGCTCTGTTTCAATATATTTATCTTTTTGATAGTTCCAAGATAAAACAAGCCATCTGACCATCTAGCTAGGACATCCTGACCTTCTTCAAATTTACATGCTGGCTTTTTGGCTTTATGTCCATCCTGTAAAGACAGCTTGGTCAAGGATGTTGGGGTCTTTTGGTTTCGACTTAAAGGAGACCGCTTGTGGACCAGTGAATTACCTGCTCCTGTAGAGTCTCTGCTGCCTCCCATTGTTTTGAGATAAGGTCTTGCTATCAATCTTTGGATGACCTGGTACTATATAGCCTCAGAATTTGTGGCACTCCTCCAACTACACCCTTCTGAGTGCTGAGATTACAGGTATACACCAACAAACCCAGGTAGGAATGTTCAGCCTCCCTGCATCATAAAATCCCTGAAGAAACTCATTCGGTCACTTCAGTGGTGCCAACCGCTTCGTACAGGAAAACAGAAGCAATCACGTCCCCGTGGGCTCTTCCCTGCGAGTCCGGGCTCTCACTGGGCCCCCGCCCCGCCGGGAAGCCCACGCATCCGCACGCACACTCCGAGCTCCCGGGGAACAGGTTGGGGAGGGGAGCGATGAGCGTTCTCGCACCGGCCTCAAGCACCGACCACTTGGCTACAGCCCTTCGCCATTTTGGTTTCCCGCGGACTGCTGGTGCATTCTTGGAGCGTGGAGCCGCTCCAGGGCCCGTTTGCCAACTCTTACAGAATGCACTCACTCCTCTTGCCTTTGGTCTCAGAAAATGAGAACTTTGGAACTTTTCCTTTACATCTTCTCTCCCCTCCCCCCTCCAGGTTTAACTTACCATTCTCTACTCCAGGTGAATGAATTGAGAACTTCTGATTCTATACTCCTGTTAGAATTCTTCTGTGCTCCCTCATGAGCTCAGAGCAGTTATACTGCCTCCTTAAGAATGGGCCAGTAGCCGGGCATGGTGGCCCATGCCTTTAATCCCAGCACTGGGGAGACAGAGGCAGGTGGATCTCTGTGAGTTCAAGGCCAGGCCAGCCTGGTCTACAGAGCTAGTTCCAGGCCAGCTGGGGCTACAGGGAGACCCTGTCTCAAAAACACCAAAAAAAAAAAAAAAAAGGAATGGGCCAGTAAAAATCCCATCATAGGTGTGAGACAGGTCACAAAGCCACGCCCCTCTCTAAGGGACTATAAGAAGTTAATAGTAGGTAGGGGAGGGAGAGATATTGTTTAATCTTAAAAATTTTTTTTTAATTTATTTAGTTTTACTTTATGTGCATGAGTATAAGTGAACCCATGGCATGCAATGCCAATGAGGTCAGAAGAGGGAGTTGGATCCTCTGAAACTGGAGTTACAATGGTCGTGAACCTCCATGGTGGTCTCTGGGAACCAAACTCGGGTCTTCTGTAAGAGTAGCCAGTGCTCTTAACCACTAACCTATCTCTCTAGCCCCTTATTTCTTTTTTAAGATTTATTTATTTATTTATTTATTTATTTATTTTTTATTTATATGTGTGTATACCCTGTGTGTGGAGATGACTTTGGTGGTCAGAAGGGGGTGTTAGGGCTTGAATTTCAGGTGGCTGTGAGCTGCCCAACATGGGTGCTGGGACCCGAATTTGGTCCTTTAGAAGAGCAGTAAGTGTTCATAATGGCTGAACCATCTCTTCAGCCCTGGATATACATTTTCTGGAGTGATGTCACCACTGGTAAGTTTCCCAGGCTCCTGTAATAACTCCTCACCTATGTTCCCCTTTAAACAATCCTAATTAAATTCATTGAGTCAAGTATAAAGAGCTGAACAGAGACTTAACAAGTGAGGAAATAGAGATGGCTGAGAGACATCTTAAAAAGTGTTCAACATTGTGCCGGGCGTGGTGGCGTACGCCTTTAATCCTAGCACTTGGGAGGCAGAGGCAGGCGACCTTTGTGAGTTCAAGGCCAGCCTGGTCTACAGAGCGAGTTCCAGGACAGCTGGGGATACAGGGAGACCCTGTCTCAAAAAAAAAAAAAAAAAAAAAAAAAAAAAGTGTTCAACAGCGCTAATAATTAAGGAAGTGCAAATTAAAACCACTTTAAGATATCATCTCACTCCAATAAGGCTGGCTAGGATCAAGAAAACAAATGAGAACCCGGGTCCTCTGCAGGAGCAGTTGGTGTGCTCTTGACTGCTGAGCCATCTCTCCAGCCCTGATATATATATAAAAGATTTGTAACTGACAGGTGTATGACAAAAATGTGATACATCTACACAATGGAATACTATTCAGCAGTAAAGAAAGATGACATCATGAACTTTGCAGGTAAATGGATGGAACTTGAAGCCATTATAGTAGGAGAAGTAACACAGTCCCAGAAAAACTAGTGGTGAATGGTTTCCCTAATTTGTGGATGCTGACACCAAATCCCCAGATGAAAGGAAAGCTGAACAACATTATTGTTATATTTCTGTTTATATGAAAGCAACTATGTTGTTATAATGTAAATCTCTTTTTTATAGTGTAAATCTCTTAATGGACTCTGGAATCAATCCACCACTTACTTTCAGACTCTGTAATTACTGTATATGAGTATGTATTCATATTTTAGAGTAATATAAAATTAAAGGAGGAAAATGTGAATTCCTAAGCATAAAAAAAACTGAGAGAAAGATGCAGGAGAGTTATGGCAGAGCACATGAGCTGGGGGTGGGGTAGGAGAAAGGAAAAAGGGAATATGTCTAAACTGAATTGAGAAATGATGTCTGAAATACACAAAACAGCAATAAAAGCATTTTAAAAAAAGATAGGTGCTGTGTGAACAGAACCCAGAACTGGATGTTTCATAGAGTAAAATCTAAATAAATAGTTCTCAGATGGGCAATTGGATGACCAAATGGAATCCTGAACAGAAAGTCAAAGAACTGGGATGCTAACAGTCTGAATGTTGACAGTATCCTGTCAATGTTCATATGCTGAAGTCCTAACCACCAGGGGGGTGAAGTCTTTGGTTGCTAACTCATTCATGAGAGAAAACACTTTTGAGAGTGCACAGAGCTTAGATGAGGGATTTCCCAGGACCACCTGAAGCACAGGTAGGAGCCGGGCACTTCAGCCAGGCAGATTGTTGGGTAATTCTATCACTGGTTTGTTGGATAATTGAATGATTGTCTTGTGTGGCTGTGGGGATGTAGTTGTCCTGCTAGCTGGTATAAAAGGTGGGCCTGTTGCCACTGTGAGACTTGAATGCACAGAGCTTAGATTGGGGATTTCCCAGGACCACCTGAAGCACAGAGTACTGGGGTGTGGGCTAAGTGAGGCATATCCCCCCCAAAACCCATTATTACAGACAATTAATATATGCTAATAAAATGTTTAAAAATTCTATGATGGCTAAAGAGATGGCTCAGTCTGTAAATGTTTGTCATGCAAGCATAAGAACACGAATTCATATTGTCAGCACCCAAGTAAAAAAGCTGGACATGGCACACAGGTGTTTCCCCAGCTCTGGGGAGTCAGAGACAGAAGACCCGAACTTGCTGGCCAGCTGTTCTAACTGATTGGTGAGCTACAGGTTCAGTGAGAGACCATGGCTCAAAAATAAGGTAGAGGGTCACTGAGAAGAATGCCCAATGTCGACTGCTGGCCTCTGCACACACACGGACACACAGGACTGTGCACTTGTGAATACACACACACACACACACACACACACACACACGTGCCAGAGAGAAGAACGCCCAATGTCGACTGCTGGCCTCTGCACACACATGGACACACAGGACTGTGCACTTGTTAACACACACACACACACACACACACACACACACACACACACACGTGCCAGAGTCCAGCTCCAGCAGGTTCAGTTCCTGAAGTGGGTGGTTGCAAAGGCAGAAAAGAAATTAATCAAATAAGACACAAGAATCTCTTTCTTTTTTGTGACCTGAGGATCATCTATCTTCTCTGCTCCTGTGCGGAGGACCTCTTGGATTACAGAGAGCATCCATTTGCCTTCTCTGATCCTGTGCAGAAGGCCTTTTGGGTTTGCCGCTCTGCTGATTTCTTTTCTTCTCTCTTTTCTTCTCTGCTCCTCAGATACCAATTTTTATGTTTATATACCCTAAAACTAATACAGGTTATGCAAGTCCAAGCTAATGATGAAAAACATAACCCAACTTCCCTGCAAATATTTTTCAGAAAATTCACACTTGAAAAATCATTCTTGTTTTGGACCTTAGTTTAGGCTTTATTGTTTTCCCCTAAGCCAATGTCTCTTCCTCCTCCTCCTCTTCCTCATCCTCCTCCTTCTCCTCCTCCTCTTTTTCCTCTTTCTCCTCTTCCTCTTCCTTTTCTTCTTCCTCTTCTTCCTCTTCCTCCTCCTCTTCCTCTTCTTCCTCTTCCTTCTCCTCCTCTTCCCCATATTCCTCTTCCTCTTCCTCCTCCTCCTTCTCCCACCCTCTCTTTCTCTCTCTCTCTGACTCCTGGGCCTCCTTTTGCGTCTGTTTTTCTTTTTTCCTCACTTTGGTGTAGCTCTTTTTGTTCAGGTCTCATGGCTGGGAATCCTCTGTCATGGGAAGTCAGAAGAGATGAGCAGGGGCAACTCCCTGATGAGACATTGAAAGGAAAACACCTTTGCTCTTCTCAGACTTTTGGAGCTTCAAGTTTGTGGAAAGTGTAGTTCAATCTCCCCATTTCCTTTGTTTTTTTTACAGCTTAGGAGTAAGTGGATGCAGGACGTCAAGCCTGCAGAGCAAGCACTCTGCCCCTGAGGTACATCCTTCTTTAGGCATTTTACATTTTTATTTATTTTTAGTCAGGGTCTCACTAAGCTGTCCAGGCTGGCCTTGAACTCATTCTGTAGTCTAGGCAAGCCTTGGACTCACAATCACCTGCCTCAGCTTCCCGAGTAACTGAGATTGTAGGCCTGTGCTACCAGGCATGGCTAAATTACCTATTGAAATATAGAAAGACCATTTCCTTTCCTATAGACACAAGTCAAGCTGGGATTTCCAGTGCTAATCTCCAGGTCCCAACACACCAGAGTGAAAGCCCAGCTCCATTTCTCTTTTTTAATTCCATAGAGTGCAGAGCATCCTTGTACCCAATGTCTGGTTGCATGGTATTTGCATACTTGGAGGAGACAAACAGGTTGGTGCTAGAAGGGAATCCTTATTCTTGAGTCTTTAGAAAGATCCCTATAATTTCAAAACTGTTGATAAAGGAAAGCAGAGTCTAAGTGGCTTCTTGGGGCTGGGTGAAACAAGGCAGCATACTTGCCAGTCTGGTTTAAAGTGTGTCATTCACTGTGTGTGTGTGTGTGTGTGTGTGTGTGTGTGTGTGTGTGTGTGTTGACTGGATTCAGGCAAAGCTGGTATAACTCAGTATTGCGGGTACAGTAAGATTTGTGAAACTAGTTGTGAAGGTTAATCTTCACTGTCAACTTGAGTGGGTTTAGAATGACTTAAGAGATCACCTCTGGCCATGTGTGTGTGGATATTACCACAGAGGGTTAGCTGAGGAAGAAAGATCTATCCTTAGTGTGGACAACCATCTCACGGGCTGGAGTCAGGGGTCAGATAAGAAGGGAAAAAGAAAAAAGCCAGTTGAGCACCAGCATTCATCTGTCTTCCTCCTGACTGTGGCCAGATGTGGCCAGCTGTGGCCAGCTGTGGCCAGCTGCCTCATGCTCCTGTCATTACAGCTTGAACTACTTTCTCTACCACAACTTCCCATCAATATGGGATATACCCTCAAACTGGGAGCCGAAATAAACCCTTCCTTCCTGAAGTTGCTTTTGTCAGGTATTTTGTGACAGTAATGAGAAAAGTAAGTAATATACCTGTCATGAAACAGAAACATTCATTCTAAACCCGGCTGTAAAATCTATTGTTTTATTTTTTTTTTTGTCCCCCTTCAAATAGCACTTGTCAGTAGGGTTGTATTTAGATAAGTGAATTTGTGGGAATTCCAGAAACATTCAAGTTATTCATAACTACATCTAACTGACCTAGAACTTCCTGGAATAGCAAGGTGATGCTAATGTACAGTGAGGTTGTCAAACATACTCGCCTGTTCACAACATTCAAGGACCAGGTGAAAATCTGTAAAAAGCCTTTCCTGATTCAAAAGCTGCTCTGTCTTTGTGTGGGTGCAGATGGCTTCAATGTTTATGAATCCAGGGAGAAAACATGTTTCCAAGTTCCTTGGCCACAAACCATGGCCTCCATATGGGCATTTTCTACATTGCTCTTTTAGTTGTTAGTGTTTTTTTTTTTTAATTTTTTTTATTATTATTTATTTATTTTTCTGTGTATGAATGTACTGTCTGCATGTAGGTTTGTGCACCCGTGTCGTGCAATGCCGCGGAGGTCAGAAGAGGGTGTCGGATTCCCCTGGAACTGGAGTTCTCCTGGAATTGGAGTTACAGACGGTTTTCATCCACCATGTGGGTGCTGGGGATCGAACCCGGGTCCTCTGCAAGAGCAGTCGGCGCTCCTAACCGCTAGGCCAGTTCTCCAGCTCCAGTTGTTAGTGTTTTATAATTTATGATTACAAAGAATGATGCCACTGAAGGGGGTTCTAGACCAGATTGTTTCATAAGAAACAAATGCAGAATGGATTTCAAATTTGGAAAGGCTCTTTGTGGATTCTCACCTGGTCCTTGGATGTTATCAACAAGGTAATATGTCAGAAGACCCCATAAAGAGACAATGGTTGGATCTTTTCCAAGACGGAGGCTCCCAGGGAGGTGGGTACATTCTGAGCAGCTAAGGCAAAGCTGGGAAGGGGACTTAGGGGACCCCAAGAGCATTGGGAAGCAACAGAGATGGTCTAGGGCATTTGGGTCCTTAGTGACTAAAATTTGGTGCTGTAGACATCGCCCGAAGGCATCCGGAGACAACAGGGATATCCCCGTGTAGGCTGAATCTAGGAAGAAGTTTCATTGACCTGCATTTGGAAGTTAATGTCACAATACATAAAATATTTATTTTCTCTTTAAAAGTAAAAAACAAAATGAAGATAGAAACCTAAATAACTTTTTTCTGCCTTTATTTCTCCATCTATAAAATATGAATGTTAGTAGTGTTTAACTTTAATAGGACTTGGTGTATTAAATAACACCTAATAGCTGGGTGTGAGGCATAAGCCTTTAATTCTAGCACTTGGGAGGCAGAGGCAGGAGGATCTCTGTGAGTTCAAGGCCAGCCTGGTCTACAGAGTGAGTTCCAGTCTAGCCGGGACTAAAGGAAGACCCCATCTCAAAAAGACCCAAAACAAAAAAACAAAAATGAAAAAACCCCACCTAATAATGATATTACCTCTCCTAGACTAGAAGATATAGCTCAGGCCCTGGATTGATAGAGATGGCCACATTACATCCCTCCAAGTTGTAAATTTTACTCAGTGAAACACCCACAGTCACAATTTAGGTTGAATGCATTGAATGCAGTATTGGAAGAGCTGTACCAGACACCCTAAGAGCCATGGGAGGCCAGACGCTCTCTCCACAGGGGACTTGGCCCTTGACTCAGAGCCCTCTTTTCTTTAGTATTTGATCCTCAGCTGATGCAAGTCTTTTATTTATGTTTTCCCATTGGACAACAGGGCAGTTCGGCTGTTTTCACATCTATAAAAGGCAACGTGGAGTGCTTCCTTTGATGTGTCCCGCCTCTGCCTTGGCCTCTCCATTCCTGGCTAACTTGTCTTTCCCATGTAGGGCTCTGGATCCCACTCCTAAAAGCTCTAATTTGGGGATCAGAGTCTGAAATAGCCCCAAAGGTATCCTGTTTAGTTTGTCATTTAAATAGCTAGGCCTCTGCCGTGACCATTTAGAACCCTCTCACCTTTCATTGAGCTAAGCAGTTCTTTTTTCAAATTTGACTTGTTTATGAATGTGTGTCTTTTTCTTTATCTACCACAATTCTGCCTGTCTGAAAAGTGTTGGTGGAGTGAAACAAACATTCCTTTTTGTGAGGGACTTCAGTTGGAATTACAGACCTGGTAGGGAATTCAGCATTAATGGCTTCCAATGTCTCCCCTAAGTGCAGTAGTTATGGTTGTGGTCTGGGGGTGCAACCTGGATTCAATAATGGTCAGATTTTAAGAAGTTGCTTAACGTTTTCTCTGCCTTTATTTCTCTATCTATAAAATAGGAATGTCTAACCTTAATAGGACTTGGTGCATCATTTGCAGAGCCCCTAGTTCAACAGAAACAAAGACAACAAAAATAGTGTGCTTCTGCTCAGATTTTAACATGGTGGCAGCAGAGCCTTCATACTAGCAGGGGACCCTTCTGAAAGGAGAGCATGTGTCACTGCCCAGAAAGCTCCCCTATACATAGAATTATTGTTAAAAATTAAATGAGTTAGGATTGAAGGCCTTTAAAATAGTGTCTGATAGTCATGCACTCTGTATAAATGTCAACTAACTATAGAAAATGAGGGTTGAATAGTGTGGGAACCAGGACTGTGACTAGCTCAGCCCCACAGGAAGTAGGATTTGGCAGTGTCTTGGGGCTCCCCATGTAGCAAGCATTCTCAGGGATGCTCTTCTGCTCTCTTCAGAGGTGTTGCTGTGTCTGCTCATGTATTTGAGTACTTTTCTCTATTTCATGCACAAGAATGAATTTAAGAATAATGTAGTTCATTTGTTTTGTTCTTTGTAACACTGTAGCATGCTAGAAAAAAAAACCCTCAAGATACAATCACCCAGTTATTGAATGAGCTATATAGTTCTCACTGCATTGAGTCATATGAATTAAAGATCGAGACAAATGTCATTGAGACATTTAGCTTCAAACTATGAGAAAAATTTAGTGATGTGGGAGTTTTCTCCTGTGTCAAAGGAAGGTAGGATTGGATAGACTGAAGTCTAGCTCCAGTATTAAGGATGTGATCATGTGTGCCTCAACACTTCCTGCCACTCATACAGATGGGAAATGGAAAGATCTAGGCTAAAAAAATGGCTATTGTATTTTGTTCTAAATGTATCCTTAAAGGAATTATCTTTTTTTTTTTTTTTTTTTTTTTTGAGATAGGGTCTCCCTATAGCCCCAGCTGGCCTGGAACTTACTCTGTAGACCAGGCTGGCCTTGAACTCACAGAGATCCGACTGCTTCTGCATCCCGAGTGCTACACCACCAGGTCTGGCTTAAAGATGGTTCTTGGCCACCATATGGGTGCTGGGAATGGAACCTAGGTCCTCAGTAAGAGCAGTCGGTGCTCTTAATCTCTGAGCCATCTCTCTAGCCCCTAAAGGAATTATCTTTTAAAAACTTAGATGGGGTCTAGAGAGATAACTCACCCACTAAGATAGGTACTGACTGCTCTTCCAGAGGACACAGATCAGTTCCCAGCACCCACATTGGATGGCTCATAACCATCTGTAACTGCAGCTCCAAGGGATCTGATGCTTCTGGCCTCAGCAAGCACCTGCACTCACGTGTATGTACCCACACACAGATAGACACATACATATAAGTAAAAACAATGAAATAAATCTTTGAGAAAAATCTCAGGGGCTGGAGAGATGCTCAGAGGGTAAGAATACTTGCTGTTCATCCAGAGGACTCACGTTTGATTCCTAGTACCCATATGGAAGCTAACAACCATCTGTAACTCCAGGTCTAGGGGAATCTGACAGAGTCTTCTGACCTTCATGGGCACGACATGGGTGTACATACATAGATACAGACAATACACTTATACATATAAAATAAAAATAATAAAATATTATTTAAAGGGGGCTGGGCTGGAGAGATGGGTCAGTGGTTAAGAGCACTGACTGTTCCTACAGAGCACCTGAATGGTGGCTAACAACTGTCCAAAACTCTAGTTCCATGGGATCCAATGCCCTTTTCTGACCTCCATGGTCATTGCATGACATGGTGCACTTATATACATGCAGGCAATACATGGGTACACATAGGAAATAAACTAATAAGTAAAACATTTTTTAAAAAAAGAGAAATCTCAGCTCAATGGGTGATAATTTTTCTTAAAAATCTTCATTTTAAAAGTCCAAAAGGAAGCAGGGCATGGAGGCAGAGGCAGGCGGATCTCTGTGAGTTCAAGGCCAGCCCTGTCCACAGAGTGAGTTCCAGGCCAGCCGGGGCTACAGGGAGACCTTGGCTCAAAAAGACCAAGAAAAAAAAAGTACAAAAGGAGCACAATTCATCTGCATTATAAATCATCTTCATTTACTTTTTCTTTTTTTTAAAGGAATGACATTCTTGTTCATTGTGAATCTCAGAATCTAAATTTGAAAGAAGATTCTAAAAGCATGCTAATTAGGCCCTGAAGAAAGCACTCTGAAAATTTTGAATGTATAACTAATTTTACCATCCGAGATGTGAATTAGCTATAGTTATTCCAGGAGGCTTTTTAAAGCAATACACTTTTATGTAAGGGAATGATTTCCTGGTGTATAAATAACTTTCCTTTTTATAGATCTGAGACCATGGAAGACAGTACATATTCGTTTAATTTAAATTGTTTGGGTTAGCTGGGCATGGTGGCATGGCTTTAATCCTAGCACTTGGGAGGCAGAGGTAAATGAATCTCTGTGAGTTCAAGGCCGGCCTGGTCTACAGAGAGAGCTCTAGGCCAGCTAGGACTAAAGGGAAACCCTGTCTCCAAAAGATAAAAAAAATTGTTTGGGTTAATTTGGCTGCTCGAAAGAGGCCCCTTCTATTCTCAACTGAGGTATTGCTCACCTTGCGTGCCTCTGCTGTTTCTTAACTCAAGCAGAAAATCATCTGCAAAGCCTGCCCTGGCTGCTGCTCTTTCTTCTATTCAACATAATTGACATCTGCATAAGTTTTAAGATTTGAGATTAAATCCTAAAGGAGATAATCTTCTGTCTTTCACAGGGATTTTTCTGTTCCAGGAAAATGTCTGTTTCTATTCCTGGGCTCTTCTAGGAAATCTTCATTCCCATTTAGCTGGAGCAGTGAGGGGAAGCTGTTCCTCCTTAGATGGACTTAACAGTGCTATTTTCATATCTCATTTGAGAGGATGGGCAGCCATTCATTTGTGGTTAATACTGTAATTCTTAAAATGTCCATTTAAGAAGTGGATGGAAATATCCCAAACTCCATTTTCATTTGAATGGTGTCATAGCTCAAGCACACATAGAATTGTCAGCAAAATGCTGTTTGTGTCAGACAACTCCTATGAATTGAAAGCAGCTAGGCTAAAAAAGTCAAATTGACAGGTGTCTTATTAGGCCTGTGCAATTAGTCATTTTCGAATCTGCACAGTAATTGACACTCCATTTCTAAACAAGGATTGCACATTTGTGTGCTTTCAGGAAGAAGTCCTGATGGGTGATTCTAATTCACTATTTTAGGATGTGATGGCTTAATTTGAAAAGTGTTTTGATGAACAAAACATGATCTCTTCCTTGTCACTATTCTGGATGTCCTCAAGTTTCACAGTATAATCAAGGACTGAATGGATATTGCTTGGGTACCAAATATTTGACGACTAAGTGGGGTTGGCAGTGAGATGGGAGGCTTGCTGGTAACTGGCTTCAAGAAGGAAAAGAGGAGGGATCATCTCCATTCTGTGCTTTTCTTGACTACTGTTGTAAAATGTATTTTTGGTTTATTACAAAGCAGTTGACTTTTTTTTTTTTTACTGAATTAAGGACAGGGAAAGGGTTGTGAATAATCAAATTTTCAAGTAGGGGCTAGCTTGTTGGGTAGCTCTGGCTCTTAAATCTAAAGAACTTAAGGGCTGGAGAGATGGCTCAGCAGCTAAGAGCATTGGCTGTTCTCGCAGAGGATCCAGGTTTGATTCCCGCACCCCATGGCACCTAACAACTAACCATAACTCCAGTTTTGGGGGATCCAATCCCCTCTCTGACCTCTACGGCATTGCACAACACAAGTACATTCACATATATGCAGGAAATGTACTCATACATGTAAAATAAAAACAATAAAGAAAAATAATTTAAAAAATAAAAATAAAAAACTAAAGAACTTTGAATTATAAGAAAGTATCACTTGCCAGCTATATCTCTTCCAATAGAGGAAGCTGAGGTGAAGAAATGGTAGGTGACACTTTCAACATAGCTAAATGAGTAAGAAACAGAACCGGAACAAAAAGAGTAATATAATGGTTTGATATAATATATGAAACAGGTCTTCTCTTTTTTTGGTCTTTTCAAGACAGGGTCTCCATGTAGCCCCAGCTGTCCTGGAACTCACTATGTAGACCAGGCTGGCCTTGAACTCAACAGAGATTCATTTACATCTGCCTCCTGAGTGTTGGGATTAAAGGCATGCACCACTATGCCGGGCTTTTCTGTATTTTATGTTAATGACTTTAAAAAAATTTTATTTATTTTCATATGTGTATTAATGTACTGTCTGCATGTAGGTCTGTGCACCCATGTCATGCAATGCCTTGGAGGTCAGAAGAGGGCATCGGATTCCCCTGGAACTGGAGTTAAAGACCATTTTCAGCCTCCATGTGGGTGCTGGGGATTGAACCCGGGTCCTCTGAAAGAGCTGTCGGGGCTCTTAACCGCTAGGCCATCTCTCCAGCCCCTGTTAATGACTTATTAATACAATAGTGAATTGCTAAGGTGTTCATCCCTCACTACACCCACATAAGATTTTACCTTTGACCTTACTTCTGAAGACCCTGAGTATATTTGAATTGGTAATCAAATTGATAATTTTGACTTTGACTTCTTTAAGAGAATATCACTACTGCCATGAACAGGAAAACATGGTGGCATGAGCAGTGTCTCATTTGGTTGATCACTAGAACTCAATGGCCAATGTCCTTTTCCTCTGTGACACTGTTTAAGAATGATGTCAGCTACAGAAGACACTACAGTCTCTGAGGGCTGGGTGGTAACTCTGTAAGGTGTGGAAGCCACTGGATGTGCTGAGTGCTTTATCTCAGAATGAACAAAAGGCTTCAGGAGAACAAGGTTGGGATGGCTGCACAGCGAAGGTGACAGCACAAGGGGCTTGATAAGACATAAAGCTCACGCTTAGGATAGAATGTTTGAGGACACTGGTGCACAGTGGCCCATTGTAGGGAGGATGGAGCCTGAAACAGACAAGGATGAGAAGGTGAATTATACAGGGTTGAGTATTGATCTGTAGCAAATCAATGAATGGATTAAAAAATAATTTTATTACACTTTTTTCAAACTTCAGTGTGTGTATATTTGTGCATGCATGCGTGTACATGTGTGTGTGTGTGTGTGTGTGTGTGTGTGTGTCTGCCTGTAGGTTGAGATTGACCTTGGCATCATTCCTCATGCCTTGTCTACCTTTTGCTTTTGAGGGAGAGTCTCTCACTGGCCCGGAACTTGCTTGGGCTAGACTGGTTGGCCAGTGAACCTCAAGGATGCATCGTCTCTGCCTCCCAGCACTGGGATCGCAAGCCTGCACCATTTTGCCCGATGTTTGTTTGCTTTGTTTTGTGTGTGGGCTCTGGAGATTAAATTGAAGTCCTCATGTTTGTAAGGTAAGCACTTTACTGGTTAAGCAATCTCCCTAGCCCAAGAAATAGATTATCAAGTATTTTAATTTTTATCTAATTTTATAGACACATCGTAGAGTCCAGTGGGTCATTGAGATTTGCTACCAAAACACCAGTGGGTCTTAGCCCTCCTCTGTTCATCTCTCCTGAATTTCATAGGTGATCACCTTGTAGGGGATTGATAGTGGTGGTTTTCATCTCTCACTTGTATGAGATGTGTTTTCATGACTGTTTCTTGCTCTATTCAGCCTGAGACATTGTCTTCCGCCACAGAAAGTAAGTAAAGAATTGGCTCTGTTTCCCTGGCACCCCAAAGCTTTCATATACACAAATAAACTTCCGTGCTATCTTCAATTTCAGTAGTATAATTTTGCTGTTTGTTAAAATCGTTAAGCAGATCATCAAGATTTGTTACCAAGAAACCCAGCAAGCTTCAGCCTGCTTAGATCAATTTGCAGTGTTTACATTTTAAGCCTGTGTAAATGCTACTCACAGCTGAGGCATAGTCAGCCGCAGTTACTTTCCTTGTTACAGTCTTCAGTCTTGACTTGGGCGTCTATTGCTGTGATTTCTGTTCACTTCTTGCTTTTAAAATTCCATGTGCCCATGGAATAATTGGACCTTCAAAGTCCTTGCCAGTTGTCTGCACCTCTTCTCAACATAACGGCAGTCAGGTAGTCTAAGCATTTCCTCTTCCCAGTGCCGGTATTCCCTGTGATCTTCAGAACTGCTCATGTTTGGCCTGCAGTCAGGTGGCTCTTCCTGGCACTCAGAATCACTTTTCTGTTACCTGAAGTGTCTCTTGTGCTGCAGCTTGCTATTTCTTGTGTCTTAGGCTTGTTTTTTCCTGCTTTATCCCAGTGACTTTCTGAAAAAAGTTAATCGAATAGGATTAAAAAACATCTTAATCATAAGAAGTGACTGATATTTTGTAGTTTGGAAATAATTTTTTTCTTTTAGGATATCAAAATTAGGTCAATTTCCTTCTGTTTTTCTTTGTTATTGAGAAGTGGTGTGTGTGTGTGTGTGTGTGTGTGTGTGTGTGTGTGTGCATGTGTGTGCTTGTGTGTACACAAGTGTGCATGCAACCAGAGGTTGACATTGGGTCTCTTTCCACTATTATTCTCTGCCTTATTTTTTGAGACAGGGTCTCTTTTCCTAACCCAAGGCTTACGGTTTGGGGTAGGCTGGCCGGCTAGCAAGTCCTAGGGATCCTCCTGTTCTTGCCTCCCTAGCATTCCACCAATCCTGGCTTTTTATGTGGGTCTGGGAAAACTCGAGTACTCATTTTATGGGGCAATCACTTTATAGAGTCACCTCCTACATTAAGGGAGGGTCTTCACACCTCAATTAACCTAACCTAAATAATTTTTTGGATTTTTTTTTGTAATTTTTAAAAAATATGATTAAGCTGTATTGTTTGAAATCCACAAAAATTCAACAAAACTATACATTGGAATAAAACTGTTCAGCAGTTTGAGGTCTTTCTCCTTAGTTAAGTTCAATCTTCCGTGTTTTATCCTTTTTAATCCTGGTGTACACAAAGTTTCTTTCTTACTTTGTTGTTTCTTAGCTTGTGGAAATGCAGCTGCTTCTGTATTTTACACCTTGCACATATTCATTTATTGGTTTGAAAAGCTTTTGTATATTTGTATGGAATTATTAGTTTTTTTTTTTTAATAACAATGTGAGAAGAGACAATTTTGCTTCTTTTCCAAGCAGGAAACTGTGTTACTCATTCTGATGCTCTGACCAAACACCTGGCGAGAAGTGGCTCAAGTTTTATTCTGGGGTGGGTCTGAAGGCTCTGCCCCTCATAGTGGGGAGGCAGCTGACTACAGCACCTCACATCTCAGTAGAACAGGAAGCAGGAAGCAGGGATGTTGGCCTGCACTCGCTCTCTCCTCTCTGTTCGGTCCAGTACCCCGTCCGTGGGCTGGTGCTGCCCACACTCAAGGTGGGTTTTCCCTCCTCAGTTGAACTTCTCTGGATATACCCTGACAAACACATCTAAAGGTGTGTTCTGGGTGATTTTAAATCCTGGCAAGTTAACAATCAAAATTAGCCCATCATTCCTGTCTAATATAGCACTGAAATTGTTAGCCAAAGCAATTAAACAAGAAAAATAAACAAATGGCATATGTGAGGGTTAATCTTGATTTTTTTTTTTTTTTTGAGACAGGGTCTCCTCCAACTCCAGCAGGTCTGGAACTTACTATGTAAACCAGGCTGGCCTTGAACCCCCAGAGATCTGCCTACCTCTGCTTCCCAAGTGCTAGGCTCAAAGGTGTGGTGGCACAGCCGGTGATAATTTTTTTGAAAAATATTTATTATTTATTTTTGGCTGGGTGTGGTGGCCACGCCTTTTATCACAGCACTCGGGAGGCATGAGGCATGTGGATCTCTGTGAGTTCAACAAAGCCAGCCTGATCTACAAGCAAGCCTCAGGCCACTGGATTACAGGGAGACCCCTGTTCTCAAAAAGACAAAAGAAAAAAAAAAAAAAAAAAAGAAAAGAAAAAGAAAAATATTTGTTATTTATTTATTTTTATTTTTTGTTTATGAGGTTATTGCCTGCATGTATGTAAGTGCACCTGTGTTATTCAATGCCTGTGGAGGTCAAGAGAGGGCATCAGATCGCCTGGAACTGGAATTATGAATGGTTGTCAGATTTTGTAAGTCTCTTGATGCCCAATGGTCCCCATGAGGTTCAGAAGTCCAAAGTCTCCTCTAAGATTCTTAACTGTGGCCCCCTTAAAAATCAAAAGACAAATTACATACTTTCAACAAAAAATGGCACAGCAGAGACATTCCCATTTCAAAAAGGTGGAATGGGGACCTAACAAAGAAAGATCAAATCAAAGCATGTCCCAAACCCAGGGCAGCCAATCGCAAATCCTGCAGCTCTAAGTCCGGCATCTGGGGTTTGTGACAGAATCATCAGCACTCCAAAGAGAGAGGGAGCCCTACCTCTCCAGCTCTGCCACCTGCGGCACACACAGCTTTTCTCTTGAGCAAGCTCTTCTTCATACCTTCAGCTTTCCTCATTAATGTCCCATGGTTCCCGCATCTCCAACACCCTGGGGTCTCCATTACAACTTGGTCTTCACCTTCATGTCTTCATATGGTGACCTCTCGTAGCCTACTTGCCGGGACTCCAGCCCTACACATTTCTTGGCTTTAGCAACTCTCTGTCACCATGGGGCAAAACTCCATGACTCTCTCCATCTTGCATCTTTCACACCCTTCCCCCAAAGCAGTGGTATATGGGTGATGCTGCCAAATTCAGCTTCCAGTTCAGGGTGGAGCCTGGTCCCCTTGGACCACAGCTGTGGCAGCCTCTATGTAGCCTGGTGACTAAATCTGAAAAAACAAAATAAAACAAAACAAAACAAAACCAAAAACCTTTCTAGGCAGTTGTCTTAGAGCAGAGAACCCTTTCTGTTCTCAGTTCTGGGTTTCGCCTTAAGTAAATTTGCATTTTCTTAAGTTGAATCCTTTGAAGAGGGCTCTTAACCTTCAGCATACCCTTCCTATAGTCCCAGTGAAGAGAATGAGATTTCTCCTTAACAGTCAAAGATCTTTTGTTGGCTGCACTCACCTGTTCACACCTTTAAACTTGCTCACATTCCCTCCCTTGCCAAACTTCACATTTCTTTTTATTTTTAAAATTTCATGTGTGAGTGTAATGCCTGTGTGTAGGTAGGTGCACCTGTGTTGTACAATGCCCACAGAGGTCAGAAGAGGACATTGGATCTCCTTTAACTGGAGTTACAGAGGGTCATTAGCTGCCATCTGGGTACTGGGGATTGATCCCAGATTCCCTGCAAGAGCAGCCAGTGCTCTTAACCACTGAGCCATTCTTAAAGTTTTTGGCTCCATTTGTTCTTTCTTGATGTAGCGATGAATAAGAGCATGGTTCAATAACCATGCCACAAACTGAATGCTGTGCTCTCTTGACGTTTCTTCCACCAAAGAAATGACTACATTACTTTTGAATTTAGCCTCATACAAGTTATCAGAACATGGATAGAATGTAACCAGATTCTTTGATGACAGACTGGCAATCAATGTAAATCATCACAGTCCATATACTTAAGTCTTTACTTTTGGGATAATTAGACTCCCCATAAAAGACTCTTACAATTTGAAGTTGTGGCTGCCCCAGAATTTTGGAGGACAAGAGGGGAAGAAGGGCAGGGGGTGAAGGGTTCTTCTCAGTATGTAGCTTATATATCAACTTCGTTTCTGTTTTCAGTAAAATATTAGTTCTGTTAGTGGTGTTTTGTAGCTATCTCTTCAAAACCTTCTCTTGAATGCAATGTAGAGATTAATCTATCACTCTTCTCTAAGGGGACGGCAGGGGAATCTCTTGGCTGAACAAAGCATAGAAAGAGCTCTTAGGCCCTACTGCCCACTCCAGATACTGCAGTGGCTTGCTTGCAACCCAGAAGCTGCCCCTGCTTGGGGGTCACGATGGGCAGCAAGATGGCGTCCGCCAGCAGGGTCTTCTGGGTAGTGAAACTCCATTAATAAGGTTCCTTGACAGAAGAGACAATCCTAAACTCAGTGCCTCAGAAGCTCTGGGATCAGCAGGAATACCATCCCACTCTTCCATGATTTCACAGCGTACAGAGTACCCGGGTTCAATCCCCAGCACCCACATGGCAGCTGAAAACAGTCTGTAACTCCAATCCAGGAGAACTCCAGTTCCAGGGGAATACAACGCCCTCTTCTGACCTCCGCGGCATTGCACGACAGGGGTGCACAAACCTACATGCAGACAGTACATTCATACACATAAATAAATAAATTAAATTAAATAAAAAAATAAATAAAAAAATTTAAACGAGGTGCACCACCACATCTGCTGGTGAACCAGGGCCCACCAGATACGGCGGAAATAATAAAAACAACGTTACCTCAGAAATACAGAAGGAAACTTCTGTCTCAGGAAGAAATGGAATTTATCAAACGTGGAGGTTCAGAATAAACATTGCGGCTGCTGTTTGTCATCAAACAAGAGTTATCTTTAGAGTTGCAAGCTGGTCCTGGGTTTGGGGTCAGGCATAGCCGCCATTGGCTGGTCCTGCGCAGGGAGCAGCCCGCCACCGCTGCAGGGCAGGTAAAAACTTAGGGCAGCGACCCACGGGTGCAGGACAATTGATTTGCTGAGTGGTGGCAGAGGGGCCTAGATCTGACTCCTAGATCCCGCCAGAGCAGCGTGACTGCCCGGCTGGGTGGCCCCGCCCCCCGGTAGTCACAAACTGGTCCTGGGTTTGGGGTCAGGCATAGCCGCCATTGGCTGGTCCTGCACAGGGAGCAGCCCGCCACCGCTGCAGGGCAGGTACGGGGGCGCGGGCTAAGTCAGGAATAACACCCCCTCCCCCAACAACTGGAACTGAGGAGAGAGTATCCAGAGGATTAAGAGAACATCCAGAACAGGAAAGGAAGAGACTTCCAGTATCCAATATATAAACAAAAGTGAAAGCCTGAAACCTAGACAAGTCAACACTCCATAAACAAGGAGGAGAGAAGGAAGGGGAAAAAAAAAGCATTGGAAGGAGACAAGCAAAATAAAACAAGCTTTCAGCCTTCAACAAACTGAAAAGACATTTGGGATTTGAATCACAAAAGGGAAACCCACATGCCAGGGAGACGAAGAAGAGAAGACATGGGAAAGGTGCAGGATAACTCCGCACCAAGCTCTACCAACCCGGTAGGAGACAACCACA
>VZQC01009117.1:361271-382147 GCA_009823505.1 Rhizomys pruinosus
GGGGTGGGAGAGGGTCAAGGATGTATATTCAGTTGGTGCATCTTTAATTGACGTGAGTTCAACAAGTATCCAGTTTTGCCCAGACTCTGTCTACAGGATACATGATGTTTTAGGACTTAGTAAAAGCAAATATGTGCATATTAAACAACATTGGTTTAAAGGCTGATAAAAAAGGTAATGCATCTGAGTTAATTGGTGATATAAATTGCTGTTGTCCACATTAGCTTTAATTAAAAGCTGTATAACAATTACTTTGGAGCCGGGGGGGTGGCGCACGCCTTTAATCCTAGCACTTGGGAGGCAGAGGCAGGCGGATCTCTGTGAGTTCAAGGCTGACCTGGTCTACAGAGCGAGTTCCAGGACAGCTGGGGCTACAAGGAGACCCTGTCTCAAAAAGACCAAAAAACAAACAAACAAACAAACAACAACAACAAAAAAACCAATTACTTTGGGATGGGTGTAAACAAATGTTCTCTATAATTTTGCTGTCCTATAGTATCACCTGGCAGCAATCTCTTTCACCTATAGGATGATTTAATTTAAAAATAAAGTTTGTTTCCCAAGTTAATCACATACAGTAACCCAAAACAGCATGGGTGAACTTGATGAAATCTGTGCCTTGACTCCACCTGATAGGTATATATTTGCTTTTTGTGAGACTCATGGGTCAAAAATAAAAACCTAAAATTTAAAAAGGGGGATATAGATAGACATGAAAACTTTTTGTCAAAAAACCTTGCAATCCAAATCTTAAAACTAACTATGGGAAAGGATTTGTATGTTCCAACAGGCCAGAGTATCACCAATTTAATGGCTGAGAAAGAAAATGCGGCTTTGCAGTGAGTAGGGTGTACCAGAAAGTGCCAGCAGAAGGATGGAATCCTCTGGGCATTGAAGGGAAGAAATGTCTCAGATTGCTACAGACATCAGGCCCCTCTCTGGATCCTACTTGTAACAACGGTTTTTAATGAATCCTAATGAAGCTTATCTTCCAGGTGCTTCATTAGTAGGATTGAAAGGTTATGCCTGGACAAGGTGGCAGCCCATGAAAGAAAACAGCCAGAATTGTCTAGAGACCAAGACAACAGCTCCAGAGAAAGTAGACTGTTTTGCATCTCATCCACGTGTGCCCCTTTTCTAAGCCTAGGGAACAATCTGCGGAAGAGGAGGCGCGGTAGAATGTAAGGGCTGCGATTGGGGTGAAAGGTGAAACCACGACAATATAGACTGGACACTCATTTGATCAACTTGATTGAACATACAAGCCCCCCCCCCTGCTGGATGGTGGGACCCATGAGCTGTATGGGTTTGGGCACAACTGCTCACAAATTGGTTTGACATGAAGGATGCTGGTATTCACAAATTATCACTTATTGTTAAAAAAAAAAAAAAGAAAACAAAACAACAACAAAAAAACCCCGGAAAGATGCAGAAAAGTTACGGCAGAATGCATGATCTGGGATGGGTAGGGGTGGGGCGGGGTGAAGGGAAGGGGATATACACCTGAACTGAATTGGAAAAAGATGTATGAAATACACAAAGCATCAATAAAAAAAAAAATAAAAAAAAATTTATTTTTTTTAATGTGAAAAAAAAGAGTTATCTTTACAATAAAGGACTCCCCAAATGAAAAATGAAAAATTGTACATTAAACAACCTTAATAAATATTCTGCAAAAAGAATGAAAATTTAAATGGATACCTGTATCTCCTAATTTATGTATCTTGGTTGGCTTCTTCACATCCTTACCTAATTGTTTACATACTTTATACTTATTTAAGTCTACATTTTTTAATGTTAAAAAAAGAAAGAGCTCTTAGGATCTAACTAGTCATTCCCACCACTACCATTTTATTTTAAAAATTTACACATATACCTGAAGTTCACAGGACGATTTGTAGCAAATACCAATATACTTACCACTAAATTATATGATTTATTTTTCGACCTTATTTTATCACATAACTATCCATCTCTTTATGCTATATTGTTTCATTTAAAATTTTTTATTTATGATTTTTATTTTATGTGTTTTACGAGTGTGTTGCCTGCATGTATGTATGTGCACTCTTGTAGTGCAATGCCCATGGTAGTCAGAAGAGGGCATTGGTTCCCTCAGAACTGGAGTTATGGATGGCTGTTAGCTGCCATGTGGGTTCTGGTACCTGAACCCGGGTCCTTTGCAAGAGCAGCCAGTGCTCTTAACTGCTGAGCCATCATCTCTCTAGCTGACCTCATTTTTATTTGAAGGTGAACCACAAGAATTAGGACACTTGTTAAGTACTTAAATGTGCATGTTATTTACTAGAGTTCAATATATTTTCCTTTAATACAAAATTTACATACCACAAAATGCATACATCTACATGCATATTCTCTGAATTTTGACAAATACATAGCTCTGTGTTCCTCAAGTCTCCACTGTGATTCAGACTATTACCATCACATAAGAAGGAGTCCTCTACCAGTCAGCATCCATGCTACCCATTAAGGCATTTGGCTCTATTTTTTTTATTTGCCCTTAATTAATTTGCTTTACTTGGTTTAGAACTTCACATAAATGAAATCATATGGTATAACTCTTCTGTGAAAAGTTTCATAAAACACACTGCTTTTGAGATTCTTCCATGTTTTATATCCATGGATGGGTTGTTCTGTTTCATTGGTGGACAGTAGTGTATTATATGAATACACCACAGAGTTCTTATCTATTCTCCTATTGATAAATACCCAGGACTTTTCCAGTGTGGAATTATTCTGCTTGATTTCTGACAACTGGACACAAACAAAAATCTGGGAGGAGCAAACCTCAGTAGAGGAATTTCCTCCACAGACTGGTCGGTGGGCATGTCTGTGAGCATTTTCCTTGATTTCTGAGTGACGTGGGTGGGCTCAGTGCACTGCGGGGAGTGCCACCCCTGGGCAGGTGGTCCTGTGTTGTGTAAAAAAGGCAGGCTGAGCACAGGCCAGAGAAGCAAGTCATGAAACAGCATTCCCCCATGGTCTGTGATTCAGCTCCTGCCTCCATGTTCCTGCTTTGGGTTCCTTCCCTGAGTTCCCTCAAAGATGCACTGTGCTTTGGAAGTATAAGAAGAAATAAACCCTTCCCCCCACCAATTTGGTTTTGGTCAGTGTTTTATCACAGTACCAGAAAACTAACTATAACAGAAATTGGTACCAGAGAGTATGACAGACCTGAGCGTGTTATTTGGGGAAGAACTATAGAGGTATTTGGAAGTTTGGGCTGGAAAAGCCATCTAGAGTTCAGAGCTTAATGGGCTGTTCTGGGGGAGCTTGGAAAGTAAGAATGTTGAGTTAATTTCAGATGATGGAGGCCTGCCTGGCTCATTTCAGAGGGAAGTTTGAGAGTCCCACAAAGACTCAACTAGCTGTGTAATATATTTGAATTAAGAGCTTGGGGTAAAAAAAATCGGTTGTGATTAACAAGAGACCCACATCACTGAACTGAAACCTTTACTGGGACAATTGATGATATATAGCTAGGGCTGTAAATGAACTGTTCTAATAAGAGGATAGCACCATTGGGGTGATTCTTTCTGGGAATTACTTCCTCAGGGTCAGCACACAGTCCAGGGAGGGGAGCAGGGCTTCACACAAAGCTATAAAGCTGGCAGCAGAAATTGGCAAGCAACGAGGAAGACTATCCCATGTGGTACAGGTTTTGGCAGTATGGAAGTTTTAGAATTGGGGGAATCATGGAGAGAAGCTGAGGCTTGGCACTGTGAGAGGTCAGGAGGGCCGCTGGTGAAGCTCCAGCCCCAGTCGCTGTGGAAACCCTGAGTCTGAAAGGATCATGGAGAGAAGCTGAGGCTTGGCACCATATGGCAGGATTGGGGATCCTTGAAGAGACCAGGGCAGGCTATTGGTGAAGTTGTAGCTTCATTTGCAGTGCAGACTCCAGCATATTGAAGATGCCAGGACTGTGGGATAAGCACAAAGGGCATTGGCAGGTGTGGAATGGAGCTGGTCTGAGTCTAGGAGCCAAGTTGTGTGTGCTGCAGATGGCAGAGCCAGACAAGTGGAGCTGCTCAAGCCCTTTGATACCCAGAAGATCATGAACGAATCCTAGGTTTTGGACGTCTAGATACACCACTGTACTTTGCTTTTGCTTTAATTTGATTGTAACTATGTCCTGATTCTTCCCTTTTGAAACAAGAAAGCATATAGCTTAGTTTTGATTTTACAGGAGCCCACAGTTAAGAAACTTTTGATATTAAAGAGACATTGAGCTTTTAAAGGGATTTAACTTTTTAAAGACTATGGGATTTTAAAGTTGTACTGTGTTTTATATTGTGATATTTACATGAGATTTGGGGGACAAACAAGGAGGGAAAGGTTATGATTTATTAATGATGTTTGTGTGTTAGGTTGACAAGGGGCAAATTATGCTTTTTTTTTTTTGTCAATTCCACAAAAAAAGACAAGTGGGCAGAAGGAAACTCGGTAGGGGAATTTCCTCCATCAGATGGGTCTATGGGCACATCTGGGAGCAATTTCTTATTATTGATTGATTTGTGAGTCTGCAGCTCACTGTGGGCAGTGCTACTCCTGGGCAGGTTGTCCTGAGTTGTATGAGAAAGCAGGCTGACACTGGGTGTGCGATACTTGGCTTTAATTCCAGCCCTAGGGAGGAAGAGGCAGGTGAATCTCTGCAAGACTGAGGCACCCTGGTTCACATTGTGACTTTCAGGTGGGCTGTGACAAAGGAGACCCTAAAAAATAAGGTAGGCTGAACACCTAAGGCTCGGGGAACGTAGTGGAACAGGAGGCAGAGAGAATATTAATGTATTTCTCAACTCTCACCAGCAAAGCTTCTTCATGCAACAGAAGGTAATTAACATCGAAAGCCACAACTGGCCAGAATATAGAGAATAAGAGACAGTGGAGTGGGTGTCTCTGGATAGGATTCCTATACTAAATCTCTGCCACCCACGATTCAGGGACCATTGTGGAAGAGGGGGCTAAAAGACTGTAAGACCCAGGGGGTGGTGAATGATCACAAGGAAACAGAGGTTTCCAGGCACCTTGCAACTTGCTCATATGAACTTACAGCAATGGTGACAGCATGCCCAAGACCAATGAAACTCAAATCAGACAAAACTAAGCATAGAACTGGGAAAATAGGCAGGAGGCCCCAACCTTAGCCAAGGAACTATTACTGGGAGTTGATCATTTCTGGGTGACGGAGTGTTGGTCTTCTTTAAGGGAGTGATGCTAGATAGGTCGCCAAGGCTCTAGTATGAACTCACACAGAGGGACATCTGGGGATATAAACTTGACATGATAGGCCTCAACATCTATGACAGAATGTATGGATTTCAGCAGGGTGGGCTACAGGGGAGTGCAGATAGAGGAAGGGGGTCTAAATATGATCAAGATGTATTATATGAAATGCACAAAAATTCCATGAATAAAAGAAAGCAGGCTGAGCACAGGCCAGGGGAGCATGGCAGTGAGCAGAGTTCCGTGTGGCCTCTGCTTCAGCTTCTGTCCCCAGGATACTGCCTTGAATTCCTGCCTTTGCTTCCTTCAAAGATGGACTGTGTTTTGGAATTATAAGATGAAATAAACCTTTTCCTCTCCAAGTTACTTTTGGTCATAATCTTTCTCACAACAGAAAGCAAACCAGAACAAGGGCTATGATAAATAAACTCTAAGACTGTTTTGTGCATATCTTTTTTTTTAATTTTATTTATTTCTGTATGTGTATGAATGCACTGTCTGCATACAAGTTTGTGCACCCATATTGTGCAATGCCGCGGAGGTCAGAAGAGGGCGTTGGATTCCCCTGGAACTGGAGTTCTCCTGGAATTGGAGTTTCAGACTGTACTTGGCCGCAATGTGGGTGCTGGGGATTGAACCCGGGTCCTCTTCAAGAGCGGTCAGCGCTCTTAACCACTAGGCCATCTCTCCAGCCCCTGTGCATATCTTTTTTAAAAATCATGTGTTCGGTAAAAACGAAAGCTAGACTATATCTCTTAGCTAGGGAAATGTTTACTTCTAAAAGAAACTCAGATTTTTTTCAAAGTGGCTGAAATTCTTCTTCTTTTTTTTTTTTTTTTTTTTGGTCTTTTCGAGACAGTGTCTCCCTGTAGCCCCAGCTGTTCTGGAACTCACTTTGTAGACCAGGCTGGCCTTGACTCACAAAGATCTGCCTGCCTCTGCTTCCCAAGTGCTAGGATTAAAGGAATGTGCCACCATGCCCGGCCTGAAATTCTCCATTCTTGTGAAGTTCAATATACTTGTTGCATACTATGTTGAAGCAGTAGTTATTTCATCATAGTCATTCTGGTTTGTTGTTGTTGCTGTTGTTATTGTTGTTTTGTGTGTGTGTGTGTGTGTGTGTATGCAGCAACCCATTGTGATCCTCATTTCCACTCGACTGATTCTTGAACAAACTTTTAATTTTACCTCCTCCTTTACTTTCAATTTAGAAGCACTTGAAGATATCAATTCCAAAGCTTAAAACAACAAAAAGTTACTATTTTAGTAGGGTTTTATAACTAGAAAATGTTTATTCTTTTCATTTTTTTTTCCTGGAAGTAGAGGTATGTGGGTATTGGTATAGAAGAAGAATATTATAAAAGGCTGCAACTTGCATGTGGAAAATCCCTTCTCATGCTTTTGGAGCAGGAATACATCCTACATGCTACAGTGAAAAAGGAGTTCTCAGGGCTGCCAACCTTACAGTAGAGGTTGAGTGGTAGTATATTTCTCCTACATTAAAAAAAAGGCTACAACATGATGAATGCCATCCGGGACACATTAATTCCATGAGATGACTGGTGGGCTTGCTTCTGGGTGCTGGCATGCTGTATCAATTGGATAAGTGGGTAATGGCGATAATCCTAGATGACATTTCTACATGGGAATGACCAGTGGCATACTCTGAACTCTATACTGAGATAATTACATAAACATAAGATAGCAAATGTATGCCCAAGTCAACTAGTCCTTAGTTAAATTCCACGAATTCCTTCAGCTACTCCGTGTCCACCAACACAGGAAAGTGAGTAAGAAAAAGCTCAAAGTAGGGGTTTGGATGATGAAAGAAGTCATTGGTGGGGTGTTAGGTAGCCTTTCTGAGGAAGAGTTAACAAGACCTGGTTTCTAATTCTGTGTAGAGGTAAAGGAGAGGCAATCCTGTGTGCAAAAAGATCAAGGAGATTAGGAAATTTTCCTACCTTCTTTTCAGATTGAAATGTTACAAATCCTTTCCTTCTCAGGTCCTCCTCTGTTTTCACAAGTAGTGCTCAATTGTGCATCTGGACATCTATATAAAATCAAGTTGATGAGGATGGAGATGTTATTGGAGATCTCTTTCAAAGTGTGGACATCTATTGCTAATTCTCTTCCTCTAAGCTACAGTTCCCAGAAGAAGGCATTAGATCAAGAGTCTATTTTATCCTAATAGTATCTGTTCTCTATTTATAGGGACTTCATAGTAAATCCTTGCACAAGAAATAAACCACAATCAATTCATTGGAGAAGGCAGTCGGATTTGTATCCACTGGTTGTTGAAATAAGCAAGTCTCTTTGTACCTCTTTAGATTTTACATTTCTTCTTCATTAAGACATGGCTTCTAGAGGCTAGATAGATGGCTCAGAGATTAAGAACACTTGCAGTTCTTTCAGAGGACCTGGGTTTGATTCTCAGCATAGTGGCTATGTCACCCTCTTCCCACTTTTGTGGGGACTACAGACATATCAATGTACATACAGGCAGTCAAAACAAATAGAACAAATAAAAATAAATAATTAAAAATAAATTAAAAAAGAAATATCTTCTTGAGACACTTGCCCTGGCAATAGGAAAACATTTCATTCGAAGGTAATTTTAGCCTTAAAAGGGATTTTCATGTGTTTTTCATATCTTTACAACAAATTTAGTATAATTTTTGAGTTCCAGAACATTGGGAAAACTCACTTAAATATTCCAACCATCCATTCTTTTATAAAACAGGAATGTCAAAGGACTGTCTTGCACATTAAATATTTGTGTTTTTTTTTTCTTTTTGAGACAGGGTCTCCCTATAGCCAGCTGGCTTGAAACTCACTCTGTGGACCAGGCTGGCCTTGAACTCACAGAGATACTCCTGCCTCTGCCTCCTGAGTGCTAGGATTAAAGGCATGCACCACCACACCCAGCTTTGAATATTATGTGCTTTAACAGAGTTAGTTGGATATCTGGCATAGTATTTGCCTCAGATACATGGTTTCTCACTGACACCTTGAAGCTAGAGTATTTCATGAGACCCTGACATTTCTCTTCATGAAGACACTAGCCTAGAACTTTTGAATTTTTCCCTCATCCTCTTCCTTATCTTTTCCCTACCTTCATTTCCAATATCAAATTCTTTCTGTACTCAACTTCATTCATGGACCCATGGCATAAGTCTTATCTGATAAAGAAGTCTCCTTGTTATTCATAGTGAAGGAAACAACACTCAAATTTGACTAAAAGTATTCAGGAGAAAAGTACTTCTCTTCCTATTGTGCTTATAAACCTGGTAGGACATGTGTAGGCAGATAGTGGGAACCTCATGGGGGAAATTCCATCTGAAGATGGTGTTAACATGGAGGAAGGCTGACAGGCTGGAGAGATGGCTCCCCAGTTAAGAGCACTGACTGCTCTCACACAGGAACTGGGCTCAATTCCTAGCATGTACGTGGTGTGGAACAGCCATCTGTAACTCCAGTTCTAGGGGATCTGACACCTTCTTCTGACCTCCATGGGCATTGCACTAAATGGGTGCACTTACACACATGTAGGGAGTACATTCATACACATAAAATAAAAGTAATAAATGAAATTATTTTTTTAAAAATAAAGAAAGCTGTCTTAAAGGGTAGAGAAAGTCCCTTTGCTGAGTATCCAATTTTACCATTCTAAAAATGATAGAACTAGAAGCTGTAATCTTCTATAAATCTTATAGAACTAGAAGCTCCTTGGATTTACTAGATTTATAGTGAAAAGATGCCTGTTGGTATTTAAGGTCATGTTAACTTTGTCAACAACCACTCAGAAACCAAGAAATGGACCATTCATAAGGGGCTAGGAAGATGGCTCAGCAGTTAAGATCACTGCCTCTTCTTGCAGAAGATCCAGGTTTTAATACCAGCACCCATGTGACAACTAACAACAGCTCATAACTCCAGTTCCAGGGAATCCAATGCCTTCTTTTGTCCTCCATGGACATTGCATGGCACAGGTATACTTAAATACACACAGACATAAACACTCATGCAAATAAGACTTAAAAATTTAATTAACATATCTGTTAAAACTTGTGACAAACTTCTAAGTAGATGCTTAGAAGAAAAAAATAAAACAGAAACAAAAACAAATGAATCATTTATAACTATTCCCTTCTTTTAGTTGGGAGGTTTGGTCAGTTTTTGATTCTTTCTTGAAGCAGGAAGCTTTCAATGCAAAAATACAATACCTAAAGGCAGTGGTTTATTCTAATAGCTCATATTGATTGTAAATTTGATGAAGTCTAAAATCACTTTGGAGATAAATATTTGGGCATGCCTGTGAGGGAGTTTCTAGATCAAGTTTGTTAATGTGGGAAAACCTACCCTAAATGAATTCAGTGTTTGCGGCTTTTAGAAACAGTTCAATAGGTTTCTTTAGTTTCCAGGAACAATATACATTTAAAAATGAGACTCATTTGAGAAATGTCTCAAAGGCCCTAAGAATGCAGCTAAGCCCCAGATTTAAGAGGCTTATGTTTATGTGGTTCATGTGGTTAGAAAAGACAACCAAAAAGAAAAGAAAAGACAACCAAAATTAATCCACAGATTTAATGCACTATCTATATAAATTCCAATGTCATAGTTCACAGATCTGTAAAAAACAGTCCATGAATTCATATGGAACCACAAAAGACCACAAATAGCTAAAGCAGTCCTAAGGAATAAGAACACAAATGAAGGCATCACAATACCCGACCTCGAATTATACTGTAGACATATAGTGATCAAGACTGCCCAGTGCTGGTATAAAAATGGACAGGTAGACTAGTGGAGCAGAATAGAGGAAATACACTGGCAAAGCTATAAACTGCCTAATTCCTGACAAAGGATGCGCACGCACACACACACACACACACACACACACACACACATACACACACACTGGATAAAAGATAGTCTGTTCCAAAAATGGTATTGGCAAAACTGAATATGCATCTGAAGAAGAATAAAATCAGGGTCATATGTTTCACCTTGCACAAAAATAAATTTGAAATGGATCAAAGTACTTTATTTTATTTTATTTATTATTATTTTTAAGGGATTCACAATATAAGAGCACAGTTGTTTTCAGATCACATTGACATTGCTCAGTTTGCCATAAAATTAGGTAATTGGTGTTAGCATCCACAGATGAGGGATACCATTCATCGTTTGTTTTTCTGGGACTGTGTTACTTCACTCAGTATGATGTCTTCTAACTCCAGCCATTTACCTGCAAAGCTCATGATGTCATCTTTCTTTAGTCCTGCATAGAACTCCATTGTGTAGATGTACCACATTTTCTCTATCCACTTGTCAGTTGAGGGGCACTTGGGTTGGTTCCAACCAAGTGAAGAGAGCTGCAATAAACATGGCTGTGCATGTATCTCTGCAGTAAGATGAGTCTTGTGAGTATATACCCAGGAGTGGTATGGCTGGGTCAGGTGGTAAGTTCATTCCGAGTCTTCCAAGGGTTCTCCACATTGCTTTCCATAGTGGCTGTATGAGTTTACATTCCCACCAGCAGTGGATGAGTGCTCCCCTTTCCCCACAACCTCTCCAGCATTTGGAATCATTTGTTTTTTTGATCCTAGCCAGTCTTATCAGAGTGAGATGATATCTTAAAGTAGTTTTAATTTGCATTTCCTTAATTATTAGCGATGATGAGCACTTTTAAAAAGATGTTTCTCAGCCATCTCTAATTCCTCGCTTGTGAAGTCTCTGATCAGCTCTTTGCTCCATCTGTTGAGTGGGTCATTTGTTTTCTTTCTTCTTTGTTTTTTGAGTAGTTTATATATTCTGGAAATCAATGCTTTGTCAGATGTATCTGCGGCGAAGGTTTCTTCCCACTCTATGGGATTTGTCTTCACTTCCTTGATTGTTTCTTTTGATGTACAGAAGCTTTTGAGTTTAATGAGGTCCCATTTGTCAATTGTTGACCTTAATTCTTGCGCAGCTGCTGTCTGATTTAGGAAGTCTTTTCCTATGCCTATGTCTTGTAGTCTGCTGCCAACTTTTTCTTCTATTGCCTTCAGAGTTTGGGGTTTCATGTTGAGGTCTTTAATCCATCTGGAGTTGACTTTTGTACAGGGCGAGAGGTAGGGGTTTAATTTCATTCTTCTACAAGTGGTGATCCAGTTTTGCCAACACCACTTGCTGAAGATGCTGTCTTTCCTCCATTGTGTTTTCTTGGTCCCCTTGTCAAATATGAGATGGCTGAAATTGTATGTGCTCAAGTTTGGATCTTCAGTTTTGTTCCATTGGTCAACAGGTCTGTTTTTGTGCCAGTACCAAGCTGTTTTTTTTTTTCAAGATCTGTGACCTTTATTGGGCAGATGGGAGACACAATGAAATAGGAGATGCCCAGAACCTAGCTGATGGGCTTAGAAAGTATTTATGCATTAAACCTTTAGATGACAGAGAATCAGAAATCAGTCAACAATATATCATTATAAGCTTTTCTGACTAATAGACTAAGAGAAAAGAGATCTGGGAGAACTTACACAATTTTGAAACTTTTTATTTTCTTATGAGGTGGTCAGAAATCTATGTAAGCTTAGGATGCTGGCTAAATGAGGTTTTTCCACTTGAAAGCTTTGGGGCTCAGTTGCACGTCATGTACCAAGGAGTAGCACTGAATTTGGCATAAGATTAATGACCTTATTTAGAGCCTCCAAGAAATCCTTCTTGGTAGCAATTTTCACTGAGCTCAAATTGCAAACATGCCAGCCTCTGTGCAGGCGCTTCTAATCTCTGCTCCGGTGCTATTTGGACACAGTCGTGCTAATAATTCAAATCTAATATCTCTTTCAACCCTCATTGAATGAGCATGAATCTTAAAGACGTGAGTCCGACCCTCTAAATCAGGCAAGCTAAATTCAATCTTTCTATCCAACCTCCCTGGCCTCATCAGTGCTGGATCCAAAGTATCGGGTCTGTTAGTGGCCATCAGGACTTTGATGTTGCCTGGAGGATCAAAACCATCCAGCTGGTCGATCAGTTCCAACATTGTTCTCTGCATTTCATTGTCATCTCCAGCACCATCATCAAATCGTACCCCTCCAAATGGCATCAATCTCATCAAAGAAAATAAGGCAGCCTTTTGTTGTTGTTGTTCTGGCCATTTCAAAGAGCTTATGAACCATTCAAGCCTCCTCGCCGACGTATTTCTGTACAAGTTCAGACCCAGTAACTCGAATGAAGCAGGCATCAGTCCTGTTAGCAACTGCTTTAGCACATAGAGTCTTGCCTGTGCCTGGGGGACCAAACAGCAGCACACCCTTTGGAGGCTCAATTCCAAGGTTAACAAACCTCTCCGGATGAAGCAGTGGGGTTTCAACTACTTCTCTCAATTTCTCAATCTGTTCTTTACAGCTACCAACATCACTGTATGTGACATCCGGTTTTTCCTCTACCTGCATCATAGTAACTGTTGGATCAATCTTAGGAGGTATGTGAATTTGATATTTATTTCTGTCCACATCAACTCTCATTCCTTTTTCAATGTCAGTAGGTTCCACTTGATCACTGAGATCCACCACAAATTTGGCAAACTGTTTCACATTTATAATGTACTTTGGAGTGCTCTGAATCAGCATTGATTATCTTTGTACACCTCACAACCTGTAAAGGCTGTTCACTCTGAAGAGTCTGCTTATCTGCAGCCAAATCCCAGAGGGCTGGTGGTGCCAGGCCAGGGTCAGGCTCTTTAATACCAATGAGCTCATTCATTTTTTTAGAGAAGTTGTTGAATATCATCCTCAACCTTTTTGATCTGTCTGGAGTAAGTACTTTGACCATAAGTTTTCAGCAAGGCAATATCCCCCTCATCCAGAGCTCGGATGGGCTTGTCATCCTTCTCATCCTCTTTGGTTTTCCGCTGGTCAGTACCCAGGTAATCCGGCATTTTAGTAGCTTGCAAGTACCTTAGCTCCTCAGTGATTACAGCACCTTCCTCACTTCCGGCGGTGTCCTCACTTTCTCTCCCAAGCTGTTTTTTATGACTATAGCCCTGTAGTATAGTTTGAAGTCTGGTATAGAGATCCCCCCTGTATTGCTCTTTTCACTCAGGGTTGTTTTGGCTATTAAGGGTCTTTTGTTTTTCCAAATGAAATTAAGGACTTTTTTTTTTCCCAAGCCTGCGAAGAAACTCTTGGGGTTTTTAATTGGGGTTGCATTAAATCTATACAAGAGTTTGGGTAGAATGGACATTTTTACTATATTAGTTTTCCCAATCCATGAGCATGTGAAATTATGATTACATTGCCCATGTCATGCCCATACATTTTTTCTGACCCCTCTTCTTCCATGTTCCTTAGAGGGTGCTGTTAGGATGAACACACAGCCATCATTTATTATCAGCATTTTGGCCAGTTATCAGTCTGCATTTACAGTTATTCATTGGAGAGAAGCTTCTCTGTTTAGGGCTGAGAGTAGCATTTCTGTAAGGGTGTAAATGTAAATACTCAGAAGGCCACTTGGCACTGTGTCAATTTAGCTAAACAACAGTATTGAGTTCTCTATTACCTAGGGCCCAAGACCTGCTCAGTCATTGATTTTCGAGGGGTTTACATTACCAGGCAGGAATTCTGTCATGTGGAGCCTGTCTAGTACCTTTTAGCATTGTGAAAGAAAGTAGAGAGTGTTGATGCAAAGGCATAATTATCATCTCAAAGCAGTTAAGAGAGTTTATTTTGGAGCCAAATATGAGTGACCATGGCCTGGGAACTTAGATTCAGGTTACACCCAATTCCATGTTCCAGTGTGGGGTGAGCCTCAAATCCAAGCAGAGAGTGGTTGGTTGTCTCCTAACAGTTGTGCCAATATTACATCAGTGGCACCTCTTGCCTGGCAAGTTGGTTTTGTATTTAATAAAGTTCACAGCTGAGTAAGATCACCGATGCCTTTTCTCCCTCCAGGAGCCTGTCTAGTACCTTTTGGCATTGTGAAAGTAAGTAGAGAGTGTTGATGCAAAAGCATAGTTCTCATTTCAAAGCAGTTAAGAGATAGTTTATTTTGGAGCCAAATATGAGCAACCATGGCCCTGGAACATAGATTCAGGTTACAGCCAATTCCATGTTCCAGTGTGGTAACAATTGAATTACAATTTTATACTAACAGAACAAAGAAACAAAACATAAATCAAGACACTTTTCGAATACATGGTGGATACAGGCAGGTCATGGCAAAGTGGGGGTTTTTCTACTATTGGTCTCAGGTGCTATCTGATGTCATTCTCAGCTTTTTGATTGGTAAGATTTGGTGGTCTGCTAAGTTAATACATTGCAAAAGGTTTCTAATCTGTTAGTCTAGGGATGTTAGGTCAGAAACAGAGGTAGGCAAGGAGTAGCTATTTAGGGGGTAAACAGGGACCAAGATAAATTGGAAATCGGCTCTAAATCTGCAACATTCCAAACTTTCCAGTCACTGAAGTGATAATCAGTTAGGCTTGCAGGAAGTTTAGTCTAAGAATGCATGATTTTTCTGGGAACTTTGATTCACAAGAGGAGGCTTCCAGCCTAGTTCCAGCTTAATTTCTCTATGTCTCACTGGTTTTGAAGGTAGAATTATACCTCATACCTAAATCTCATAACACTTGTGGGTTTTCCTACACTTTTGCCCCCTTAAAATTATAGTTTTTCCTTATAATTATTTTTCTGGCATTCTTTTTTTTATTTTCTCAAAGCTAGTGTTTTATTGAAGCTCTGTGGATTTCATACAAAATTACATTACAAAACAAGTCTAGACCCACTCCCCCTTCCTGTCCCCCCAACCCCACCAGAGCTCATGCATTCTGCCAAACATGTTTTTCATCTTTTTCTCAGTCTCTCTCAGAATTCCTGATGCAGAAGTTTACTGTTTTGAGCAGAAATTCATCCTTTCAGTCAGTTCTTTGACACGGTCTTTTCTGTTGTTGTTGTTGTTCCTTCCAATATGCATCACTTCAAAATATGCACATATGCATGCCACATATATCATAGGTTTTAGCATCTTCAGCTTATGATTTTTTTTAATTAGGTTGAAAGATGTCATGTTTGAAGTCTCCTACTTGGCAAGACCAAACAACCATCAGTTCTGCCCTAGTGATCCACACTGGGATTTTCTCTTCTCATAGTCACCAAATGAGGTCCAGTAAGCATGATATCCTGTCTTGATCTTCCTGTACTGGTCTCCATGATACAGCCTGGGTAGTCCAACAATGGCAGCCTATACTCTGAAGAAGCAGAAACCCCAGTAGGTGCTCAGTCCACAAGTTGGATGTCTCAGCAGTCCCTATCTGGCACTGAAGGTTTGGAGGATTCTTGGAGAGACATGAGTCTTCAGTACATATTGGAAGGTTGAAAAGCTGTGTCTTCTCATGTCTTTAAAGGATGGCAAAAGCAGTGGCAGCCACAGGGTAGCTGCACTTGCCAGTAAGACAGGCAAAACAACCGTGCTCTTTTTTTTTTTTTTTTTTAACTTTTTGTCTTTTTACTAAGATTTCAAGTTTTATACCTAAAGTACAATTTCTCAGGTCTCAGTAATTATTTATTTCTGGTTATACTTTCCTTTCAGATATTTAAGGCCACGCAGCTAGCCCAGATTAACCAAGGTTTTTGTTTTCTCAAGGTCAGTTGAGGATCTGGTCCTCAAGGGTCACTCAGGCTTTTTTGGGGGGAGGGAGCCCCTGGATCCTTTTGGCTTTTCAATCACAAGTTCCATCCATGGTCATTAAACATCGAAAAAGGCTAAGTTATGGTCATTAAGCATACAGAAAACCTGTTACACTAGCCTGATACTGTTAACTACTTTATAATATTTTAAAAAATGCTTGGACAAAAGCTCAAGCAGCCTTGTATAAGAAATACTAAGAAGCACTGCCATAAAATAAATACTGTGGTTAGAGATAATATCATGACAAACTAGTTTTTTCCAAATTCCTTTGATATTTATATTACTCTAAAATGTACATACATATCCTTCGTCCATATACCAAAGCTTCCTAACTCTGAAAATAAATGGTAACTTAGTTCTAGAACCTGTTAAGGGAGTCACAATATAAGAGTATAGTTTTTTTCAGATCACATTAACGTTGCTCAGTTTGCCTTACAACTAGGTAATTGGTGTTAGCATCCACAGATGAGGGATACCATTCATCATTTGTTTTTCTGGGACTGTGTTACATCACTTAACATGATATCTTCTAGTTCCATCCATTTACCTGCAAAGTTCATCTTTCTTTACTGCTGCATAGAACTCCATTGTGTACATGTACCACATTTTCTCTATCTACTTGTCAGTTAAGGGGCACTTGGGTTGGTTCCAGCTCTTTGCTGTTGTGGAGAGCTGCAATAAACATTACTGTGCATGTATCTCTGCAGTAAGATGAGTCTTGTGGGTGTATACCTAGGAGTGGTATGCCTCGCTTAACCTGCACCCCGACTCTGTGTTTCAGGTAGTCCTGGGAAATCCCTGATCTAAGCTCTGTGCACTCAAGTCTCAGAGTGGCAATAGGCCCACCTTTTATACCAGCTAGCAGGGTGACTCCGCCCCCACAGCCACACAAGACAATGATTCAATTATCCAACAAAGCAATGATATAATTCTCCAACAACCCAGTGATAGAATTACTCAACAGTCTGGCTGGCTGAAGTGCCTGGCTCCCACCTGTGCTTCAGGTGGTCCTGGGAAATTCCCGATCTTAAGCTCTGTGCACTCCTCTGGCATTCTTGTATAAATATTCATATTAACTCTTTTAATATTCATAATAATAAGTTTGGTATTATAATTACTTCCCCATTTGTACCTGGGGAAATTGAAGATTAAATTATTTGATTAATTTAACTCGACTCCTAGATAAAGAGCCAAATTGGGACCTGGACAACGAGACTCTTAAGTATTGTGCAGTAACTCTGACTTCAGTGAGAAATCGATGAGAATGAACACTCATGGCTCTGTTCCAATAAAACATTATTGATACAGAGAGCAGCTTGGATTTGGCTCAAGGCCACAGTGTTTCAGCCCCTACCTTGCATTTCCCTATCAGAACATCCAGGAGATGAAACTGTCTCTTTTAATATGGGGACTACAAGGCTCATAAAGGAGAAATCAGTTGATAGTTCAAAAGTTCTAACTTCCCTCATCCCTCTCTTGGACTTTAGGAGTAAAACTAAGTTGATCATATTGCTTATTTAAGCCTCAAGTGAACTTGGATCCATAAGAACAGTTTTTAGTGTCTGTCACAATGAAAGACAGCAAAGGATATGATCACAAATTATTATACTATAAATCTATACTTTTTTGCATATCATTAAAAAAATAAAAGGAAAACTTCCTGGGGAGTGGTGTCATTTTAAGCCATTGTGTCTGCATTCTGGAGTGACCCCTGAGGACCAGATCCTCAACTGACCTAGAGAAAACAAAAACCTTGGTTAATATGGGCATTCTGTGTGGCCTTAAACATCCAAAAGGAAAGTATAACCAGAAAAAAAAAGTATCAGGCTGGTGTAACTTAGCCTTTCTAGATATTATCAACCATACTTAATGCCCATACTAATTTGTCTGAGGGTCTTAAGGGATAACTTTGTTCCTTGGCCTCAGAGGTCAACTAAGTCGCAGGGGAATATGCATGGGGACATCTCTTGAAATTTCCTCAAATGTGAGTCACCGATCTTTCTGTGCAGGGAGGTCTTGGAGATCCACTAATGGGACTTCAGCCAGTGTCCAGTCTATAAAGAGGAAGGTCTACTCATGGTTCAAAAACGGAAGCCTGGTCTAGTAAGCTCTGACTTTCTCCTCGAGTGGATGGAACTGGTAAATGAAAAGCCAAAAGGAGCCAGGGGCTCCCCTCACCAAAAATCTGAGGACCCGATCTTCAACTGACCTTGAGAAAACAAAAACCTTGGTTAATCTGGGCTAACTATGTGGCTTTAAACATCAAAAAGGAAAGTATAACCAGAAATAATTAGTAAGACCTGAAAATTTGTGCATCAGGTATAAAACTTGAGATCTTAATAAAAACACAAAAAGAAAAAAAAAAAAGCAGTGTTGTTTTGCCTGTCTTCAATTCTTACTAGCAAGAGCATCTACTCTGTGGCTGCCACTGCTTTTGCCATCCTTCAAAGACATAAGACACAGATTTTCAACCTTCCAATATAGACTGAACACTCATGTCTCTCCAAGAATCCTCCAAAACTTCAGTGCCAGATGGGGACTACTGAGATATCCACCTTGTGGACTGAGCTACTACTAGGGATTCAGCCTCTTCAGAGTATAGACTGCCATTGTTGGACTACCCAGGCTGTATCACAGAGACCAGTAGAGGAAGATTAAGATGGGACTCAGTACTTACTGGACCTCATTTGGTGACCATGGGAAGGGAAGATCCTAGTGTGGAGCACAAGGGCAGGATTGACGGTTGTTTCAGCTTGCCAAGGAAGAGCTTTCAAATACTTCCTTAAGGAAAACATAACATGTTTTAGCCTAATAAAGAAAAAAAAAGAAATCATAAACTGAAGATGCTAAAACCTATGATGTCATAATCTTGATATATGTGGCAAGCATATATGCATATTTTGGAGTGATGCAAATTGGAAGCCACAACAACAATAACAACAACAACAACAACAAAAGACTGGGTCAAGGGACTGACTGAAATGAACTTCTGCTTGAAACATGCACCCCTTTAATCCTAGCACTCAGGATGCAGAGGCAGGGGGATTTTTGTGAGTTCAAGGCCAGCCTGGTCTACAGAGTGAGTTCCAAGACAGCTGGAGCTACAGGGAGACCCTGTCTCAAAAAGACCAAAAAAAAAAAAAAAAAAAAAAAAAAAAAAAAAGAAAATTTTAAAGAGACTGAGAAAAGGATGAAAAACTTAGCCAGTCATGGTGGCACACACCTTTAATCCCAGTACTCGGGAGGCAGAAGCAGGCAAGTTCCCATGAGTTCAAGGCAAGCCTCGTCTACATAGTGAGCTCCAGGCCAGCTGGGAGAAAAGGGAGACCCCGCCTCAAAAAGCACCCCCCCCAAAAAAGATGAAAAACATGTTTGGCAGAATGCATGAGCTCTGGTGGGGTTGGGGGGGGGCAAGAAAGGGGGAATGGGTCTAGATTTGATTGGGAAATTTTGTATGAAAGCCACAAAGCTTCAATAAAAATTGACTTTGGAAAAAAAAACCCTTTATTTTTATATTTACAGAACTCTGTACCTACCCCAGCCCTACTGAGTTACTATGGCAGTTTGGGAATGAATGTCTTTGAAAGATACAAACGTAGTAATCAGGCAAAATTGGGAAACACCACTCTGGAAAATACCAAGTCTTCACAAAATGGTTGTATTATGTTAAGAAATTTATATCACAAAATTATGATAATTTTCCATACTATAAGCATATTAAGTCATAATTCAGTAGCAATATCGTATGTGAAATCCCTGTGGATACCATTAAAATAATTTCTCACATAGCAGTGCTATAATTTGGGTCTCGGATATTCCCAAAAGACCCATGCATTACAGCCTGGATTCACAACTAGGGGCACTATTTGGGGGCTATGGGATCTTTAGGAGGTAGGGACTATTGGAAAGAAGTGAGGTCACTTGCGGCATGCATTTAAAGAGGGTGTTAGAAGCCTAGCTCCTTTCTCTTTCTTGATTTTGGTTGCTGTGAGGGGAGTGGTCTTCTCTATCATATGCTTCTACCATGATGTATCATGCTACCACAGGTTGCAAGCAATGGGACCAGGTGACTGTGGATTGAAATCCTTGAAATCATGAGAAACATGCCCTTCCTCCTTCAAGATGATTTTTTGTTTTGTAAATCTTTCTTTGGTTATTCTCATCTTAGTTTATGTTCTTTATTATTATTTGTTTATTTTTAAGGGATTCTACAATATAATAACACAGTTGTTTTCAGATAACATTGATGTTACTCAGTTTGCCATACAATTACGTAATTGGTGCATTTTGCAAGTATCTATGTCCAAATTTTGAACAACCCAAGGTTCCCATTGTCCAGTTGGAGAAGCTTGTATGCACACGCATGTTGATCAGTTAGGAGTCCAGACTATATTGCTGTAGTCTCATGATTCACCTGTATCTCTCCACAGCCCTTCCATTCCACCACTCCTCCTTTTCTGCAATTTGTTCCCTGGGCTTTGGGAAAGGGGCACAAGTGGGTGAGAAGAAAACAGTCTACTTTCTTTGGAGTTGTCATTTTGGACTCTGTTCAGGTTGTTTCCCTTCATGGGTTGACAGCTTTTCCAGTGATGCCTTTTTAGTCATACTAACAAAGCACAAGCAATTGGATGTACAGGCATTTAAGCAGTATGAATTATTATGTCAAGCTAAGCTGTGAGCATAGACACAGATGCTTGGACGGTATGCTAATCCGCAAACTGTGGTTTCTCTATAAAGGGTAACAAGTTCTTATTGTGGCTTATAACATCTCCTAACCAGTAGAGGACATAAGCTTGTGGCATCCACTGTGAGTTATTCCTCCAAGGAGAGAGCTAATAGCCAATTAGATTTGGGCTATATATAAACACTTGGCTGCCACTGTTGCACAGTATCTCCAGGCTGTTGAGGTGTAGCTGATATTGACGGAGGAGTCTTGCTTGTCTCAGGGAGACCAATATTTTGCT
>VZQC01009117.1:388132-616384 GCA_009823505.1 Rhizomys pruinosus
TGGTGCCTGTCCTTGAAATTGAGATGGGTTTCTTGTAGACAGCATATAGATGGATTTTGTTTCCTAATCCATTCTCCCAGTCTATGGCTTTTGATTGGAGAGTTCAGCCCATTAATATTTAAGGTTATAATTGAAAGATGGATGTTGATTCCTTTCACCTTATTATCCATTTGGACTTTTAGTCTCTGATTCTACTCCTACGATTATGTTTTTATTAGTTTTTTTCCCTTTGTATGTGACTTGTTTTTCTTTTGTGGCCTTCAGAATTTTATCTTTGTTTTGGGCATCTAGCATTTTGATTATGATATGGCATGGGGAGTTTCTTTTCTGATCTTGTCTATTTGGAGTCCTACGTGCTTCTTGTATTTGAATGGGTTTGTTTATTTTTAGTTCGGGGAAGTTTTCATCTATTATTGTGTTGAAGATATGATCCATACTATTCTCTTGAGATTCTTCTCCTTCCTCTATTCTTATGATGTGGAGGTTTGGTCTTTTCATAGTGTCCCATATTTCCTGGTTGTTCCACTTTTGTGTATTTTAAAATTTTTCATAATCTTTATTTGAGTTTTTTAGTTGCTCTGTGTTATCTTCCATATCTGATATTCTTTGCTCAGCTTCCTTCATTCTATTTCTGAGGCTTTTTTCTTTCCTTTTTTCTTGATTGGATGAGTGTTCTATTTCCTTTTTCATTTCATCCTGTGATTTCTTTAATATATCCATTTCCTTTTTGAGTTTCTCAATCTCTTCTCGGTGCTCCTTACTTTGTTGGTTGGCTTCCTTTTTCAGTGTTTCTACTTCCTTCAGGTGTTTGTTTTTTTCTCTCTCTAGTTCTTTCTGGAGTTTGTCAATCCCTTCCTTTAGTTCTTTTCCAAGATTGTAATTGTTTCCCTCTAGGTCCTTTTGAGTTTTTCATTTTCTCTCTTTCGTTCTCTGAATTCTTCTTTATGTTCTTTAATTTCTCTGCATAGGTCTGCAATTATTCCTCTAAGGTCTATTTCTGGGGTCACCCCCAGGGGTTCTCATTGTACCTATATCCTACAGGGTTGGTAGAGCTTGGTGTGGGATTATCCTGCACCTTTCCCATGTCGTCCCTTCATCATGTCCCTGGCATGTGGGTTTCTGTTTTGTGATTCAAGTCACAAATGCCTTTTCAGTGTGGTGAAGGCTGAAAGATTGCTTTGTTTTGCTTGCCTCCTTCCAACACTTTCCTCCCCATCCTTGTTTATGGAGTGTTGACTTGTCCTAGGTTTCAGGCTTTCACTTTTGTTTATAGATTGGATGTTGGAAGTCCAAGTCATTCTTCCTTTCCTGTTCTGAGATTTCTCCTAATCCACTGGATACTCTCTCTTCCTCAATTCCAGTTGTTGGGGGGGGTAGTGCCTGGCTTAGCCCACACCTGGTACCTGCCTGGAGCAGTGTTGGGGTGATCCTAGCAGGTCTGGAACCTGAGCCCAAACACACGACCTCACACCAGCACTCGAGTCAGGCACCTGAGTCAGACCCAAACTCAGGACCACTTCCAGCTGTGAGTGGGGAAGGGCGACCTGCCGGGCTTAGGGCTCTGATCTAGCCCCCACCAGCCACCAGTCCCTCTGCCACAGACCAGCAAATCAATTTTTCCAGCTCCACAAGAGTCAATCTGTCCTAAGCTTTTACCTGCCTGGAGCAGTGTCGGGCTGCTCCAGGTGATCCTAGCAGGTCCGGAACCTGAGCCTGAACACATGACCTCACTCTGGCACCCAAGTCAGGCACCCAAGTCAAACCCAAACTCCAAGATGATTTTATCTCAAGTATTTTGTCATGGATGTGGAAAGCTAACACAATGAAAACACTTATAACTGAAAAGAATAAAATAGAAATTGTGGGTCTTGTTTCCATCCAGAATCATATTAGGCAATGGATTAATATTTTAATGTACACATATGTTCTTTCGGGGTTGAATTACTATAATGCTATTGCATTCTGAAAATGCCACATATTATTTTGGATTTGAGTTGTGGGAAAGGATTTCAGTTGGGTTTCCTATTTTTTGCTCTCTTGAAACTGCTTGGATAGAATCCAGATGTGTGTCATTCTTCCTAAGGCAGTGCAGAGTTGGTAAACATTAATTATGGTTGTGAAAAGTTTCCACACACCAGGTCCAGAGAGAGCATATTGAGACCATTTAGACATTTTCTTATTCGTGTCTCACTCATTGCTGTCAAATCATCCTTTACTGAAATTGTTTCCTTTGTGGCAAGTACTACACATCTCTCTTGATGTCATCACAACTGTTACATGTCTCTCTTGACATCATCCTTGATATCAATCGCATATGGTCATCAGCGTTAAAGCTCATGCACTGGGAAGCCAACAGGACATTGTAATGATTCTGCAGTTTTCTGGGATAGAGAGATGCTGCATATGTCAGGTGCTATTTACATTATCATAGAAGGGGATGATTTATTTGTGCTTAATATACATCTGTCACTTCAATGAAGCTCAATCTGGCCTTTCCCATACTGAACTGTCAGTTCCATTGGCATCCAGATGCTTACAGTTACTGATTGTCTTAGCAACATCAGCATCACCATAAGCTTTTCTGGAAGCAGACTTGCTGGGCCAGAGAGCTGGTAGGGAGGGTAGTGGAGACACTACTGTATTAGCTTTCTAGTGTTGTGACAAGACCCGAGAAGGTCAATTTATGAGACTGAAAGCCGTATTTTGGCTCAGAGGCTTCAGCCCATGATCACTTGGCTCTGGGCCAAAGTTGACTTTGGGCCTGTGGAGAGGCATTATATATCTCATGGAGTGTATGATGCAGAGAACTCCACTTCAGCTAGGAAGCAAAGAGAAAGTAAGAGAAGTTTGGATGCCAATGGATGCCCCAATCACATAATGCTGTCAATGGGACCCCATCTCTGAAAGGCTCCACCATCTCCCATTAGTGCTGTGGGCAGCTGACAAAGTGTTCAGCTCATGAGCCTTTGGACAGTATGTAACATTCAAGACATAACAACTCTTCAAACCCCTATTCAGCACATACAATATGGGCAAATTTGATTTCCTTGAGGCTGAACTTAAGCATCATGATAAATATGATCTAATTCCATGTGAGTCTGGATGTTGCATCATTAAACAAAGTTATTCCTTTGTGTCCTCAAACACAAAGTTGAAAGTCAGAATTATTCTTAACTTAAAAATCTCATTGAAGCTGGGAATGGTGGCACACACCTTGAATCCCAGAACTTGGAAGGCAGAGGCAGGCACATTTCTGTGAGTTGAAGGTCAATCTGGTCTACATAGGGAGTTCCAGGCCTGCTGGTGCTACAGGGAGACCCTGTCTCAAAAGGACAAAAAACAAAAACAAAAACAAACCTCATTTAATCTTTGATACAAGAAAGCATCCTGATGCAATGGGAACCTAAAATTGGCAAACCTGTACCATAGCTATCTGAGTCCTTTTCTCTAAGATGATCCTTTTTCCCTTAGCCTGATGCTTGAATTTTCCGAGCACCACTTTGCTCAGCTGTCAAATAAGGATGGCTGTACTGTCCATGATCATTCTACAGGACTGTCCATATGATGGAGATATCACACTGGATGAGAAATGTATCTGCTAAGTTATAGTGCATTATTTAATACAGTGTTAATCATAACAAACATTATTCACAATTTTTGCTGGAAAAAATAGTTTGGGCTGGAGAAACGGCTCAGCCGTTAAGAGCATTGGCGGCTCTTGAAGAGGACCTGGATTTAGTTCCCAGCACCCACATGGTGGATAACAATAGTCTGAAACTCTACTTCCAGGAAATCTGGAGTCTCTTCTGGCCTCTGTGGGCACTGCATGTGTATGGTGTACTTACAGACATGTAAGCAAAACCCTTGTACACATAAAATAAAAATTTGTTTATATTTGAATGCTATAATTATATGGACTTACAGCTTTATGGCTTGTATAGGCTGTAACAAATCAACATTCAATTTATTTGATCAAGGAAACCTGCTACCTAAGGCAACCTTCTACTTCATATTTTAGGTTATTTTTTTTAAATACTTTTTATAGCCTTTTTATTTTTTTCAATTTTTATTGAAGTTTTGTGCATTTCATGCAACATTTCTTAATAAAATTTAGAACCATTTTCCCTTCCTTGACCCCCACCCCACCAGAGCTCATGCATTCTGCCATACATGTCTTTTATTTTTTTCTCAGTTTTTTTTTTTTTTAATTTTCGACCATTTTGGGCAGAAGTTTACTGTTTCACTCAGTTCTTTGACCCAGTCTTTTTTGTTGTTGTTGTTGTTCCTTCCAATTTATATCATTCTGAAATATGCTTATATGCATGCCACACATATATCAAGATTATGACATCATAGCTTTTAGCATCTTCAGCTTATTATTTCTTTTTCAAATATATTTTTCTTTATTAAGCTGAAAGATGTCATGTTTTCCTTAAGGAAGTGTTTGAAGGCTCCTCCTTGGCAAGTCCAAACAACCATCAGTCCTGCTCTTGTGCTCCACCCTGGGGTCTTCTCTTCCTGTGGTCACCAAATGAGGTCCACTAAGCACTGCATCCTGTCTTGATCTTCCTGTACTGACCTCCATGATACAGCCTGGGTAGTCCAACAATGGCAGTCTATACTCTGACGATGCTGAAACCCCAGTAGTTGCTCAGTCCACAATCTGGATGTCTCAGCAGTCCACATCTGGCACTGAAAATTTGAAGGATTTTTGGAGATACATGAGACTTCTGTCCATGTTGGAAGGTTGAAAAGCTGTGTCTCATGTCCTTGAAGTATGGCAAAAGCAGTGGCAGCCACAGCGTAACTGCACTTGCCAGTAAGAATTGAAGACAGGCAAAACAACAGTGCTTTTTTTTTTTTTTTTGCTTTTTTTTACTTTTTGTCTTTTTACTAAGATCTCAAGTTTTACACCTGAAGTATAATTTCTCAGGCCTTACTGATTATTTATTTCTGGTTATACTTTCCTTTTGGATGTTTAAAGCCACACAGCCCAGATTAACCAAGGGTTTTGTTTTCTCAAGGTCAGTTGAGGATCTGGTCCTCAGGGATCACTTGGGTTTTGGGGGCAGGGGGGAGGGAGCCCCTGGCTCCTTTTGTCTTTTCATTTTTTTTTTTTTTAAGTTTTTTATTTATTTATTTCTGTGTATGAGTGTACTGTCTGCATGTAGGTTTGTGCACCCGTGTCGTGCAATGCCGCGGAGGTCAGAAGAGGGTCTCGGATTCCCCTGGAGCTGGAGTTCTCCTGGAATAGGAGTTTCAGACGGCTCTCGGCCGCCATGTGGGTGCTGGGGATCGAACCCGGGTCCTCTGTAAGAGCGGTCGGCGCTCTTAACCGCTAGGCCATCTCTCCAGCCCCTCCTTTTGTCTTTTCATTTACCAGTTCTATGCACTGCAGGACATAGTCAGGTCTTTCTAGACCAGGTTTCCCTTTTTTGAAGCTATTTTAAGTGATTTTATATTAAGAGAAAGAAATGAATGAAAAATATAGTCTGCTTGTATTTCTTCACCCATTTTTCCTCCTGATTTCCCCAAGTATCAAAATCTTGCACTAGTGGAATCCACTTGTTACAACTGACAGCCAATGCTGATATTTTATTAACTAATGTATACTTTATGTAGTGTACATTCCATGGGTGTGGCCAATATGTAATGACCAGTGTCTCCTGTTACAGTTCCCAACCTTACCTATTAGCATTTGTCACGATAATATGGACGAAGTTTCCTCCATGTCTTTTTGTGGTTTGATAGCTCATTTCTTTTTATCCCTGGATAATATTCCATTAGTGCATTCTAGTTTGTGCAAAATTTTAAAACGATATTTTTATTGAGAATTTCATGTAGTCTAGTTTGATCATATTCAGTCCCCTGGCCCTATTTCCGCTCAGGTCTACCCCACCTTGATAGGAGATCATAGGATGTCCTATGTTATATTTTTAAGACTCATTGAGTATAATTTGTGTTCTCCAAATGCTGTTGCATGTGGATCCAACTCCTGGAACCATGTCAACCTATCCAGTGTGATGCCCTAAAGAAGACTAACTCAGACTCTCCCAGAAGCTATCAATTGCCATTAGTTCCTCAGCAAGGGCTGGGACTTCCTGACAATCTCCCCCTTCCATGCTGGGTTTTTGTTTGGCTTGTGTTTGTAGAAGAAGTCTTTTGCATTCTATCCCAAGCACTGTGGGCTAATATGGATAATTGTACTGGTTGACTGGGCAACATTTATTGTATTCATCCTGCACTTCCAGCTCTTACAATCTTTCTGCACCCCCTTCTGCAATGATCCTTGAGTCTTGGAAAAAGGTGTTCTTTTTATCTTCTGAAGAACATATTGGTTGTTTCCAAATTTTTGGCAATGGAAATAAACCTGCTGTATGTGTGCAGGTTTTTATGTGGACAGAAGCTTTCAGCTCGTTTGAGTGATAGCTAAGAGCGAGATTGCTATTCTATGTGGTGTTTGTTTAGTAAGAAGTGCTCAAAGTGTATTCTAAAGTGCACATACTATTTTGCATTCCCACTAGCAGCAAAGGAGGATTCCTATTTTTCCACATCTTTACCAGTATTTGATTTGGGATGCCAGCCATGTGAACAGGTGTATAGTCAACACCGTTGTTTTAATTTGTGACTCTCTAATGACATATGGAATTGTTAGTCTTTCCTTAGGTTTACTTGTCACCTTCATCTTTGTTGGTGAAATGCATGTTCAGAACTCTTGCTCACTTGGGGACTGGATTATTTTCTTATAGATGTTTCTTTGTAGACTTTGGAATCTAGTCCTTTATATGATGTGCATTTTGCAAATTCTTTTTTTCTGTTTGTTGTTTGTCTTTGCATTCTGTTGCTATTGTGTATTTTAAATTATTTAACAACACCATGGTCTAATTATTTTCAAATACTTAAGACATCCAAGTTTACAGTTGTGAAAACAAAGTTGAAGAATCCCAGTGGTTCCTGTGTACTGTTGACTCCTTTCGTCAATGGCTGCATTTGTAGAATGGATAAAGTCATCAAGCCCAGGCTGGGCTCAACCTCAGACCTCACCTTCTTAATGGGATCATCACTGCTATGATTCGAGTCGGCTTGTGGCCTGTCCAAGTTGGCTGGGTCGCAGTGGCTGACATTTTTGCTGACTAGAGTCATGCTATCTTTGCCAGTTTGCTGGAATAGACACAGACACGGATTGGGTCACCCCAAAGACATTCCTGTGTTGTGAAGCAAGTCTGTTTGTATTTTAGGTTTGCCAGGACTAATGAATTAAAACATTTGGACTCTGCAACTTGCTGTTTATCAATGCTTCTGACAGGAGGAGGGATTTTCTTTTGCTCTTGCTTTTTCTAGAAACATGACAACATCCTGGCTGTTGGAGCTGCGCGGAAAGGAGAGAGGGGCTGTGGAGGGAAGCGGAACAGGGAGGTCCCGTGGGATGAGACGCTGGGGTCTGGGGCAGAGCAGGTAGTAGCCTGTAGCAGGGACAGCTGTCTCTGCCCCTCAGAGCGTTAGTGGCTGCTATGCAGCAGGTGCAGACTGGTCTCTCGCTGAGTCTTGACTCCACAAACACAACGACTGGCCAAGGCAGTGGCTGGCCCTGGATTACACAAGTGCAGACTCTCAACTAAGTGAGGTAAGGCAACAGGTGTGAAAACTCAACTAACCGCTTAGAGCACCGGCGACTTAACTAAGGCTCTGTTACAGAGGCTGGCTGGGAGAGGCAACCAGCAGCTTGCTTCCCTTGGTGTGATGAAAGGCAAGTTGCTTTAGTAAGGGGCCATGGAGTGGATGCCGTGAGGAACTCAGGTCCACCCAACCTGGACATCATCCTTGTGAGGCAGACATATGTTTTCTGTTGTGCTGTCATTAGTTGTGTTTTATCTATTCCATTTCTGTAGCTGGAAACCGGAGCAGAAACCTGTTAAGAAAACCCCAGAGGCAATTTCTACTTCTTAGGCTTTATTTCTTGACTCAGGAAAGTGTGGAAGTATTTCCCCAAACAAGACTGAGCTTTCCATCTTTAGAGGTCATGATCAGGTAGATCAAGGGCTGTAGGATGCCCAACAGTAAGACTTTCCTTTCAGCTACAACTTTCTGGGATTTTGTTTGTTTTGCTCAATTTGAGACAATTTGTGCTATTGCTTCAGGTACGGAAGGCTCAGAGACCACTTGATTCTAAGCAGAACCACATAGAACTGTATCAGAATTTTAAAAAAGTACAGAATGTCTTATGTCAAGTAATACAATTTTTTATTAGCCTGTGCGTGGCTGTTTCAGACTGCCGTCTTGTTGTAAACTTAGAATTACGTGGCATGGTGTGTAGAATGCTTAGTGCTCACGGCTATTTGGAGTGCTGAATGAATGGGCTCAACAGGCTTCTAACTGGGTTGTAAACAGTTGCTGCCTTTTTTCCCCTCTACGCTTTCCTAGATGTTTAATACAAGCTCTTTTTTTTTTATCCCCTCTATACAGTAAGATGATGCAGAATGTGTGTGTCTGAATACACTCGTACATATTATGCATTGAATTTGGCTGTATACGTAATTGTGAAAACAAAAGTCCATGTTCTGGATAGTATTTTTAAATATAGAAAAGCTATGTGAAAGAGTAAAAAAACCTGACCATGAGAAAATGTCCCGCTGAAGCAGTTCCCAGAATCTTGCCAAGGATGGCTACAGACATTATTTATATTTTGCCATTTTGGGAGACATTTCCCCTAAAATATCATTCAGGTTTTTTGTTTCTTCCCCAGATGATATGGTGAGGAGAAAGTTTAGGAGAGGCATAACCAAAAATAGAAATGTTAAGTATATGTATTTAATAATATTAATATGTGTTTTCATAATAGTTTTCCTAGTCCTACTGAATATTAAATTATCAAGTATCTTGATCAAAATATATATGGGTTAAATTCTTTTAAGAAACAGGAATATTCATAAGTTTTTGCTCTTAGCCTCTTATGTGTAGGATGTCTCTATGTTCATTAAGTAGATGATAATTTAATAAGTAGAACAAAACACCCATATTTTAAGTTTTGTCATTTTTTTGAGACAGGGTCTCATGTGTCCCAAGCTAGCCTCAAACCCCAAATGCAGTGAAGATGACCTTGAGCTTCTAATCCTCCTGCCTCTGCATCCCAAATGCTCGGATTCAGTGTGAGCCACCACGTCCAAGTTTTCTTTTATAGATCTATAAGTTCTATAGATCCTGGTCATCAAATAGTTACAGCATGTAATATTCATGATATACACTGTAAGATGTTTTAAAATGTTTTTTGGCATACTTTAAACAACTCCATTGCATTAGCCCTTATTACTTTCAGAACAAAAATTTGCGTTTAATTTAAGCTTTGTGTGTGTGTGTGTGTGTGTATGTGTGTGTGTGTGTGCATACTTCTACATGTGGAGGCCAGAAGTCAGTCTTGGGGGTCATTCCTAAGGAGCTCTTTACCTTGTTTGTTGAGACAGTCTCTCTCACTGGGAGCTGGGGCTTGCTGCCAATTAGGCTAGGCTGACTAGTCGGGGAGCCCCAGGGATTTGCTTATCTCTATTTTCCCAGTGCTGGAATTACAAGTGTGTACCACCACTCCCCCTGCTTTTTATATATGAGCACTGGGGTCAAACTCAGATCCTCATACTTTCAGCAAGCACTTAACCAACTGAGCTATCTTCCTAGACCCTAATTTAGGCTTTTAAGTATGAAAAAGTAGCTTAATCTGAAGCCATCTGACACTCTATTAAGACTGTCTTCTCTTTATGGCTCTCAGTTAAAAATAAGGTTGCTCTATGTGACCCTTGAAGCCAGGATCGAACTGATCAGTGGGAAGAGATTTTGAAGGTATTAAGTAGGGATTTAAAAAAATTATATTTTTCCGGGAGTGACAGTACATGACTTTAATCCCAGTAGAGGCCAGCCTGGGCTACATAACAAGTTTCAGATCATCTGGGGCTACAGGGAAACCCTGTCTCACCCCCCCCCAATATCATATTTCATTCATTCTGGATGAATATTCCCAAAGTAATATTTGTAGAAGCTAGAAAAAAATTACAAGGTGGCAGTTACCTACCTTTGATGTGGGAAAAGGAAGCTCACTAACTTTCCCTTCTGATTCCTGGTGGGTTTTGAGTGTCTAAGTGCAATGCTGGGTCAGTTAACAATGGCTATCTCTTGTCTTTACAGCTGGAAGACCCAGGAGAAGGCCGGGCCTCAGGTGCCCACATGATCAGCACAGCCAGCGTACCTGCAGATAAGCCAGTACGCATTGCGTTTAGCCTTAATGACGCCTCAGGTATGCTCTGTTGCAGGGGCAGGACTGCCTCTCTCACTTCCCAAATTTTTGCTGTATTTTATGATTCCCTGCAGTCTGTTCGCATGGCATGTTTTTGTGACCTGATGAGAAGGCATGCGATACTTCACCACAAACCGTTTGACTATGACTTCCGGAAACGCCTCTAGCTATGCCTTCCTCCATTTTGACTTAGCTTTTCTCTTTTGCCCCTTTCCCATTTTACCTTTCTTTTAGGATAAGATTTGTAGAGCTGTAATAATTTCTAAGGATAGCAAACTGTATCATTGTTCACACAGCGTGAGGAAATGTTTATTAAGAGCTGGCAGCTGGCTAGGTAATATAAAAATATCACTGTCCTGATTCCAGCCACATGTGTCGAAGCCTCAGTGTGAGACGCTAGTTTCTCACGGGTGTTCCCACCCTTCCGGCTAAAGAAACAGAGCAGCAGGCGTGATGAATGGGGCAGGTGAGGCAGGGCCTCTCTAAATAGTAAGGTCTGAGTGAGGCTACCGTACTTAGAGCCTTCCATCATGGTTCTCCTCGGTGACCTCTTAACACACAGATTCAGTTACACCACCTTTAAACTAGGGATCTTATGTGGTGGGAGATCACAATGGCTGGGAAAGGGGTATCTAGTTTACACCCGCTGGCATCAGCCATTACTCTTAGTTTAATGTTGTCTGCTTAGACCACATATTCAAACCATTACCCTTTAAACCATATGTCTTTTGAGGACTAAATCTTATTTTCTCTTTGTTTCTCTCTCTCTCTTCCTATAATATGCAGCTAGTAAAGTGTTTGCTTTCCAAATATGAGGCCCTGCATTCAATTCCCTAGACTCATGTAAAAAAGCTGGGCTTGGTGGTACAACCCTGGATGCCAGCACTGGGGAGGCAGAGACAGGAGGAACCCTGGTCCTCTCTGAGGCCAGCCTAGTCTTGATGAGTTCCAGGACAGTGACCCTCCCTGTCTCTAAAAGCAAGGTAGATGGTACCTGAAGAGCAACATCTTAGGGCTCTAATGGCTTCCACATGCATGTACACACATATGCATGTGAAACTGACTATATGTATACACACATTAGTAAAAATTAATGTTAGAAAAGGGGCATAATAAATCCAAAGTAATGCAAAGGAAGGAGGTTGGCTCTGTGAATTGTGGTGTGACCCAGCCATTATGCCAGGAGATGATGTGATTGATTCATTAACCCTGGAGTTTCCCAGACTGTGGCCATCAATGGAAGATGCACTGGAGGAGAAGTGAAACTTTGGCTCTTCATTGTATATTTTTTTCTGACACTTCTTTCAAGATCTGATTCTATGTTCTGTGTCCCCACCTGTGATATTCTGTAAGACAATGGTGAGGAGAAACCCTCCCAATAAGAAGAGACCCCAACATAGAAATACCAGCTATTGTGATTCTCTTTGCATTAGAAATCTACCTGTGTGGGGCTGGAGAAATGGCTCAGTAGTTAAGAACACTTGCTGTTCTTCCAGAGGACCTGGGTTTGATTCCCAATACCCAGATGGCAGCTAACAACCATCTATAACTCTAGTTCTAGGAGATCTGACACCCTCTTTCTGGCCTCTGTGGTCTTTGCATGATCTGAGTGCACTTATACACAACTCCCACACATAAAATAAAATTAATAAATAAAGAAGAAATTCACCTTCTTTATTTATGTTGTTATTTATGATCATTAAAACAACCATACAAGATAGGCATGTGCAGTCCCTGTTTACAGAGAGAAAGAGTGAGGGTTAGAGAACACACTGTTAGTTAAGCAATGGAGAACTGATCCAAACTCAGGTCCTTAGACCTAGAAGTCCAAGATCTCTTCATTATTTATTGTTACTTCCCTAAAAGGAATAAGGAAACACCTCCAGTTTGCAATGCACTTCATAGCTCCAAGATTCTGAGGAACTGTCTATATGCAAGTCAGTAGCTCTCCAGACATGTAAATTCACAATCGAAGAGGAAGGAGATGTCTAATTTTCCTTCTTTCGCTCATATTCTATGGGAGAAGACCATGTCCCATTATAATCATCAGGTTTATAAAGAAAATTTCAGCATATAAAGCTCACTTTACCCATGCAATGTTAGTACCTGGTTTAGACCAGAGGAATAAATATACATACAAGAACCATGGAGAGTTGCATCTTGATCTTTGGGCTGCATGAATAAATTCTTCCTTGAAGTCCAAGCCAAGATATATAACTTGTAATTCATTTGACACTATCTTTGAATCCTCTTAATTCTGGCTGAAAGTTGTTGAATTTTTTTTATCAATGCATTTAAACAGATTTGTTTCAGTTTCTTTTTCTTCTCTTTCAAATGTTCTTAGGATGCCCATTTTTGAAATTCATGTCTCTTAATAGATCTCTTTAAAAGGTTATAAATAATTTTTACCAATTCTTCTACTTTATTTCTACAAAGAAAGCTTATGGGGGCTTAGAATCTGCCAAGATTAAATATTTTAGACTTATAATCAATGTGTCTCATTTTTTTCTAGAAAGGGCACCTACCTAGAAAACCTAAGGCAGAAGATAGCCTACAGTGTTTCTCATCCCCGTCTGATTAAATAATTATTTGGAAACATCCAACAAAAACTCATGTTCAAAAAAAAAAAAAAAAGAAAAGGAGGATGTAAAGTTGGGAGGGAAATGGGGTAGAGATGCTAAGGAGGGTTGAGAGGGGTGGTGGTAGATGGATAGGATAAAAATACATTGTATAAGTATATGAAACTTTTAAATAATAAATAAAAATGTTAAGAACACCCCCCATGTTCCAAGATCTCACTCCTATATATTCTGATTGTAGAGGGCCACTTTGCACATGAGGAAAAATAAAACTGTCACACATGCCTTTATACATTTCAGAAATGCAACATTTCAGGAATTAGAGCCCAGGACTCTGAATTTCTTCATGTGCAAGAAGTTGTTTGTGCATGAAAAGATGCTTAGCAGATATTTGGGGACACTCCCTTTGAATTCTTGAATGAGCAGCATGTGGAGTGCCACACAGACCACTAACACCTGCCGCCATGCAGGCTGTGCATGCCTTTTGAATTCCAGTGTGTGTGGCCTGCACAGCACATGCTTAGGAGGAAAACAAAGGAAAAGATCCTCCACTTTTACAGAAAGCAGGGGAGAGGAAAGTGGGCTTTTGAGAAGCAATCCCACACTAGTGGATTTATTGTTGATGAATATGTAGCAGCTAAGAGGAAGGGGGGCATCTTTACTTGTGAACGTGGATAGTTCCTTTCTCTTTTGGAATATCATTCATTCTTTGTCAATTTGATAAATGTCTACAATGTATCATGATCGTGTCTACTCATTTTTCTCTTTCTTTCTCTGGTTGTTTTTGAAACAGAGTCTCTCTGTAGCTACATCTGGCCAGGAACTTGCAATACAGACCTGGCTGGCCTTGAACTCACAGAAATCTTCCTGCCTTTGCCTTCCAAGTAATGGGATTAAAGGCATGGGCCACCATGACCAGCTTCCATTCTCTTTAAAAAAAGATTTATGTGTGTGTGTGTGTGTGTGTGTGTGTGTGTGTGTGTGTATGTGTATGTATGTACATTGTGTGCACATTTGTACACTTGGAGACCAGGAGTAGGTCTTATATTCCTTAGAGCTGAAGTTACAGAGTTTCTAGCTTATTATGTAAGTTGGGGTGGGATCTGAACTCAGTCCTCATAATTGGGCATCAAATGCTCTTAACCACTGAGTCATCTTTCTTACATTCATTTCTTATGGGACTAAATTAATACTTTCTCTCCACTAATTTTAGGAATTTTCATCATATATTCCTGAGACAATTTAGTGTGGAAGTTGAAGGTTTGGGAGTTAGAGAAGGTCATGTGAGTTCAGGGTTTATCTTCACCTTATTTGTGTATTCTGGGATAAGCTAAGCTTTCCAACCATGTTGGAATTCAGTTTTCCATAAGATGTGTATGGTGGTAAGAATGAAATGTCACCTTACATGTGAAGCATTGAGCAAGGTGCTTGACAAAGTAAATGCTCAGTTTGTCCCCTCAGTTTGTCCACTGATTGTAGAGCATTAGGCAAATGTGAATGAGTAAGCAGTATGTGCCCCCCTGCCCTCTACACTGCTCCTTGATGGATGGCATGGTAGATGGCACAGGGTAACTAGGGATTAGTTATCTGGCCAGTGGCTAGTGATGTCTTGTTCCTCTTAAGGATATGATCTTTACTTAGTTCTTATGCCCTCAGTACTCTGTCAAGGGCATTGTGATGTGCAAAAGGGGGCATAGCAGGATCTTTCCCAAAAATTTAAAAGGAAGAGATTTGCTTAAAAGTCTGTGTCACTCAGAGAAATTGGCAAAGCTCTTTGGAAGGGTTGAAGGAACACAGATTATAGAAAGTTATCATTTCTAGATATTAGGTATAACAGGTATGTCTGGAGATACACAACACTGGCTGAGGCTCCCATAGAACACCTCTTTAAGCAGCAGTATATTACAGCTACTCAGCTAATCTTAAAAGTTAATTGAGCTGGGCATGGTGGTACATGCCTTTAATCCTAGCACTCAGGAGGCAGAGGAAGGCGGATCTTTGTGAGTTCAAGGCCAGGCTGGTCTACAGAGTGAGTTCCAGGACAGCTGGGGATACAGGGAGACCCTGTCTTGAAAAGACCCCCCAAAAGTTAAATGAATGAGTTTTCATTAGATCAGAAGCAAGAGAGTTTTAAAAATCCTTGAGCAAGAGAGTAATAAAAATGGTGGGAATTTGGTAGAAGAGTCTAGAATGTGGAGAGAAAAGCTAATAGAAGAGTGTTTCTATACTGGTGGAAAGTGATAAGAGTCTGGATGTGAGAATGGGCAGAGATGACTGACCTTGAAAATACCTTGAAAGAAGGGGTGGAATAACTTGGTGACAGATTGACTTCAGTGAGTGGGGACTGGTGATTGTTCATTGACAACAAATGAGCCACAGGACTTCAAATTCTCTGTGGACCTCTAGGGCCTTAAGTAACAGGAGCAAGGTTTGGGGGGAAATATTTATCTCTGTCTCTGTCTCTATCTCTATCTCTGATTCTGTCTCTATCTCTATACTTATACCTTTACCTATCTGTATCTACTTCTATTTCTATATCTCCCTTTAAGATATAGATTGGAGTCCTTCATTAAGTGATATTCAGTTAACTGTTATTCCTGGAGGGCAGTGGTACCTATTTTCAATATGCTCACTATTATTTTCAAGCTAGGAATGTGAAAATATTAACTTCCTGGGGTCCTTCACTGAGTTAATTTTCATAGCAGCAAATGTACTGAAGAGAAATATGAATTCCACCTCATGATTATTAAAGAGAAACACTGGCTCCTTTCTAATTGTAGAGAATTTAAGATTAGACAAATGTTATGATTTTATTTAATTACTTGAGAATTTTCTTTATCTTCAACAGAGTTACAAGTCTGGCACATTCTCATATAAATTTAGACATCTCTCTCCCTCTGTGTTTTTGTCAAGAAAGATTCAAGGGTACAGCGTCAGCATGTACCTGTTGTGTAGGTACATGTAACAGGTAGCTGTTAACATTTTATTAAAAAATCAGTTTGTTTAAACTTTTCATGTTGGGGAACAAATTGATGTTAGAAAATTTAACTAAAAAAATTCAGGATGAATTCTATCTCTGTATTCCCAGCTGGCCTGGAACTCACTATGTAGACCAGGCTGGCCTTGAATTCACAGAGATCCACATGCTTCTGCTGCCTAAGTGCTGGGATTAAAGGCATGTGCCACCACGTCTGGCAATGCTTACTTTTAATATCTAGTACACTCTGTTGATTGTTTTATCTATCCATTCAATAAAAAGTCAAAAGACAAATTTCTTACTAGAATTTTATAAGATCCTGGACAAACTCAGCAAGCAAAGAGGGGCCGAGACAGCCATTTTGAAAAAAAATGCATGAAATCAATAACACATGGTCTACAACTACTTGAAGTTCATTATTACCAATAAAGATTCTATTTACCAATAAAGATTTTATCATTCATTTATGTTTGATATTTGATTGAAATCTGTTGCTGAACTCTTCAAAGAAAGGCTGTAAAGAAGTGAATGTTTATCAAGTTATGTAGGTGTTTGTTCTTGGGTACCACTTCAATTTAATACCGGCAACAACCTCACAGGAAAGTGTAATGTGCAAATGTCGGCCAAGAGATCTTAAATTATATGCCTTAAATCCAGTAATTTATAAATCAGAGGGCTTGAGGGCTAGGTCTTGGGGTATTTTTATATCACTACCAAATTAGAGCTAGGGCCTATGTAATGTGAGGAAAGCCTGAGCTGGGGCCAGGGGTGCAGACATCATCCCAGGAGCCAGGAGACAGAAGCAGGAGGGTGCCACAACTTCAAGGCCAGCCCAGTCACAAAGAGAATTCCAGTTAAGTGTGGGTAACCCACTACTGAGGGGAAAAAGGTGTGAATATTCCTGACAGACAATAGTTTCTCAGTAGTCATGGGAGAGAATGAGAGGTTATGATGTTGGAAGAAAGAAGAAAGGGAGAAATGAAAGATTATTTGGTGGGGTAATGAACAATACAACTAGTCACCTTAGGCTTCTGAGGTCATGGATTCCGGGACCCCTCAAACCCAGGTTTTGAAGGTGCTCAAGCCTTTTCTATAAAATGGCTCAGTGCATGCCTTTAACTTGTCCACATCCTCCTGTGTACTTCCAGTCATCTCTGGATGACTTAACCCAAAACAACATGAAGGCTGCATGAATATTTGTCATCTGTTATTGTTTAGGGAATAAAGTCAAGAAAAACAGTCAATGCATGATCAATGCAGACATAATAATTTTTCTTCAGGTTTTTTAGTCTACATTGCTTGAACATACAGGTATGAAACTTCTATATGCAGAGAACCAACTGTGTATCTAACATGCTCTGCTTGAAGTATATGCCTTTGGCAAACTGAGCATGCTACTGGCTGAGTAAGCCAAAACATTCTGAGACAAAAAGAGAATACATCGACAGAATTCAGAAAATGATAGCTGCAATAATAGGGAACAGATCAGTGTTTCTAAAGAAACATAAACTTTGCTGGAGCTGGAGAGATGGCTCAGTGGTTAGGAGCTGCTCTTGCAGAGGACCCAGATTCAGTGCCCAGCACCCACACCACATAGTGGCTAATGACCATCTGTAACTCCAGTTCCAGGGGAACCCAATGCCCTTTTTTTGACTTCTGTGGGCATTGCATGACATTATACACATGCAGGCAATAGACTTGTACACATAAAATAAAATAAGATAAGATAAGATAAGATAAAATAAAATAAAATAAAATAGGGGCTGGAGAGAGGTCTCAGCAATTAAGAGCAGTAGGTGTTCTTGCAGAGGACCTGGATTCAAATCCCAGCACACATGTGGTGGCTAACAACCATCTATAACTCCAGTTCCAGGGGATCTGATGCTCTCTTCTGTCCTCTGCAGGCACTACACAGCATAGGTACACTTATATACAGGCAGCCCTAACACTTGTAACAAAACGAAATAAAATAAATAATAAATAAAACATTAAAAATTTGCCTTTAAGCTGAGTCAAGCCCTTGTTTGTAGAGAAATAGTTTATTGATATATGAACTTGCTTACCTAAATTTTGTCACTGGTTAAGATAATAGGCTTTTGTTAATAAAGAACTAACCATGTGCTGGGTGTCCTAACAAATCTCTTTATCCATATCAGTATTTATTCCATTATCCATTTCTACAGATTGACTTTAATTTTATGGCTCTGAAAATGCAATGTACATTACAGAATTCACATAAAACATTTAATAAGCAGGGAACAAAATTTTAAAGTTTTTGATATTGCTTTAAACTGTAATGCTGTAACAAGAATTAAGATATCTAGACATTTAAAAAATTTTTTTTCTTTTTGAGACAGGGTCTCCATGTAGCCCCAGCTGTCCTGGAACTCACTCTGTAGACCAGGCTGGCTTTGAACTCACAAAGATCTGCCTGCCTCTGCCTCCCAAGTGCTAGGATTAAAGGTGTGCGCCATAATGCCCAGCGACATTTTTAAATTTTTATGCATTAGAAATGTACATGGGCCAGGCGTGGTGGTAAATGTCTTTAATCCCAGAACTCAGGAGGTAGATATAGGCAGATCTGTGTGTGTTCAAGGCCAGCCTGGTCTACATAATGAGTTCCAGGCTAGTGGGGCTACAGGGAAGCCCTATCTCAAAAAGACAAAAAAAAGTACATGGGTTCTGTCAATTTTTTTTCTAAAAAATATTTCATATATAAGTTCAGTTTTCCCAGTAATATTTCATGAAGGAAACATTTTCTTTGATAGGGAAATAAAGAAGAAATCCTTCAATTCAGATTTAAATGAAGAGACCAAATGAAATCATTAGGTTCTGAATGCACCCAGGAAATCTCACTGAACTGTCAGGGGAGAAATTGCTTAGCAGAGCCAGTGACCTGGACTTACAAGTGTAAGTCCAGGTCACTGGCTCTGTTTTAGATGAAAAAGAAAACCCTCAGCCGCTACATACATGCACACAGGCATGTACATGCACATATCCAGATGCCTCATCTCCACATATTACCTCTGGTTAAGTTTATAGTGAGAAGGAATAGAAAGGAAACTCTGTTATAATTGGGGCTAACCTATAATTCGTTTGCAGGCCTATGTACTAAGCAGTGTTCCTTGGCTATATATATATTTTTTAAAAAAATTTTTAAATTTATTATTTTATATGTATGAGTGTACTGCATGTAGGTTGGTGCACCCATGCTGTGCAATGCTGCAGAGGTCAGAAAAGGGTGTTGGATTCCCCTAGAACTGGAGTTAAAGGCAGTTCTTAGTCCTTGGCTATATTTTAGCAAGTAGGAGCCCTCACAATTTCCAGCAAAGTTTTGTATGAACCTTAGTACTAAAGCCAAGGCCCAAGTTACTTGCCTCTTCAGTGTCATTTGTTTTTGGTGCCCTGAAGCACAGCCTCCAGGTCACCGGTACTCAGAGGTCATGTTGCTAGCTGGAGCAGCTGTGGGCTGCCTGGGGCACAGCACCAGATGAAAAACACAGGGATCTTTATTCAAATATTATCAAGAGAAATCAAGTTGCCATAGAAGACCATTAAAACAAGTTTGCGCTTATCTATGCCAGGACTCTTTGTGATTGCACAGGTCATCGTTACATGAAACCTTTCTGAAAAAAAGTTCTTTTTGTTGTATGTGTATCGTGTGTTGTGTGTGTATGTGATATATATACTTGCTAGTGTAGAAATATGCAAGTATGCATGGAAAAAAGTTCTTTTTGTTGTATGTGTATCATGTGTGTGTATGTGTGTGTGTGTGTGTATGTGTGTGTGTGATAGATGTAGACACTGGGTTTCTTCCTCTATAGTTCTCTACCTTTATATTTTAGACAGGGTCTCTTACAGAACTTGAAGCTCATTGATTCCCAAGTTCTAGGGTTATAGTTATGAGTGGCATTGCCCAGCTTTTCGTATAGCTTCTGGGGATTAAACTCAGGCCCTTGTGCTTGCATGGCAAATGGCTTACCAACTGTGCCATCTTCCAGCCCACAAAATAGCCTTATTTTGAGGTTCCAGAGCAGAACAACTTGTTGTACTCATTTGGTGAGTAGGATGGGCTTGGAGATGACTTTTGCATGTGGTCTCTTTTCTTCTGAGTTCTCTATACAAAAACAACAGGGGTGATAGTTGATACTGTAGTCCAATGAAGAGAATGTCAACCACGAGACTGCTTAGAACAGTAATTCTCAAACGCTGCTCACATTATGCCAAGTGGAGTAACACAGTCCCAGAAAAAACAATTGGTGAATGGTTTCCCTCATTTGTGGATGCTAACACCAAATCCCCCTAGATGAAAGGCAAGCTGAACAACATTATTGTTATATTTCTGTTTGTCTGAAAGCAACTATGTTGTTATAATGTAAATCTCTCAAGGGGCTCTAGAATCCACCCACCACTTACTTTCAGACTCTGTAATTACTGTATATGGATGGAGAGTATGTATACATATTTTAGTGTAATATAAAATTAATGGAGGAAACTGTGAATTTCTAAGCATAAAAGAAGATTGAGAGAAAGATGCAGGACAGTTATGGCAGAATGCATGATCTGGGGTGGAGTGGGGGGAAGGGAAAAGGGAATATGCCTAAACTGAATTGAAAAATGATTTCTGAAATACACAAAACATCAATAAAAGCACAAAGAACTACTCTTTGACAAAGTTTTCACTTCTCTCATGCAAATCAAAATAGATACAGATACCTATGCAACAATGAAGTTGTTTTAAAGTATTGCTTTAGCCTAAATTTTAATAAAAATTCAGTTGCTCTGTGATTTTAACTCATTCTAAACATATCCAGTAACTGTTCTCTTTTAGGGGAAAAAAAACAGTATGCCAGGGGTCTCTTTATAATGCTAAAATTTATCCAATATGATAGCAACCCTTTTGTTTTTAAAAAATTTTATTTAATATATATGAATATAATACTTCCATGTATGTAAGTGCACCTGTGCCATGCAATGCCCAAAAAAGTTAGAAGAGGACATCGGATTGCCCTGGGATTGGAGTTAGTTATAGATGGTTGTCAACTGCCATGTGGGTGCTGGGAATTGAACCTGGGTTCTCCGTAAGAACAACCAGTGCTCTTAGCCACTGAGCCATCTCTCCAGCCCAGGAACCTTTTTATTTTAACTTTCATATAATTTGGGCATTAAAAATTCTCTGTGATATATAGATACTAGTAATATACAATAAGTGTCTGAATTATCATCACAAATTAAGTAAAAACTTGGATAAAATCTAAGGTGTGATTGCCAATATTTTAGAAGACTTTGTACTGAAATAGAAGCCTAGGGATCATGGGCCCAGAAGGTGAACAGGAGAGTGGTGTGGCAGAAAAGAACCCTGGGCTGGGCAGTACCTCTTTTTCTCATAACAGTTGCTCCATAGATGTTGGGATGAGCCTGTCATAAAATGTACTATGGTATGTTGATGTGGTTGGGATATCAAGAGAGTTCTATCTTAAGGACCATTGGCTTAGTCACACCATGTCTGCCAATAGAAATTCTATTCCATGTCTTTCTTTATATTGTGTCCTTTAAGAAATTCCTTAGGATACATTTTGCTGGTCTTTCTGATGTGGTTGTGCCGGGCGTCAATCCTGGGTCCTTGTGCAGAGTAGATAAAACACCCTTTGTCTGTTAATCTCATTGCCATTTTGGAAAGGAAGCTTTGAAATCACCTCCTTGGTATATTAAAATCGAGTGATCTTCCAGTATAGCATGGAGTCTGTGTCCTTGCTGTGCATATGACAGACAGGCAGTATCTGGCAACTCAATTTTAATAAAAATTCAATTGCTCTGGGATTTTAACTCATTTTAAACATATCCAGTAACTGTTCAATTTTAGGGAAAAAAAAAACAATATGCCAGAAGTCTCTTGGTATAACTACTGTACAGTCTACTGTGTGCTTCTAGAATTGCCAAAACACACTTAGCCACTCTCGGGGAGTCTGATCCAGTATCACCCTGGACATGTTTGACAACGATTCTGCCAAATGTCTGTGGGACAGCTGTGCTACTGGTCTGACTCATTCTCCTATTCTTTTGGCCCAATCCTGTGATTCATCACTCTGCTTTTAGAATATTTGCCTATTTTTAAAATCAGTTGAAGAAGGCAGCCACTGTTTAAAAGTAGACACCCCCTACACCAACGTGGGGCAGCTTTATAAGCAGCTTCACCAGCCCTGAGACTTTGGCAGTCAAGGGTGCCAGCAGAGCGCAGAGAGGGAGGTACTGGGTTGGCTCGGGGGCAGGCAGACTCCTAGCATCGTCTCTGCTTTTCTGGTTTCTGCTGCCGTTTCCTGATTTGGTTAATCCGGCTTGATCCGCCCTGAAAGAAAAGTCTTACTTTCATTTTGCTTGTCTGTAAAACATCCATTATGTGCTTATTTTCACATCAGCCAATTATACTTTTATTTCTATGCAAGAAATCCAGTCTTAAGCCTTTACTCATCTGCAAATTATCTGTATGGTCACATATGTGTTTTGGCCTGGTGTGACTGTGCAGAGAGACCTGGACTTCCACTCTGAGCCTCATTCATTCTTGCTGTTTACATTGTTAAAGCAAAGCGAGTCCGATAATCCCCCCCCCCCTTTTCTTTAATAATTAAGAGAAAGGAGTGTGACTTTACAGAGGGCAGGGTAGATTAAGTCTCAGGAAGCATTGCGTTCCATTCCTGTCTCTCTTCTAGAATTCTAATGTGCCCTGTCTGTGCTTGTACTTTAGGAAGTGGTTTCTTCTTCCAACAAGTGACTACTTATCCATGATTATTAGAGTTGGGATGCCAAGGTACAATATGTTCCCAGTTGCAGTGCCAAATTGTTCTGGCCTTGGACCCAATGAGCTAAAGTAATCTCGATGTCTAGGCTTTTGAAATTGTACTGATATAAATTTAATACACCTAAGTCCAAAATTAGTCATAAATTGTATAACAGAGGTATCTAGATCTGTATATGGTACCAGGTAGTAACCGTTTCTTTTCTCCTTTTCTCCTTCCCCTTCTCCTCCTTGTCATCCTCCTCCTCCTCTTCCTCCCTCTGCTCCTTCTCCTTCTCCTCCTTCTTTGTATGAGAGTTATGGGTGCATGTGTATAAGTGCACTCATATCATGCAAGGCCTGAAGAGATCAGAAATGGGTATTGTATTCCCTGGAACTGGAGTTACAAATGGTTGTTAGCCACTATGTGGGTGCCGGGAATTGAACCCAGGCCTTCTTCAAGAGCAAGCAGTGCTCTTAACCGCTGAGCCATTTCTCTAGTCCTTCATCCAATTTCTTTGCGAATGTTGGAGCGGATTTAAAAAGCCAGAGTAACTGGATCAAATTTGCTATTTCTGGTCTCAGCAGGAGAAATGTATTCAAGGTACAGGGGCATTGAACCTTCTATGAAGCTCATGTAAAGCACTGTCAATGGACCTTGGGCATTAGCCAGCATAGCTGCAGTTAGAAAGTGGATTTGCTTTTGGTGATGTACTGTTATTATTTTAGGTCACTTTTAAGTAGGAGTATTATTACAGTATCCTTGACTAAAATATACCAAGTGCTATTAAGTGGCAAGAACTCTGAGGTGTTTGGTAGAGATTAATACCATCCTTGTTTAAGTGATCTCCTGATGATTATGTCCTGTGCCTTCAAAGAGATGTAATTCCTCAGAAGCCAGGAGTGTCCTGTGTATTTGCTGCATTTTATTTTGGACCATGTTCTCAGTGAGCCAGGAAATGATATAGTTGGCCCTATGTATTTGTGAGTTCTATATCTGGGCTTGACCAAGGGGGAAGAAAACATTAAAAAAAGATGTATGTACTGAGCTTATAGAGACTTTTTCTTGTTATTCCTTAAACTTCACAGTTCAGTTATTTACATAGCTGTCACACTGTATTAGATGTTAGAAGTCAACTAGAGATCTGGGACTGGAGAGATGGCTCAGAGGTTAAGACCACTAGCTGCTTTCCCAGGGGACCCAGCCTCAACTCCCAGCACCCACATGGTAGCTAACAGCCATCCTTAACTCCAGTTCCAGGGGATCCAGCTCTCTCCTCTGACTTCACTGGGCACTGCACATATATTCTGGCAAAACACTCAAATACATTTGCTGGACGTGGTGGTGCATGCCTTTAATCCTAGCACTTGGGAGGCAGAGGCAGGCAGATCTCTGTGAGTTCAAGGCCAGCCTGGTCTACAGAGTGAACTCCAGGCCAGCCGGGACTAAAGGGAGACCCTGTCTCAAAAATACCAAAAAAAAAAAGATAATTTGGGAGGTCTTTTTGAGACAGGGTCTCCCTTTAACTCTAGCCTAGAACTTACTATGTAGACCAGACTGGCCTTGAACTCCCAGAGATCCACCTGCCTCTGCCTCCCAAGTGCTGGGATTAAAGGCATGTACCATTGTTCCCAGAAAAAAAAATAAATTGTTAAAAAAAGAAGTCATGTAGAGATCATTAAAATATGTAGGAGGATGCACTTAAGTTATATATAAATATTCTATTTCATGTCAGGGATTTGAGTACCCTCAAATTTGGTATCTGTGAGGGGTCATAGAAACAAATCCCCATGGATACTGAGGATGACTGGACTTGATTCTTTGTTCTATGACCTGTATCACTTTCTACAGTTAAAAACATTAATAGTTTTTTTTTTTATCAGAAGCCTATGTTAGTGAGAATAAAAAAAAACAATGTCTTATTTTATTATGACTTGAAATGGCTTTGGTTTTAAACTGTGTGTGTGTGTGTGTGTGTGTGTGTGTGTGTGTGTGTGTGTTTCTTCTAGGGGGGAGGTTTAGAAATGAATGGCACTCTCCCGTACCGGACCTGCATTCTTTAGAGAGACATGTTGTTTACCATGGCAGCAAAGATGGCCCAGCAGCCTTCTTGAAGAGATTTGGGGGTGCCTTGGCTATCTGAGGCAATATTTCTGCCAGATTTCTTCACAGGCTTCTAAGAATGTATCTTTCGATGAGGCAAGAGCTGTCTATGGCCAGTCAAGCTACTCACGTGTCTGATGAGGGGACACTTAGGCCACTGAGGACAGAGTTGCCGCAGCCACTGGGCTCAGGCTCATCTGGAAGCAGAGCAGTGCATCATACCCTGGTTTGGGAGCGCTGCCTGATGCTCTGGGAAGAGATGTCCTGTTTGGGCTGCTGCCTGCTGCCCACTGTAACCTGGAGTGAGTTCTGGGAAGCTTCTTGTGAATGGTGGTTTGTGGTAAGAGCAGAGGTCAAAACTATCAAAGCCAGTGACATTCCCCGTCAGAGTGGAACTGAGGCTATTATTTTTCACATATATCCTTCTGCTGTCCCAATGAAGTTGTTCTGGCATCCCATTAACACCTTATTAAAGGATTTTTGATTTGGGTTAATGTGGCAATATTTAGTAGATTTTTTTTTTAATTTGGCTAGCAACCAGAATAGATGTTTGAGGACCTACACACACACACACACACACACACACACACACACACACAAACACACACACACACATACAGGCTTTAAAAAAATCTTGTCAAGCTAACTAAGCTCTCTGTGTCTCTATGTACACAGAAAATGAGCTAAATTGTTTTCTCCATTCTGTTTATCCCAAACAGAAATAATGACCATAACTGAAGCAATATAGATAGATGATTTAACTATGTGGGTACACAGCAGTCTCTGCTGAGTGATGCTCATGAGATAAAGGGCTCTGTAGTGAAGAATCATTTTATTTTCCTACTTTAGATGATGCGCCATCTGAAGATGCCATTCCTTTGGTCTTCCCAGAGTTAGACCAGCAGCTACAGGTAAGGACTCTGCTCGCCTCTTCCTGCTTTCCTATGTAGTGTCACAAATATAGTAAGCCAGGAAATGGCTAAGTGAGAAAGACTGCCTTAGGTACAGTGTGGAGGGCTTCTGAGTCATAAACATTTGTATTTCTAGAGCTCCAAAGTCAGATGGAAGCAACTATGAAGTACCCTGGCTATCCAGCAATAGCCTAGTTCCTGTGCTTAGTGTCAAGTAGCTATTGCTGAAAGTGCCTGGTCCTACTTCCCTTTCCTAGGGTGTCTTGGGTCATTGGATTTTTGTTCCATTTTGGGTTAATGACTTAGTATTAAACTTTGCAGGGAAAACTTGTCTTATATTGACAAGACTTTAAAATAACCTTCATTTTTTTTTCCTACCACCTGCCCCTTTCCCAGTTCTGTAACAACTTTTAGTGGAACAAGTTTTGTGTGAGTTAAGACCTTTAGAAAATTGTTGGTTCCGTCTATGAGGAAAATATTTGGTGCACATAGTTTCTGGATATCTATGAAAAGATATCCCCCCCCCCCAAAAAAGGAAAAGATATCCCATTAGAACACATCAGAGTTTTTCCTTTTTTTAAGGTTTATTATTATTTTAAAATATATTATTTATTTTGTTTTAAAAATTTATTTTCATTTTATGTGTTACCTGGGTGTATGTAAGTGCACCAGATGTGTGCAACACCTGTCAAGGCCAGAAGAGGGCTTTGGCTCCCCTAGAACTGGAGTTATCAGTTGTTATCAGTTAACTGGAGTATAGACTGTTGTTATCAGCCATGTGGGACTGGGAACTGAACTCAGGTCCTCTGCAGGAACAGTTAGTGCTCTTATTACTGAGCTATCTCTTTACCCCAGAGAGTTATTCTTTTTAAAAGGAGCTCATTTAATTTAAATATTTTGTTATTTTTATTTTTGGCTGTACAAATGTATTGTCTGCATGTCTGTATTGTTTGCACTCTCATGCACTTAGAGATGCAACCAATGTGGCTTACCCTCTCTCACACTTGGAAACCTGTACCTGCTGGATTAAAGGAAAAGGGAGAAGGGAAAAAGAGCAAAAGGCAGCTGCCTGTGGCTATCTTTTAACCTTGGGGCTAGCGGTTGATAACCTTTCTCTGGATCACCAGTCAACACCTAACACCTACACCAGGCAGTAACCTACTGATTGCACTGCTGGACCTCTCTGACATTTGATCAGCACTCCTCAGTCTATTTCTGCTGGCTCAGACTTACCACTAGCACCAGTCATCTTGCTGTTGGCCTGGTGCTGGATTTCACAGGCTGGAACCAGACTGGTTCTCCTCAGCCAAATTTATGCTAGCACACAACACTTAACACAAGCTTGATGGGCTTAACTTACACACATGTGGAAATAATGGATCCAGAAATCTCATTAGATGACAATGGAGATTCAGTTTATTGTTTACAGTCCATTCTTTATATAGACAGGATGATGTCATCTCTCTCAGCCAATCCTAAACCTCTGCCTCACACCTCTTGAATATATCATTAGCTATTGTTTCACCCCGTATCATGTTCTTGGGTCACAAGTTGATAAAAGCCATTTCCACCTAGGGCCAGAGTCAGGTGCCCTTTGGGTTTTAAGGTTAGGGATGCTTACCTTGAATTTTATATCTTGTAGCTTTCTCCAGCTTTGTGGGTTCTTGTTGCCCTATAATTATTTGGGTTTGTTTGTGGTGCTGTTCCTGGACAGCATCAACAGAGGTGCGCAGAACAAGAATGGACCCTCATGTGACCCAAGGTGATATTCCTTTCTGTTTGCTTCTATTCTACTATAGTGCCAGGTGCATTGACTTAAAGGTTTGGAAGCAACCAGGTCCCTGTTCCTCTGTCTCCAGCCCAGCTCTCTGGGTGCCCACACCTCATTTAATACTTCTCTTCCTTCCTGCACTAGTCCACCATCTTTCCAGCATGGAGAGCTATTCAGCGTTCTTTCTTCTCTAATCTTTTCTGCCTGGCGTGCTTGAATGCTGTCCTCCAGGGGTTGTTTGTATACTCTCAGTGTAGCTGGGATTGTAAAAGAAATATTTCTCCCTTTATTATGCTACCACTTCAAGGCTATTTTATTATTATGGAAATCAGTTGAAAACAGGAGTAAGCCTGTATTGAAGAAAAGCACAAAGCATATTCATGTTCTTGTTCCCCTATCAAATATGGGTAATGAATTCTCCTTTTTTATATTGGAAAAAAGCACCCCACTTTTTCCTCTTCTTGGAATATGGATGGTCTTCCTTAGTTTATGGATCATGTGGAGGATTCATTGTACCCCTGATGATTATTCAGATAATTTTTCTTTTAAAGCATCACTGAATCCATTTGAATTTTATTTAAAAAATTTTTAAATTTTATTTATTTATTTTGTACATGTATGAATGTACTGTCAGCATGCAGGTCTGTGCATCCGTGTCGTGCAATGCCGCGGAGGTCAGAAGAGGGTGTCAGATTCCCCTGGAACTGGAGTTCTCCTGGAATTGGAGTTACAGATGCTTCTCAGCCACCATGTGGGTGCTGGGGATTGGACCCGGGTGCTCTGCAAGAGCAGTTGGTGCTCTTAACCACTAGGCTATCTTTCCAGCCCCTCCATTTGAATTTTATAGCTTTAATTCTGTTTGACATATATTAGAAATTAAATCTATATCCTGGTGAGACACTTCATCTTTGTTGATCTTTAATGAGGTAGACATGTGAGAGAATGGTTTCTGCTTCATGGGCTATGATTTTTTTCCACCTTCCAGTATGGTATAACTTTACCTCTTCATGAATGACACTGGGATTTTATAAAACACAAAGTGTTTGTCTACTGGATGAGGGGTGAGACTGAGCCTGACGTTAACATTTACCAGTGTTCAAGACATGTGGTTAGGATAGCTTCTGTCTAGAGCAGTTGACTGCAACTTTTATTCTATTCTCCAGGGCATGCATAACTTAGAAAATAAAAATAAAAAAGCAAGACAGTAAGGACTGAGAGAGGAAAAGACCAGAGTCTAGTTTTCATGCCACAATTATACACATTCAAGCTGTTCTACAGCAGCGTTTCATATTAAAAGCAATGAAACCACTTTATGTACAGAGGGAACAATCTATTACACAAAATATGCCTTCTTTATAGTTAGACTTGAGTTCTTCTATTACACAGCCATGGCTTTTGCAGTTTTTTATTATTTAATATACTATGAGGAAATAAAAGTTGACAACAAAGAAGTGCCTTGTGGTTGTCACTATTTGGTTGGAGATGAACTGATTCTTGATTACCTATACAGGAGCCTTAAAAACTCACTGAATGAAAAATAAATGATACCAGTTCTCCCTCCAAAACCTTCGGCTGAAGTCCTTCTTACCACAGCAAGTACTTAGTACATGGCAGGCAAGGGCTGCTTCCCTATATATGATCCCATTTGACCCTTGCAGAAATTATAGAAGTTAACTGTTATTTCTTCACTTTGTAAATGAGAAACTTGAGGCCAAATTTTGGTTTAAATCAATTTGCTGGTCTCTTTTTTTAGTTCTTTTTATGGACTACACAGGCTGTTTAAATTGGTTTGATAAGCTGAGATTTGTTTTGTTTTTGGTTGGCAAGGTTACCATGATGTAGTTCTAGAACAGCCTTGTAAAACATGTTGGGACTTTCTGATAGCCTTTGCACATTCTTTAGTAATTTATAAAGCACAGCTATAAAATATCTATTTGTTAAATATGCTATTACCAATTTGACCCCCAAGACTTTTTTTCTGTTGCTTTGCCAAGAATGTGGACATGTTTGAACATGTAATTTGTGGTGCTTCTATTTTCACAGAAGCCAAATAAAGCCTTGGGCAAGAATAGCAGTGACAAACAAACATTTCCCTTGATGTCTCTATTAATTCAAAATGTTGGGTAAGAGACTTTAGGGTAAAGTAGTATTAAAATGAACATCTCTTTATAATGTTTACTTGTAGGCCTTGGGTCTCTACCTAAGGGCAGGTGGAAGGTTATTTCTGTATTCCTTTCTTGGGACTAGAATTCTAAATCCCTTGTGGGCATTAGGGGCAGTATTTGGGGAGAGCTGATTTAGATGATATAGGCAGAATATAATGAATGAATGAAAAATGACTAGTCTCCCCTGAAGAAAAGTACTTTCCTTCTGTTTAAAGAGGAGGTATCAACTGACCTCTGCCTTTTTCTGTACAGATAGATGATTAAATTCTTTTATGGCCTAGCGCAAGACCAAGTCTATTTTATAGCTTGACCATAACAGTTATGATTTAGGAACTGTGGCTTGAGTAAAAGCTTACTTGCTTTCTCTAAACTGCACTTTTCTCCCGTAAAATGGAGTTAACAACAGCTATGGTACATGCTATAGAATTAAATATGGTAATGAGTAGATCTAACAGAATGCTTAGAAAAATAATTGCTCAGCCAATGCAAATTGTCTTTCTTGGTGAAATTCTTGGTTGAATGAAATTTTCGAAAAAGTATTGGGACTGGAGAGATGATTCAGTGGCTAAGATCACTGGTCATTCTTGCAGAAGACCCAGGTTCGAATCCCAGCACCCACATGATGGCTAATAACCACCTCTAACTTCAGTTCCGAGAATCCGACACCCTCTTCTGTCCTCCTTGGGTACTGCAGGACACATGTGCACATGAATACTTGCAGGCACAACATGGATATACATAAAATAAAAATTAATAAAAATTATTTTATTGTTCTATATGTACATAAAACGAAAGACACATCTATTCATCCCTTTTGATTTCTGAGCTAAGGACAGAGATTCTAATGCCCTCTTCATCAGGCCAAGGTATTTGGAAAACAATATGATCTTTTTTTTTTTTTTAACACAATTGAGCAACAGCTTCAAGTCTTCTAAAGTCCTCCCATCTGATGGGAGATGACAGTGACAGGTGTCTCTGTGGTACACACTGAACTTGCCTTTTCTCAGCCATAGTCTGATAAGTCCAGAATCTGATGTCACTTCCACAAATAGACAATTTCACAGCTTCGCTTGAGTACCATAATATCTTGTTATCCGGGCAGCCTCTCCAGAAACTCCTTTTAGATCTTGCATCAATATATCATTTGATATCTGGGAAATGAAAATGGTGAAGATGAAGAGGTCTCAGCACTCCAGGATCCTGAAACCATATCTTTAAAACTTGTCTGGGAATAATCAGAAAAGGCTGAGGAGGCACTGAAAATGAACATTTTCTTCTCTTTTACACATGTTGAAAAAATATTTTAGAGTTAGCCTTTAGCTTTTGTAGCCATTCAGAGAAATATATATATATATATATATATATATATATATATATATTTTAGTATTTTTCGAAGCCCAGTGAGTGGTCATTAGGGTATAACTTGTGGAAAAATTTCAAGGCATTCCTGAATTACCTTGCCCTTTTATATCACATGATTAACAGAAAGGACTGAAATGTGCTTTACTCCAAGGTTTACAATGCATAAGTTACACAGTATAAATTATAGTACTTACTAGGACCATAGTGTAGGTATTGTAAAAATGTCAGTTAGTAAAATACATTTAAAAATACTCAAAGTTCTGAAATCATCAATATTTGAGTGATCATAATTTAGTGAACTCTTGATCCTCTTTCCTCCAATCTGGACTATGCTTTTCCTTAGTTTGAATAGACTATGCTTATTAATTTTGAGAGAGATGTTAAAATGGTGCATAACCCCCATTCTCCCTAAAATAGATAATCCTGAGAATCAAGGAATAAATACAAACTCTGCTTAACCACTGTAGAATGTTTGGTTCCCTAAATATATCTCTGTGTGGGAAGCTGGGAGAGGAAAATTAAATTCTTACATTTTTGAAGTGGACAGGGCCAGTAGTATCTGAAGTAGCCAAGCAGAAAACGGAAACACTTAAGCCGGCTTTGCCCCTTGCTGAGGGATACTTGGCTGAATGCTTTCCCACGGGCCTTTTCCAGAGCATGGGATCCACTTATGGAGGTGCTTGTGTGAACTGATAGCCAAGATGCTGTGGTGTGGTTCAAGCCAGCATTCTTAGAATGGGAGCCTGTGGTTTGGTTTCTCTTACTTCATCTGGTTAAATTGGTCCTGGTGACTTGGCAGGACACCACAGAGAGTAGCAGCTCCCTCCCTTTGTGATATAATTTTAAGGCTTTGCAAGGTCCATCCTCCCAGGAAAGGGGGTGAAGAGGAAATGACTTCCCTGGGCTCTGACCTCATCCAAGCCTCAGTCTGTGTCTAAGGAAAATGTTTTCAAAGTTGGTTGGGAGGGTGTCTTAATTTACCTTCCTTACAACTGGAATAGCATACCTTCACAAGGAATAAGACTGAAAAGCAGTTTATATGATCATAAGACTTTGTTCTAGAATCTTAAATAACTCTTCGTGTGTGTGTGTGTGTGTGTACTGAACCTATTTCCCAGCCTGTTCTATAATATTAAGAATGCTCTTACCTTTATGCTATTATCAATTTTCTTTTTCTTTGGAATGTAACCTCATTCCTTTGGCAAGAGTGCATTCAAAGTGTGGGAAGTTCAGCATGGTTATGAAGGGACTAACAAGAAAAATTTCTCTTCCCAATGTACAAAGAAGTTATAAACATGAAGTATATTTATTGCTCACCCACCTCCAGCATAGGATTTTAATAATGAAAATTTATCTAATAAAAAAGTTAAAATCATGAGTTGCGGATAAGAAATAGCATTATTTTTATGCTTTAAAATTTTGCTTTGTTTGGTGTTTTGAAATAATATTATGTAGCCCAGATTGGCATTGAACTCAAGAAGTAGCTGACAATGACCTTGAACTCCTGGTCCTCTACCTGAAGTGGACATGGTTAGTGGTTTCTGAGGGATTACAGGTGTGCTGCACAGCTGGCAAAGTATTACTTTTATTTCAAAAAGTTAATGTTTTCCATCTAGTTACACCAGGCATTGCACATGATACTTTAGTTCTGAATTTGAGCATGTTTTACCAGGATCTCAAACTAATATAAGTCATAGGTGTCTGGGCTTGAATGTCCCATTAATCTCTCTCTCTCTCTCTCTCTCTCTCTCTCTCTCTCTCTCTCTCCCTCTCTCTGTTTCATTATTTATTTAATTTTTTTTGTTTTGTTTAAAAAGCTCTGGCAAGTTTTTATTAAAGAAAATACACCAGTCTGTTCTGGTATATTTGTAATGATATCAGAATCAGCAGGCTCAAGAACCAGTGCACACACTCTGGTTGTCTCTTCATGCTGTGCCCAATTCAATATTATTACACTGTTGTGACAGACACTAGATTTGGCCAACATCGAAAAATATTCAACTTCAGACTTTCCTGCATCTGAGCAGTTGATGGCAAGGATGACCAACTTCGCTTTGCCCTGTCTGAGCATCTTCAAGTCTGCTTGTACCCCAGCATGTACTTTCCACTTTTCATAACAAGTAGGGGCCTGTCTCTTTTGTGGCCACCATCTTTCTGCCTCAGGTGTGCTTCAGCCCCCAGTTAAGAACTGGTAGCTCTGATTTTACTCTATAAATCATATTCATAATGCTTGAATTTTAGGGATGAACTTTCTCTTGGGCAGAATTCTTTTTTATTTATTTTTAATTTATTATTGTTATTAAACTATTTTCATACATCATTTCTCAATCAAATTTAGAGTCACTTCCTTTTCCATCCCCCCCACCCACCTGAGTTCCTGCGCTCTGTCAGGCAGAATTCTTATTCACTGTTGGTCACATCCCATCTTATTTTGTGGAGTTATAAGGAGAGAATCCTCATCACTGTGGCCCTAAGGATATGGCACAGATGGCGAAAGTTTGTTATAAAGCAATGACTGAGGATAGCTCAGTTGGTAGAGTGCTTGCTTACCATGCATGAAACCCTGGGTTCACTCTCCAGCACTGCATAAACCAGGCATGGTGGTGTGCATGCCTTGAATCCTAACATTAGGGAGGTGGGGCAGGAGGATCAGAAATTCAAGGTCCTCCTCAGCCACATAGTAAGTTCAAGGCCAGCTTGATTACATGAAATCCCATTTTTAAAAAAAATATGGCAATGCCAGTATTAGGACATACAAATGAATACATGTTATTATTCTAAATTGCTGCTTATTGTATTAGGTATAAAACCTAAATACGGCAATATTTTTATTCATCAGAATTTCTATTGGGATGCAAACCCTATGTCTTTAAACATATTTTTAAGTGAGTTTTCTGGGTTGGAATAAATGTCCTGTGTCTTCAAAAGACAGTTGAGCCTGTTGACCAGTGGACATGGTGATTTGCCCAGATATTTGTATTTAGTGAAGAAATTTGAAATTCCCTGACAAGACAGTTGAGGAAGAGAAAATATGGGTAGAAATTAAGTGACCCTAGACAGGAAATGCTTCACAGACGGGAGAATAAAACAGGAGAGTCTAATGTGAAAACCATATTTGCATCAACTTTTATTATAGTTAAAAATTAAAACAAAATATAATCGATCATCTTTGTCATTTCTAATGGCATAGTTCTGTAGTATTAGATATAATCAACTGTTGTACAGCCAATCTCCACGCCTTATCATAATCTTGGAACACTCAAATTCTCTATAGCCATGGCACATTTAGTTCCCATTCATCTTCCCTCTAGTTTCTTTAGATAATTTTACAAGTTACAATGGTTTGTGCAATAAAAGCCATTAAAAAGAGAAACTTATGGGGCTGGAGAGATAGCCTAGTGGTTAAGAGCACCGACTGCTCTTGCAGAGGACCCGGGTCCGATCCCCAGCACCCACATGGCGGCTGAGAACCGTCTGTAACTCCAATTCCAGGAGAACTCGAATTCCAGGGGAATCCGACACCCTCTTCTGACCTCCGTGGCATTGCACGACACGGGTGCACAAACCTACATGCAGACAGTACATTCATATGCATACAAAAATAAATAAAATTTAAAAAAAGAGAAACTTATGTTGCTTTTTGCATATTTCTGTGCAAATTAGGAGACCCTGATTTAATGCTGAGATACATGATGGAGCTTTTCAGAATTAGAAGCTGAAATAGCACTGTATACCTTCTTTACACCCCTGGGACATTTGGCAAAATGTATGTGGCTTGTTCTTTTTCAACTGCACTTCTTGGGCCAGTGATATGTGAATCTGTGGCTAAAGGCTCTTGCTTCCAAGCCTGACAATCTGAGTTTGATTCTTTGGACCCACACGGTAGAAGGAGAGAGCTGCCTCTGACAGGTTGTTCTCTGACCTCCACACATGCACTATGACATTGGAGTGCATGCACACATACATGCACACACACAATAAATAAATGTAATAGAAATTTCAATTACACTTGTGTGACATATTAAAAATGTTATATATAGGTTGTATGATCATCAGCTAAAGAGTGTGTGAGGAAACTGAAGCTTTCTTGAAATGCTGTCTATTTAGTCTCATGTGACCTTAGTAATATGGTCAACTGCTCACATAAAGTATCATTTAAAATATTTGATTAATGGGGCTGGAGAGATGGCTCGGCAGTTAAGAGCACTGTCTGCTCTTGCAGAGGACCCGGGTTTGATTCCCAGCACCCACATGGTGGCTAAGAACTGTCTTTAGTGCCAGGTGTGGTGGTGCACCTTTAATCCCAGCACTCAGGAGGCAGAGGCAGGTGGATCTCTGTGAGTTCAAGGCCAGCCTGGTCTACAGAGTGAACTCCAGGACACCTGGGACTAAAGGGAGACAGTGTCTCAAAAATTTTTTGATTTATTATTTTAAATTATTATTATTAAAAATATTTTTGAGTTTTTGTGCATGCCATATAATAGATCTTAATCAAATTTAGACCCCCTTTCCCATCCACAGCCTCCCAACTTCTCCACTGGATTTTATGCATTCTGTCATATATGTTAAGTCCTATTTGGTGAAGCATTCATACCCAGATGTCTCTCAGTGCAAGTTGATCTGGGGTCTAGTCAGCCTATCTAGAGTCACTACCTTAAAGAAGATCTACTCTACTAGTCAAATAGCAGGGAGAAAGGGGCTAAGAGGGACCAGAATCCGGTATCAAAAATAAAACAAAGCAGTCAGGACAATGAATCGAAGGTCTCCACATTGAAAAGTAAGGAGGATGAGAAGACCAGAACTCCAGTGGACAAAGAAAGCCAGAAATCAAAGGGTCAAGAAAATGACCATGTGCATGACAAAAATAAAAATTTTGATCATGAATCAAGCCCCGGAACAGATGAAGACAGAAGTGGATGAGTGAGTTGTGTAAACTTCCTTCCTTCCTGTCTCGAATTTTAGGTTTTAGAGACTTGGTATTGAATCTCCTTTTTGTCGTTTTCATTGTTTGGGTTTTTTTTTTTTATGTTTGTCCTTTTCTATTATTTCCCTTTTTTTAATGTGGACTTCATTAAGTTGATATTTTGATAATCTGCTACCTGGATAATTTGTATTGCTAAAGTTTTTTTTTTTAACATTTTTTTATTGATGCTTTGTGAATTTCATACATCATTTTCCAATTCAGTTCAGGCATATTTCCCTTTCCCTTCCTCCCACCCCCACCCCATCCCAGATCATGCATTCTGCCATAACTGTCCTGCATCTTTGCAGAGGACACGGGTCCGATCCCCCAGCACCCACATGGCGAGCTGAGAACCGGAACTCCCAATCCAGGAGAACGCTCGAACCAGGGGATCCGACACCCCTCGACCTCCGTGGCATTGCACGACACGGGTGCACAAACCCTACATGCAGACAGTACATTCATATCAACAAAAATAAATAAAATTTAAAAAAAGAGAAACTATGTTGCTTTTGCATATTCGTGGCAAATTAGGAGACCCTGAATATGCTGAGATACATGATGGAGCTTTTCAGAATTAGAAGCTGAAATAGCACTGTATACCTTCTTTACACCCCTGGGACATTTGGCAAAATGTATGTGGCTTGTTCTTTTTCAACTGCACTTCTTGGGCCAGTGATATGTGAATCTGTGGCTAAAGGCTCTTGCTTCCAAGCCTGACACTGAGTTTGATTCTTGGACCCACATGGTAGAGAGGAGAGAGCTGCCTCTGACAGGTTGTTCCTGACCTCCACACATTGCACTATGACATTGGAGTGCATGCACACAACATGCACACAACACACTAAATAAATGTAATAGAAATTTCAATTACACTTGTGTGACAATAAAATGTTATATATAGGTTGTATGATCATCAGCTAAAGAGTGTGTGAGGAAACTGAAGCTTTCTTGAAATGCTGTCTATTTAGTCTCATGTGACCTTAGTAATATGGTCAACTGCTCACATAAATGATATCATTTAAAATATTTGATTAATGGGGGCTGGCGAGAGATGGCTCAGATTGTTAAGAGCACTGTCTGCTCTTGCAGAGGACCCGGGTTTGATTCCCAGCACCCACATGGTGGCTAAGAACTGTCTTTAGTGCCAGTGTGTGGTGGCGCACCTTTAATCCCAAGCACTCAGGAGGCAGAGCCAGGTGGATCCTGAGTTTTCAAGGCCAGCCTGTGTCTACAGAGGAACATTCCAGGACAACTGGGACAAAGGCGAGACAGTGTCTCAAAAATTTTTTTTTTTTTTTTTATAATTATTTTAAAAATATTTTTGAGTTTTTGTGCATGCCATATAAAATAGATCTTAATCAAATTTAGACACCCCCTTTCCCATCTCACAGCCTCCCAACTTCTCCACTGGATTTATGCATTCTTGTCATTATGTTAAGTCCTATTTGGTGAAGCATTTTCATACCCAGATGTCCTCAGTGAAGTTATCTGGGGTCTAGTCAGCCTATCTAGAGTCACTACCTTAAAGAAAGATCTACTCTACTAGTCAAATAGCAGGGAGAAAGGGGCTAAGAGGGACCAGAATCCGGTATCAAAAATAAAACAAAGCAGTCAGGAACAATGAATCGAAGGTCTCCACATTGAAAAGTAAGGAGGATGAGAAGACCAGAACTCCAGTGGACAAAGAAAGCCAGAAATCAAGGGTCAAGAAAATGACCATGTGCATGACAAAAATAAAAATTTTGATCATGAATCAAGCCCCGGAACAGATGAAGACAGAAGTGGATGAGTGAGTTGTGTAAACTCCTCCCCTTCCTGTCTCAGATTTTAGTTTTAGAGACTGGTATTGAATCTCCCTTTGTTGTCGTTTTCATTGTTTGGGTTTTTTTTTTTATGTTTGTCCTTTCTATTATTTCCCTTTTTTTAATGTGGACTTCATTAAGTTGATATTTTGATAATCTGCTACCTGGATAATTATTGTATTGCTAAAGTTTTTTTTTTTTACATTTTTTATTGATGCTTTGTGCATTTCATACATTATTTTCCAATTCAGTTCAGGCTTATTTCCCTTTCCCTTCCCCTCCACCCCAACCCCATCCCAGATCATGCATTCTGCCATAACTGTCCTGCATCTTTCTCTCAGATTTTTTTTTCATTTTTTAGCTATAAGTGATAATCCATGAGTACAAGCATCCTTGAAGTTTTAATAAACTTGAAATGAGAAAAACAAAGATCTACTTTCTCTTACCTAGTAGTAGTCCGTTGCCAGTAGTTCTTTGGCTAGGGTTGGGGCCTGCTACCCATTTCCCTTGTTCTGTGCTGGGTTTTTGTCTGATCGAGTCAGCATGGGTCTTGTACATGCTGAGAGCATTGTTGCAAGTTCAAATGAGCAAGTTCCCACTAGCCTGAAAGTCTTATGTTCATGCACCAACCCTGGCTCTTACAGTCTTTCTGCCCCCTCTTCTGCAATGATTACTGAGGTGTGGGTGGGTGAAGTTTAATATAGGAGTCCTGTCCAGGGTTACATACTCTGTTGTCTCTCATTCTCTAAAACTTGGCTAGCTGTGGCCTTCTCTGTGCATCGTACTTTGTTGTATGAAGAAGCTTTGTTATCTAATTGGATTTAAAGCCCTCTCATTAGGAGGGAACTCATGGATGGCACGGTAAATATAGCCAAATAGACATGGCAGAAGAGATCATAGATGGTAGAGAAAACCCTATCTCTGTCATATCTCTAGACAAATGAAATTTCTTACTATATGCTAAAAATGGATCCATATATTTACAGACAAGTGTACTGTATTCCACTCATCAATAAAGCTTCTTTTTTCAACAGATGGAGGCTATTACAGAGTTCCACAACTAGTCACACACAGAGAATATATGTCCGAGAGATGCCCAGCCCTAAGAGACACATTTACAGCCAAGGCCCATGGAACATAATGGAACAGGGGGTAGAAAGAAGGCTAATACATTCCTCAACTTTCAAATATTTTTAAAAGCAGGTATTAGTTATAAAACGTAGGTTTTATTGGGGCTGGAGAAATGGCTCAGTGGTTAAGAGCAGTGGCTGCTCTTACAGAGGACCCCAGTTTGATTTCCAGCACCACATGGCAGCTAGCAATCATCTAAAACTCCAGTTCCAGGATATCCAACACCCTCTTCTGACTCCTCGGGCATTGTATGACATGGGTGCACTTACACACATTCAGGTAATAGGTTCATACACATAAAATAAAAGTAATAAATTTAAAAAGTAGGTTTTGTTATGATGTTTTCCTATGTTTATAGTGTACTTTGATTCTATTCACCTTACCATTGTCCCCTCTTGTCCTTCTCTCTCTCTCCTACAGGTCTCCTTCCTCTTCTAAAACACAATAATGTTGACATTTGTACAATTAAGAGATACTAGTAACGAAGGCACACATCTGTAATCCTAGTTACTTGGGAGGCATGAGGAGATAGGTTTGAGGCCTGCCTGGGCTAATGGTGAATTTAAGGCCAGTTCGTACAATTTAGCAAGACCTTCTCTTAAAATATCTCAGTAGTGGCCTGCTAAAGTTCAAATAAAAAAAAAATGAAGCACTGAAAGGAAGTCCCGCTTAATAAAAAGTATTGCGAGTTATTATTGAGTAGCTAGACACCCCTCTCATCATATAGAAATGTATTTGTGTTTTCAATTTTCCTTTTTTTTTGGTCTTTTCGAGACAGGGTCTCCCTGTAGCCCCAGCTGTCCTGGAACTCATTCTGTGGACCAGGCTGGCCTTGAACTCACAAAGATCCGCCTGCCTCTGCCGCCCGAGTGCTAGGATTAAAGGCATGCGCCACCACTCCCAGCTTCAAATTTTCCTTTTAAACCACAGCAGAAAGGAGATTTCTGCCTTGACCAGTTACTCTCATCTAGATTCTTTTAAAATATTTTTTATTTATTATTTTTTATGTGTATGAGTGTACTGTCTGCATGTAGGTTGGTGCACCCGTGTCGTGCAATGCCACAGAGGTCAGAAGAGGGCGTTGGATTCCCCTGGAACTGGAGTTAAAGACGGTTCTTAGCCACCATGTGGGTGCTGGGAATCGAACCCGGGTCCTCTGTAAGAGTATTTTTAAGAGTGCTCTTAACCGCTGAGCCATCTCTCCAGCCTCTCATCTAGATTCTTTTAGGCATGCAAATGCTTTATGCAGAACTCTAGACTCTTTTGGTTTGGACATTAAGCAGCAGCTGAATCTGTGGTTCAGGTACCTCCAGGTGGCAGATGATGTGCCGAGCCCTGTTGGAACTGAGTGTGGTTTATGTGCTGTTCATGGGGACAGGGTAGGATGTGTAATCTTAGGGCTGCCAGTAGGCAAATCCCTTAACAGGGAACAGATGATTTAAAAGCTTGGCTCAGGAGTTTGGGGTACATTGCTTTCATTCCACTGACTGTTATACCTGGTAACTTGCCAGGGTAGCAGGTGAAAATTGGTGAGTGGGTGGCAATTTCAGGGACATAGCCTGGAGGAGCCAGGAGTTCTAAATTCCTTTGGCAACAGCTTCGTCTCCCGGGGTGAATTAGATTATAGTACTACCATGCCCTAGTTTTCCATTTATTTGTTCATTAAAAAGGGTAGTGGTTCCAATTGGCAGAGTTGATGCTATGGACATGTTCACAGGAATGCAGGGGAAGATTGCTAGACACATAGTTATTACTCAATTCTAAATGAATCAGCTGACAACAGATATTTCATATGAATGTAAATTTAATCCTAATCTAGTCAGAATTTAGAGCTATTTTAGATCTTACTTTTTGTTGATATTTATTCCGTGCCCATATAAATGGGATTCATTGTGACACTTTAATGTATGCATACAGTGGTTCAGAATTTTATTTCCTTTAAACAGAGAGTGTCATCTTTTTTTTTTTTTTTTTTACTTTGAGAGGGTCTCATCTTAATTTGCAATCAGACCCTAAACTTTGTTGAATTTCTGTTACTTCCCAAGTTCCTAAATATGACATCCAAAGAAATCCCTGTGCTTGAAAAATGTGATGGGCAAAATGTAAGAAATTTATTAGCTCCCCTTTTCTAAGCCTAGGGAACAATCTGCGGAAGAGGGGGCATGGTAGAATGTAAGGGCTGCGATTGGAGTGAATGGTGAAACTACAGCAATGTAGTCTGGACACTCATTTGATCAACTTGATTGAACATACAACCCCTCACCCCCCGCTGGGTGGTGGGGCTGTGGGGGTTTGGGCACAACAGCCTGCAAATTGGTTTCATATGAAGGATGCTTGTACTCATGGATCATCACTTATAGCTAAAAAATGAAAAAAAAATTGAGAGAAAGATGCAGGACAGTTATGGCAAAATGCATGATCTGGGATGGGGTGGGAGTAGGGGGGAAGGGAAAGGGAAATATGCCTGAACTGAATTGGAAAATGATGTATGAAATGCACAAAGCATCAATAAAAAAAATTAAAAAAAGAAATTTATTAGTTTTCAATTTAGTCATATAAATGAATGAGAATGGAAACTAGTTGGATACATTGTTTACTTATATAGATTACAATGAAGGATGAGACTGAAGAGATTGTTTAAAAAAAACCCTCATATTTCTCAGATTTTACATATTTTTCTGAAAGTAATTTAAGAGGGTGAGTAAAAACTCTTTAAAAAACAACTAGCTACTATTTCTAAGAGTAGTGTTGTTACAACAGAAAGGACTGCATCAAAGAACTGACTGAAACAGTGAACTTCTGCTCAAAACAGTCAACTTCCCCATGGATAATATTGAGAAAGACTGAGAAGGAGATGAATAGCATGTTTGGCAGAATGCATGAGCTCTGGTGGGGTGGGGGGATGGGGGGACACAGGTCTAGATTTGATAAAAAAATATATAAATAAAAATAAATAAATAAAAAAGAAAATAAGAGTAGTGTTGTTAATCATATGTTGGTGATATAGAAATTAGAATAACAAACTCATGGAAAACTAATACGTTAAAAATGATTTCTGAGCTGGGCATGGTGGCACTTGCCTTTAAGCCCAGCACTTGGGAGACAGAGGCAGCCATATCTCTGTGAGTTCAAGGCCAGCCTGGTTACATAGGGAACTGCAGGCCAGGTGGGGCTGCAGGGAGACCCTGTCTCAAAAAAGACCAAAAAAAAATTTTCTGGAAGTAGGTGGCCTAGTTACTTCCCACTTTTGTGATAAAAACACTGACCAAAACTGACTTGAGGAGGAAAGGGTTGATCTCCTTTTACATTTCCGAGGTCACAGCTCATCAGTGAGGGAAGTCAAGGCAGGAACCTGGAGGCAGGAGCTGAAGCACAGACCATGGAGAATGATGCTTACTGGCTTGCTCCTCGGGCCTGTGTTCAGCCTGCCCTTTTATACAACATAGGACCACCTGCCCACGGGTGGTACCACCCACAGTGGTGGTGGACCCTCCCATATCACTCAACAATCAAGAAAATGCCCCACAGACATGGCCACAGGTCAGTCCAATGGTGGCAATTCTTCAGTTGAGATTCCCTCTACCCAGATGTGTCAAGCTGACAACTAAAGCTGTCCAGCACAGTGGGATTTTGTTTTCCATGTTATTTTCAGAAAGGTTTGCCATGTGGGCCTGTTTCCTTCCCTGGATGGGAGGAAAGGAGAAACTCAAATTTGTTCTCAGTTCAACTTCAAGTGCTACAATGCTACAAGTAAGATTTTAGGGTTTGATCTTCCTTATTACTTAGTTCTTGCCAGCATCATCTCTAGCCCAGCATCCTTTCTTTGAAGTGAGCACATTTCTCACAAGAGAACCTTTCTCATAGGATGTCTCTACTCAAAAAGATTAAGCCTCTGGACCACAGGTACAGAAAGCAAGAGATAACCAAAACCAACAACTGAAGTCTCTCTTTGAGCTCTTCTAAGGCAGTTTAAGATTTATGAGGAGAATTGCAAATCATTGGGAGATCTATTTTCATCTAGCACACAGCAGGTAACTGACATGTAACAAGTCTCAGAGCTCTGGTTCAGGAGTGAGAGGCTTGGGGATGTCACAGGAAGATAAAAGTCAGGACGATCGCCTCACTTCTTAATCTTCAGTCAAGTCCTACCAGCCAAACTGTGCTATGTTGATTGACAATGCAGCTTTCATTAGAAAAAAAAAAAACAACAACAACTCCCTTTAAAGAGTACTACAGAGCAGAATGGTTGGTGATGTATTCTGATGCAAACAATGGACTGACTGCTTCTTCTGGTTGTTTCTCAAGCCTCTGCCACCTTGTCATGACTCCGAGGAATCCATGCAAGTGTTCAAGCAGCACTGCCAAATAGCAGAAGAGTACCATGAGGTCAAGAAGGAGATCGCCTTGCTGGAGGAAAGGAAGTAAGTACCTTCCCTCTGAGCCTTTTTCACTGGGCGGAGGAGAGTGGGTGGGAGAGGAGGGCGTTGTTGGAATGATTCACACAGACCTTCTGCAGTGGTGCTTTTACTTTGCAGAGTAGCAAGAAGAGAAGCAGCTGTGCTCCCCGCTCAAGGCATTTCTTTTTTTTTTTTTAAACATTTTTTTTAAATATATATATTTTTTAATTTTATTTATTTCTGTATGTGTATGAATGTACTGTCTGCATGTAGGTCTGTGCACCCGTGTCGTGCAATGCCGCGGAAGTCAGAAGAGGGTGTCGGATTCCCCTGGAACTGGAGTTCTCCCGGAATTGGAGTTTCAGACGGCTCTCGGCCGCCATGTGGGTGCTGGGGATCGAACCCGGGTCCTCTGCAAGAGCGGTCGGCGCTCTCAACCGCTAGGCCATCTCTCCAGCCCAAGGCATTTCTTTTTTGACACAGGGTCTCCCTGTAGCCCAGACTGTCCTGGAACTCACTATATAGACCAGGCTGGCCTTGAACTCACAGAGATCTACCTGCCTGCTCCTGCTTCCAGAATGCTGAGATTAAAGGCATGCCCCGCTCAAAGCTTAATTTATTTTAAATGAGAGGATTTAGTCCAAGAAATTAAAATGACTACCATCTAGGAATGAGAGGTTTTAGTTGAAGAAATTAAAATGACTAGCCTCCAGAGCCAGGCTATGTTCTCTGTGACTGTACCCAGAGGCCTCAGGGCATTTTCGCTTGGGGTGAATTTTATTGATGCTGAAGTGTTAGAGGCCTCACATTAAATGGAGAAGCTTTTTAGAGTTATGTAAATGTATTAGTTGACTAATTTCATTTTATAGACCCAGTAAATTTTTATCTTGATAGAATTTATTATTGTTATAGTTCTGCTGTAGAGAACTGTACAGTCCAATTAATTAGAGCACTTTAATTTTACTGACTCTTAACTTTTTGTTTCCGAATCCCCACTTTAATTGCACTTGATTTTGCCAACATCTACCCCCAGTGACTCTTCATTATTTTTTTATTCTTGCAAGCATCAGAATAAACACTGTGTCTTCGTAGCACTGGCCAGTTTGCTTCCATGTTAATTAGGGAGATCTGTTGCTAATATTTATACCTCCTACTAAGTAGTGACTGCCATATTCACCACTGAGTCCCTGAAGCTTTGTGTATTACATGATACCTAAATGTTAAAAAGATTATTGTCTAGAATGCAGATACATGGCAGTTTTTTAACTTTCTGCCTCTTCTCTCCCTTCATTTTATTGAAGTAACACACGACACATTAATTTTTTTTTTTTTTTTTTTGGTCTTTTCGAGACAGGGTCTCCCTGTAACCCCAGCTGTCCTGGAATTCACTCTGTAGACCAGGCTGGCCTTGAACTCACAAAGATCCACCTGCCTCTGCCTCCCAAGTGCTTGAATTAAAGATGTGTACCACCATGCCCGGCTTAGAACACATTAATTTTTAAGTGAAAGGAAATGCAATATATTTTGTTTAAGAAAATCTTAGAATTCTTCTGATTCCATAGCAGAGTATTGGACAATATAACATGGTAGCAAGCAGTGTGGACTTTGCTAGCCTACTAGCTACTGCATTTACTGTAAGACCTTTTCGAATTTCATTGCTTTGTTGTACTACACACGTAGCATTTTAAAGCAGACTTCTGGCCATAAAAGGTTAAAAGCTCTTAAGAAATCAGAAGCACAGATTTTTAAATCCAAGTCTTCTTTTTGGTCTTGATAAGCTGTCTGAAATATTAGATCGCATACTTAAACACAGTGTGACTTCTTTTTTTTTGCACCCATGCTGTACAGTCCCCTCAGAGATCAGAAGAGGCTGTTGGACCCCCTGGAACTGGAGTTGTGGTTTTTAGCCACCATGTAGATGCTGGGAACCTAACCTAGTCCTCTGCAAGAACAGTCAGTGCTCTTAACCTCTGAGCCATCTGCCCAGCCCCATAAAATATATATTTTTTTCATAAATTTATTTTTATTTTTTAAATCAAATCTAGACCCGTGTCCCCCCCATTCCCCCAGTCCACCAGAGCTCATGCATTCTGCCAAACATGCTTTTCATCTCTTTCTCAGTCTACAGTGTGACTTCTAAAAGTGACCAGTGTTATAGTCAAAGGATAACTTAGGAGCTGGTGAATGTGTCTTCCAAGTTGAATAAATTTAGGCATGTACATATGTAAACTGTGGTGGTTTGATAGGAAAAAAATAATGAACCCACCCCCAAACTTTATTGGTAAACTCTTCAAATTAAATTTACTGGAGAACTTTATTACTTAATTTAATCCCAGGTGCAGCATTTCTGTGGCAACATAAGAATCACCTACTAAATTGTATGTTCTGCAAGTTTATATATATTTTTAAATATTTTATTTATTATTTTTATTTTATATGTATGAGTGTATTACCTACATGTATGTAAGTGCACCTGTTTGTGCAATGCCTACAGAAGTCAGAAGAGGGTGTTCAGTTCCCCTGGAACTAGAGTTAGCTGCCATGTGGATGCTGGGAATCAAACCCAGGTTCTCTACTACAGCAGTCAAAACTCTTAACCACTGAGCCATCTCTCCAGCCCACAAGTTTATATTTTTGTTGCTGCATTTTGAAATATGACAGGATAATGCATAAGAATGATTCATGTTGGGTCTTTGAAACTTGTCCTTAACTGGTTGCGCTGAGAAAAATGCTAACTTGTGGGTACCACCACAAAATCAAAATTGTACCAGAAGGAAGTGGCCTAGCAGATGAGGGGAGAAACTTTGTACAGCCTTCTGGAACCACAAAGGAGCGAGGCAGCCCCTTCTGGTACTCATACAGCTGTGCAAAACTCACAGAAATCCTCTGACTTTTTCACTAAATGTGTGTGAATTCTCACTTAGCTAGGTGTGGAACCAAGACAAATTCTTTCACAATCATTTTTCTTTCTTTTATATAGACTTTCTCAAAATTTTTTTCTCCATTCCCAACTCTTTTGGGGTTTAGGACTTTCTACAAAATCTTGGTTGATGCAGTATTTTAATTGTTTCCCTGCCAGATTTTTTTTTTATTAAATTGATCCTCTTCCTCTTCGTCCTCCTCCTCTTCCTCTTCCTCCTCTTCCTCCTCCTCCTCTTCCTCCTTCTCCTCTTCCTCCTCCTCTTCCTCCTCCTCCTCCTCCTCCTCCTCCTCCTCCTCCTCTTCTTCCTCCTCCTCCACCACCACCTTCTTTTCCTGAGACCCTTGCTATCTCTCTGTAGACAGAGCTGTGGATCCCAGGCTGGCGTCAAACTGCCTATGTAGCCAAGCATAATGCTTGATCATTCTGCCTCTATCGGCCTAGTGCTGGGAACACAGGAATGTGCTATCACACTTATTTTATGAGGTATTGAGATTCAAATACAGAACTTCCTGCATTCTAGGCAAGAACTCTACCAACTGGTTGCCAGTCCCAATATTTTGATTCTTGGTCTGCATTTCACAACCTACCATAGTATGCCTAAATACTATCTAGCCTATCTGGCCACTTTGGGCAAGAACATGGGCTGGGTCTTCCTGAGAAACTGTTGCAAGTGGGCAGGTACAAAGAACAAAGAGAGGATGTACCTCCTGTCCTGAGAAAGGTAATGAACTGGTGGAGTTGAGGCAGGAACTTGTACAGGTACCTAGGCATGTTGTAGAATATTTGCCTAGCATGCGAAAATTCTAGGCTTGATTCCTAACACCTCATAAAACAGGTGTGGTGGAATGCTTAGCTGGACTTTCTCTAAGCTGATGTCATTAGTCATATTTAAGTTTATTTCCTGTCTTTATGACACTTTCTATAGTTCCTGCAGGCATAGACCTTCTCTAGCATCCCTTTATGTGCTAAGCATCTGTCATGGAGCTGTGCATAGGGTCAAATATGAATGGAATAGCTTATTATAGGTTGCAGTAATACCCCCTGTATGCATATATCTTGTTTGTAGTTTGTATGATCTGTATTTAAAATACAGAATCAATGTCAGTAAGGGTTACTAACATCAATTGTTAAATAACTAAATGTGGTTATATTCATCCACAAATGAGCTCTCTTCTCTAATGGTTATTAACAGTCTAACATGAAGTGAAGCAGGAAGTCATTTCACAGCACATCTTTTCCTGAACAGTCTTTGTTTTCAAGCAAGATAAATTAGGCCAGATGGATTTGACCCAAGCAATTAGCATTCCATTTTTTAATGATTCTGATGATAATTTCTTTTCCAAACTTTCATAAACTGTGGCTGATTATGATCCCTCTGGCAATGAGCTCAGACAAGCTACACACAAAGAAAGATGCTAACTGAAGTATTATAAGAAAGAGCTTTTCTTTATTGGCTTCAAGCATAGCCTAATGTCTGAACTCCAGACTGAACTTCTCCCTTATGTCCAGAGGAGGTCTCCCTGGATCAAGTTTAGGAGAATTTTTGGTCACAATAGAAGAGTTGATAGAATTCTCATTAGTGGTCATGACTGTTGGATAGATAAAGACAGTCAGACATTTTCAAGGATTATAAACTTGCCATGGGATGAATCTACTTTATTTATATTTGTTTCTGGTTTATGTACAAGTTAGTTCCAACTGTAGATGACATTATTTTCTTCTGTTAAAAAGATTACTGAAATCTTTTTTTTTCAAAGCCAATTCTTACTGAAGCTTTGAACTTTACTGAAATCTTTAAAAGATTACCCAGAATGCTCATATCTTTAAAGAATTTCATTTTTGCCAGGCCATTTTGGATGTGAACATATTCCATATAATTGCATGTTTTGTGGCACGCCTTGCCATGTTTTGTAAGAATTTTCATGCTGTACATTTAGCTTTCTGCTTCTGTGATATAAACTCATGGAAGTGAGGACAGACTTTTTACAGCGTTTGAAGTTTAATACCAAGTGCTAGATAGTGAAAAACTAAAATATACGTGAAATAAAATTATGTATAAAGATTGCCGAGTTCTAGACAGGATTTTCTCTTGTCCAGTGGAGAAAACACTTGTCTGATCTATATATGTATCATTTTTAGAAAACTGAGAATAACAGAAAAAGAGTTACAAAAAAGAAAAATGGTATATACGTATTTTTTTTTTGCTTGACATGTCAGGATTTTGCAGTATTTTTCAGTGTTATGTAGCTATCATCCAACATTAAAGCATTTTCATCAATCCAGAAAGAATCCTGTCACCCCAAGCATCCTCTATCCTCATCTCTTTTTTCCTAGATAGCTTGTTTCTGGATATTTTATATATAAAAATACATATCACATGTACTTTTAATGTTACTGGTATAGTGTGCTAGCATAATGTGTTCAAAGTTCATACACATTGTGCCATACACTACTGCTTCGATCTTTTTATTCTTGGATAATATCCCATTGTATACACTTTATTTGCCTTTTCATCAGTGAATTGGTATTTGGTATTTTGAATAATGCCACTATAAACATTTGTGTCAAAGTTTTTCATGGACATACTTTCAACTTTCTTGAGTATGTCCCTGGAATAGAAATGTTGGGCTAAACAACAGCTTAGTGTATGATCTCTTGAGATTTGCCACACTGCTTCCAAAAGGCTGCAACTATTTTATATTCTCACCAGCAGTGTATGAGGGTTCCAACTTCTCCACATCTCTCTGTCCATGCTTACTATGTCCTTTTGATGATAGCTGTGCTGATAGAAGTGAAATGATGCATCATTGTGGTTTTGATTTACATTTCCCTTGATGACGATTGATGATGTTGCACAACGGTCATGTGCTTTGGGGCCATTTTTATGTTTTCTTGGAGGAAGGACTATTTAGTATTTAGATACATTGTCTTATTTTAAATGGGTTATCTTTTTTATTATTGAGTAAAACTATTTTTTTTTTTGAGACAGGGTCTCCCTTTAGTCCCAGCTGGCCTGGAGCTCACTATGTAGACCAGGCTGGCATGGAACTCACAGGCATCCACTTGCCTCTGCCTCCCAAGTGCCTGGATTAAAGGTGTGCACCACCACACCTGGCTTGAGTAAAACTATTATATAATCTTAGCGGTTTCAGGAGAAATGTTTTATCTTTTCTTTCCTATGCTGTCTAATGTGGATAAGTTGCCTCCTGGGTAAAGTATGGGATTTGAATTTATTTCTCAGCAGTGAAGATACACTGCCCATGATCAACCAGAATTACAGACACTGCCTGGTTTGCACTAGACTTAGTGAATACTTGTTGGTCATGTAAGTAGAAGACCCAGAGAGCTGATTGCTCTTTGCTGTGCTCGAGGAGGCTGAGAAAGCCAAAAGCTTTCCTTCATTTGAAAAGCTGTTTTGATGTGGAATCCCAACATCCCAGACTTCATCTGGCTATGAGATTACTCCAGTTCTAACAATTGGGTTCTTAACCCCATCTAAACCCATGGTGTCTAGTCTTTTTACTAGAATCCCATCTACCTGTCTGCCTGAGACCTTATGAAAAGGGACAAGATATTTATATATTCTCAGTGAATAGGAGACTTCCCTTATAAGGAAGGAGGCTCCAATCCAGCCTCAGAGGGAAGAGCAAAGAACCAGCTTGCTTTCTACTTTACACCTCCCCCAAATCTCGCAGCTGAGGGTGATTGATGTTACATGCCACTTCCTTTAAACAGTAGACTCTGGGCTGGAGAGATGGCTCAGAGGTTGAGACCTCTGGCTGCTCTTGCAGAGGACTGGGGTTTGATTCCCAGAACCCACATGGTGGCCAAGAGCTGTCTTTGACTCCAGTTCCAGGGGAATCCGATGCCTTCTTCTGACCTCCGTGGCATTGCATGACACGGGTGCACCAACCTACATGCAGACAGTACACTCATACACATGAAAATAATAAATAAAAAAAATTAAACAGTAGACTCCAATAGATGGACTGGCATGGAAGGACATCTGGGTACAAACACTTGCTTGGAAAGGACTTAACATATATGACAGAATGCATGAAATGTGGTGGGGAGGTTGGGGGGTTGCGGATGGGAGGGGGGTCTAAATTTGATTAAGATCTATATATGAAGTGCACAGAGCTCAATAAGGTTTTTTTGTTTGTTTTTGAGACAGGGTCTCCCTGTAGCCCCAGTTGGCTTAGAACTTACTATGTAGACCAGGCTGGCCTTGAACTCACAAAGACCTACCTGCCTCTGCCTCCCAAATGTTGGGATTAAAGGAATGTGCCACCACACCTGGCTCAATAAAAATATAAAAAAAAATCCCAAGTAGTTCTCAACTGGTAGTTCTCGCTTCCCAACACCCTTAACCTGAGTAATATCTAGAGGAATTTTTAGCTGTGTGGCCAGGCACTAAGGAGGTTGCTCTTGGCATCTAGTGAGTAGAAGTCAGGATGCAGGAAAGCTTCTTGCAATGTCACTGTATAGGACAGACATGCCAGGCCCAAATTGCAGGTTGTACCAAGATTAACAAACCCTGATTTAGAGGCAATCTTACTGCTCCTGAAAGGGTGCAATGTTGTCCTTTGGTCATCTGACTGCCTCCTCAGATGGCCGTACATGTGTTTGTCATTGTTCATTCATGGGGCTTCAGCACCATTTTCAGAATGGGCTTTGGAAGCCTTGGTTCAACATCATTTGTTATCCCTCCATGTGAGTAGAAAATGAAGGTCAGACCTTCAATCCTTTCATCATCTCAAGGTAGAGAGCTCTTTATCTCTTGATAAATATAGGTCCTTGGGACATACATCTCTCAAGAAATACCAACAGCCTAAGAGCTCTACATTCTTATTTTAAGATAGTTTGCCCTATAAGGAAGATAGTGATGTTATCACATTATTTTCCCCAATTCATCAGCTCCTTGGGGCCAAACTATATAGAATTTTAACCTTCTTCTAATACAAATCTTTAATTTTGAAAGGGCTGAGGACCATGATAATAATTTTCTAGGGTAAAGAAATATTTGTCCTGACAATGAATCCATATGTCAGTCTCTTGGAACATAAAGAAATTTTCCTGTGTTTTAAGATTAATTTCCATAATTTTTAAAAAAGTTTCTTTACTAACACACTTCCATTCTCTTTTGTCTTCATAAGCAAAACCTTTTCCATGTTCTTAGCTTGGGGACAGCTGATGATCCCAAGGTTATTGCTTTCAGAGTGTTGAATTCTTTCATGCTGTGCCATATGTTTTCTACTTCAGAATGAGGTTTCTGTAGCTATGCTCTTCTGTTCTGTATCATGTGACACTGAATGAATGATAGACATGATAGCCAAAAAGTTCAAGGTAGGACCACATTATACCCCATTATAAATATTGAATTCTTCTTTGAATCACCTATTTAAAGATAGTTTCTGTAGTTTGATGTGCTGGAGTTTAATTATGATTTGCTAAAGAATGGGCATAAACATCTATCTAAATAGGTCCTGGACAGAAGACAGCAGACATTCTGACAGGTTTTATTGGCTAGCTACCTAATGGCTTATCGAGTACATAAAGCCAATTTAGAAACCTATCAGCTGGTGTTCCTTGCCTGTAGTAAAGAATAAATTATTATTGATATTCTCTAATGCAGAGATATTGGACCAGATGATCTTGACCTTTCCTTTTGTCACAAAATTGGTGATGCTGTGATTCATTATCTTCACTAATCAAAAGCACCGAGATGTATTCAGGAGATTAAATCAAGTTGGATAAAGTCAGGAAAATAGGCATTATTAGACATAGTACTATCAACTCCCAGACCACAAGTTGGAAGCAGAACTGCACTTCTACCTAACTTGTTTGTGTGACACAGGTAATTTGAAAGGGAGAAAAAAACACAACCAGTCCAGGGATGGATGATCGGATGTCGGAGGATGTGCAGCAGCTCTCTCTTTTACATCTAATATAGGCTTGCTCATTAATTTATTTAAGATAGTTACAAGCAGACTTTTACTAATCAATATTTAATTACCAGCATGTTCTACTTTAACTGTGCTCAGGGACACAGAGCAGTAACCATTCAGTCAGGACAGGCTTGATTTCTGCCTTTTCTTATTAGCTGCCTTCCTATTGAAATTAAAAGCAACACTGAGTATTGTTTCCTTTCCTTTAAGATATAAATTACCTTTCTCTGAAATACATTTTTCTTCAGTTACTCATTCATGAAGTATTTATCAGGAGCCTGTTCGATTTCAGACATCTTGGAAGATCCAGCGGTCAGTTAGAGCCCAAGAATGTAGTGTGCATGAGGCCTGTGCTCTGCTGGTCCTTGGGCCCGCTGGCCTCATCCTTCCCAACAACCTGGTTTTGTGCCAGTGGATACCAAATTGGACGTTCAGGAGAGTCTTGGATGTAGGAATAAAATGCTAGAATTTCTCTTCTGATTTTCTTTATTTTGATGGTTTTAAGCTTATAGGAAAGTCTCAAAGGATATAAGAGAAACTCTCATGTGTCTTTTACTGGATTCACTAATTATTAAAAATCTCTAATTGTTCTTTTTTCTTTGTTAACAGTGAAGGGTTTTTCCTTGGTTACTTATAGAGATACATGCATGCACACATCAGTTTATCTGTACATATGTACATACACACAACATCATGCTCCATTGCCCTAAATACTTCAATATGTTCTCAGAACAAGGATGTTCCTTCATTTACTGTGATATAATAATGAAAACGAAGAAAGTATCAGCAGTTCATCTAATTCAGAGAACATCAATTTCCCATTCAAATTGCATCAATTTCCCACTAATACCTTCAAAACTATTTGTTTTCTGTCCAGAACAGTATATTGCTTTTCATTGTGATTTCTCTTTGGTTTCTAAAAACATCAAACATTTTACAACATTTTAAAGGATTTAGGCTGGATATTTTGTGTTATTTATATTCCTCATGTTTAGATGTAGGCTGTGCATCTTTGGCAGATATAGCACAGATATGATCCATGTTTGTTGCAGAGCACGGGGCACCTATGTATCTGAGCAGTAATGATGTCAATATTGTTCCCCTGGTTGAAGTAGCCTTCCAGTTTCTCCAGAATTCTACACTTTGCATTTCATAAGTATTTTGTGGGAATATAGTTTGAGAATGCATAAATATCTTCTTCCTCATCAGACTTTTATCCACTGGTTTGAGTGTCCACTCTTTCCTCACCACATGTCTTTATTTTGGTATGCTTTATAATGTACCTATTGAATTAAAACATACATAATTCATGAATATACTTGTGTTGCAATAGTCTGTTTTCTATTTATTTTATTTTTTACTTTAGTTTGTGTGTATGAGTGTATTGCCTGCAGGTAGGTAGGTACACCTGTGTGTGAAGTCTCCAAGGAGGTCAGAGGAAGGTGTCAGATCCCCTGGAACTGGAGTTACAGATGGTTGTTAGCCACCATGTGGGTGCTAGGAATCAAACCTGGGTATTCTGCAAGAGCAGTCAGTGCCGTTAACCACTGAGCCATGTGTCTATCCCCAATATTCTGGTTTGGTGTCAAAAGTATTTTTAATAAATAATGAATAGTATTTATTTTCTTTTTAGTTTTTAATGTACTCTTGCTAAAGCGTTGGTGGTACATGCCTTTAATCCCAGCACTCAGAAGGCAGAGACAAGCAGATCTTTGTGAGTTCAAGGCCAGCCTGGTCTACATAATGAGTTCTAGGCCAGCTGTGGCTACAGGGAAACCCTGTCTCAAAAGTCCCCTCCCCCCAAAAAAGTTCTGTCTGTGTAACCCAGGCTGGCCTCATGCTTCTGCCTGAGCCTCCCAAGAGCTGGGATTACAGGCATAAACCCCCTCCCCCCATCCCCGCCTCTGAACATAACACTGAAACTCTTTGCAGATCTAAATGAATGAGATGGTCAGGTCATTTTCCAGTTATGGATTCTCAGGACATTACAGGTTGGATTTGTGATAAGAAAATGTCCCTTGTTCCCAGTAGCCATGGATTTACTTCCAATATAAATGTGAATATTAGCACTTGGGAGGCAGAGGCAGGTGGATCTTTCTGAGTTCAAGGCCAGCCTGGTCTATAGGACAGCTGGGGCTACAGGGAGACCCTGTCTTGAAAAGACAAAAAAAAGGGGATTTCCCAAGACCACCTGAAGCACAGGAGTGTCCAAGTGGATTCTTTGGAGAACCTTCAAAACAGAAAGGGAAGAGTGAGTTAGACTTCTAATAGAAAGCCTAAAACTTAGACAAATCAACACTCCATAAGCAAGGAGAAAAGGAGAAAAACAAATCAATCAAACAAACAAGAAGGCATCTGAAGCAGGCAAGCAAAGCAAGCCTTCAACACAGTGAAGAGGTATTTGGGATTCGCACTGGAATACAGGCAAGGAGAAGCCCATATGCCAGGGACGCGAAGAAGAGACAACATGAGAAAGGTGCAGGATAATTCCACACCAAGCTTTACCAACCCTGTGGAAGAGTCCTACAGTGGGAACCCCCTGGGAATGGCCCAGGACACAGATATTAGAAGTACAATTGTGAACATACTTAAAGAAATCAAAGACTATAAAAAGCAAGTCAGAGAACTAAGAAAAGAGAAGGAAAAACTCAAGAAGGACCTAGAGAGAGAGAATGATAAACTCCAGAAGGAAGTGGAAACACTGAAAAGATCCCATGTTGAAAAAGATAAGGAAACCAACCAGCAAAGCAAAGAGCTACAGGAAGAGATTGAGAAGCTCCAAAAGGAAGTGGAAATACTAAAGAAATCAGAAGAGGAAATGAAAAAGGAAATCAAACACTCATCCAATGAAGAGGAAAGGAATGGAAAAAGCCTCAGAAGCAGAATGGAGGAAGCAGAACAAAGAATATCAGACCTGGAAGATAACACAGAACAACTAAAAACCTCAAGTAAAGATTATGATAAATTTAAAAATACCCCAAAGTGGAACAACCAGGAATGGTGGGACACTATGAAAAGATCAAACCTCCGCATCATAGGAATAGAGGAAGGAGAATAATCCCAAGAGAATGGTATTTATCAGATCTTCGACAGAATAACAGATGAAAATTTCCCCAAACTAACAAAAGACAAACCAATACAAATACAAGAAGCACATAGAGCCCCAAACAGACAAGACCAGAAACAAAACTCTCCATGCCATATCATAGTTAAAATGCTAGATGCCCAAAACAAAGACAAAATTCTGAAAGCCACAAGAGAAAAACACAAGTTACTTTTAAGGGGAAACCTATCAGAATTACAACTGACATCTCAGTGCAAACTATGAAAGCAAGAAGAACATGGAGCAAAGCATTCCCAGTGTTAAAGGACTATAGATGCAAACCCAGGTTACTATACCCAGCAAAAATGTTGATTATAGTTGAAGGATAGAAAAAAATCTTCCATGACACAAACAAGATGAAAGAATACATGTCAGGAAAACCAACCCTTCAGAGAATACTTGAAGCAATTTAAAGGACAGAAGAAAGGAGCAACTATCCCCAGGCACCTAGAAAGAGAAAATAATATAAGCATAACTGCAGAAGTAGAAACCTAGACCAAAAACGCAAATGGATAATAAGGTGAAAGGAAGCAACACAAATCAATCAGTTATAATCTTAAATATTAATGGGCTAAACTCCTCAATCAAAAGACATAGACTGGGAGATTGGATTAGGAAACAGAACCCATCTATATGTGTCTACAAGAAATGCATCTTACCTTCAAGGATAGGCACCACCTTAAAGTGAAAGGATGAAAAAAATATTCCAAGCAAATGGTACCAAAAAGAAAGCAGTGTTGCTATTTTAATATTAGACAAAATAGACTTCAAAGTAAAAGAAATCAGAGGAGACAAAGAAGGCCATTACATTTTTATCAAAGGAATAATTCACCATGAAGATTTCACAATTATGAATATATATGCACCAAACTCTGGTGCACCAAACTTTATAAAGACAACTTTTCAGGACCACAGGGACAGATTAACCCCAGCACACTCATAGCAGGGGACTTCAATATCCCACTGAGCCCTTTGGACAGGTCAACAGGACAAAGAATAAACAGAGAGACATCTGAACTGAATGATATGATATACCAAATGGACCTCAAAGACATATACAGAATATTCCACCATAGTACCAGAGAATACACTTTCTACTCAGCACCCCATGGAACATTCTCCAAAATCGACCACATACTGGGACACAGAAGAAACCTCCACAAATAAAAAAAGATTGAAATAATTTCATGCATTCTATCAGATCACAATGTAATAAAGCTCACTATCAACACCAGGATAAGCCCTACTATCTACAAGAACACACGGAGACTAAACCATACATTCCTGAATAATGAATGGGTCAGGGAAGAAATAAAGAAATAAAAGCATTCCTGGAACTGAATGACAATGATAATACAACACAACAAAACCTATGGGATACCTTAAAAGCAGTCATAAGAGGGAAGTTTATAGCCCTGGGTGCCTACATTAGAAAAACAGAAAGAGAACAAGTGAACAATCTAACACTGCAGCTAAAAGCACTTGAGAGACAACAACAAATGAACCCTAAATGCAACAGACAGGAAGAAATAACAAAAATCAGAGTATAAATCAATGAAACAGAAACAAAGAAAACAATACAAAAAAAAAAAAAAAAAAAAAAAAAAAAAAAAAAAAAAACAGTTCTCAATGAATCCAAAACTTGTTCTTTGAAAGAATAAACAAGAATGATAGGAACCTCTAGCCCAATTAACCAAAAGAACGAAGGAACAACTCCAAATAAAATAGAATCTGTGATGAAAGGGAGAAAATATCACAATAGACAATGAAAATTCAGAAAATCATAACGGGGACTACTTCAAAAACCTATACTCTACCAGTTTGAAACCTAAAGAAATGAATGTAGAATATCTGAAATCCTGGACTCACCAAAGCTAAACCAAGAAGAGATTGACAGCTTAAACAGACCCATAATAATATGAAGAAATGAAGATGTTAATAGAAACTCCAGCTAAAAAAAGCCCAGGCCAGATGGTTTCTGTGAAATTCTATAAAACATTTCAAAAAGACTTACAACCATTATTACTCAAATTGTTTTAGAAGGCTACAAACAGAGGGAATTCTCCCAAATCCTTCTATGAAGCCAGCATCACTCTCTTACCAGAACCAGGCAAAAGATACAACCCAAAACGAGAACTATAGACCTGTCTCACTAATGAACACAGATGCCAAAATGTCTATAAACAGGATACTGGCAAATCGCATACAACCCAATCAAGAATATATCCATCATGACCAATTCAGATTTAAGAGATCCAGTGATGGTTCGGATGGTTCAACATATGAAAACATAAATATCATCAATCAATGTAAATGACTGAAAGACAAAAAAACCACACCATCATCTCAATGACACAGAAAACGCCTTTGACAAATCTAGCATCCCTTCATGCTTAAAGTCCTAGAGGGAATTGGATTGGAGGGATCATTCCTTAATGTAATCAAGCCATGTACAGGAAACCCACCGCCAATATCATCCTAAATTGAGGAATGACTGAAGCATTCCCTTTAAGGTAGGAACTTGGCAAGGCTGCCCCCTATCACCCACTCCTCTTCAATATAGTTCTTGAAACCTTGCAGGGCAATAAGGCAAGAAAGGCAATTAAAGGAGTTCTAATTGGAAAAGAGGAATCAAGCATCTAATTTTTTAATTAATTATTTATTTCTGTATGTATATGAATGTACTGTGTGCATGCAAGTCTGTGCACCCGTGTCGTGCAATGCCGTGGAGGTCAGAAGAGGGTGTCAGATTCCCCTGGAACTGGAGTTCTCCTGGAATTGGAGCCTCAGACGGTTCTCACTGCCATGTGGGTGCTGGGGATCAAACCCAGGTCCTCTGCAAGAGTGGTCGGTGCTCTTAACCACTAGGCCATCTCTCCAGCCCCCAAGCTATCCCTTTTTGCTGATGATATGATTGCTTATTTAAAGGATGCTAAAAACTCCACCAGAAAACTCCTAGAAATCATTAAAAGCTTCAATAAAGTGGCAGGATACAAAATTAACCTGGAAAAATCAGTAGCCTTTCTTTCACCAACAAACAAGCAACTAAAAAGAATCTCAAGGAACCTTTCCCACTCATGATAGCTTAAAAAACATAAACAATAAACCTAGATAAACTAACCAAAGACACCAAAAATCTCTACAACAAAAATTTTAAACTCTTGAAGAAGGAAATTGAGGAAGACATCAGAAGATGGAAAAACCTCCCATGCTGCTGGAATTGGGAAAATTAGAATATAGTAAAAATGTCCATTCTACTTAAACTCTTGTATAGATTTATGCAATCCCAATTAAAAACCCAAGAGTTTTCTTCACAGGCTTGGGAAAAAAAAGTCCTTAATTTCATTTGGAAAGACAAAAGACCCGAATAGCCAAAAAACAACCCTGAGTGAAAAGAGCAATACAGGAGAGATCTCTATACCAGACTTCAAACTATACTACAGGGCTAAATCATAAAAACCGCTTAGTACTGCCAAAAACAGACCTGTTGACCAATGGAAAAAAACTGAAGATCACAAACTTGAACACATACATTTCAGCCATCGTATATTTGACAAGGGGCCAAGAAAAACACAATGGAGGAAAAGACAGCATCTTCAGCAAGTGGTGTTGGCAAAACTGGATCCACACTTGTAGAAGAATGAAATTAAACTCTACCTCTCACCCTGTACAAAAGTCAACTCCAGATAATTAAAGACCTAACGTGAAACCCAAAACCTGAAGGCCAAGAGAAGAAAAAGTTGGCAGCAGACTACATAAATATAGGCATAGGGAAACATTTCCTACTAAATCAAGACAGCAGCTGTGCAAGAATTAAGGTTCAACAATTGACAAATGGGGACCCATTAAACTCAAAAGCTTCTGTACAAGAAGAAATCCCACAGAGTGGGAGGAAACCTTCACCACAGAAACATCTGACAAAGCCTTGATTTCCAGAATAAAAACTTCAAAAAACAAAGAAGAAAAAAACAAATGAACCCACTCAAAGATGGAGCAAAGAGCTGAACAGAGACTTCACAAGTGAGGAATTAGAGATGGCTGAGAAACATCTTAAGAAGTGTTCAATATCACTATATTAGGAAATGCAAATTAAAACTCTTTAAGGTTATCATCTTACTCCAATAAGACTGGCTAGGATCAAGAAAAACAATGATACCAAGTGCTGGAGAAGTTGTGGGAAGGGGACACTCATCCACGGCAGTGGGAATGTAAACTCGTACATCACTAGTGGAAAGCAGTGTAGAGAACCTTGGAAGACTTGGAATGAACTTGCCAACCTGACCCAGCCAATACCACTCCTGGGTATGTACCCACAAGTCTCATCTTACTTCAGAGATATCATGCCCAGCCATTTTATTTCCAGGTCTCTTCACAATAGCCAGAAGGAGCTGGAACCAAACTCCACGTGCCCCCAACCAACAGCAGAACAAGTGGATAGAGAAATGTGGTACATCTACACAATGGAGTTCTATGCAGCAGTAAAAGAAAGATGACATCATGATCTTTGCAGGTAAATGGCTGGAGCTAGAAGATAGCATGCTGAGTGACAGAACACAGTCCAGAAAAACAATGATGAATGGTATCCCTCATCTATGAATGCATAGCACCAAATACCTAATTGTATGGCAAAGTCGGAACAACATGTCAATGTTACCTGAAAACAACTGTCCTCTTAGATTTGTTAATCCTTAAAAATAATAAACAAATTAAAAAAATAAAAAAAAAATTTTCATTAAGATATGCTTTTTAAATTTTTTTTAATTAATTTTATTTTATTTCTGTATGTGTATGAATGTACTGTCTGCATGCAAGTCTGTGCACCCTTGTCGGCAATTGCCGCGGAGGTCAGAAGGGTGTGTCCGGATTCCCCTGGAACTGGAGTTTCTCCTGGAATTGGAGTTCAGACACTCTCGGCCGCCATGTGGGTGCTGGGGATCGAACCCGGGTCCTCTGCAAGATCCGGTCGGGCTCTCTAACCGCTAGTCCATCTCTCCAGCCCAGAAGATTGCTTTATCAGTTGTGTTTTTCAGGAGAATTGCTTCCATCTGTGACACTGTATTGTATATATTTTTATTTCTAGTTAATCANATGCATGAACTGGGGTGGGGTGGGCAGACATGGAAAAGGGAATGAGTCTAAGTTGGACTGAGAAATGATATATGAAATACACAAAACACCAATAAAATATTTTATAAAATATTTTATAAAAATATTATAGGCTTTTGAAATTTTCTTCTCCTCTTTTCCATTTGTTTCCTCTCAACATTTAAATGTATTCCTTTGTTTTTATTTATATGTCACTGAGGTCAGAGCCTTCCCTTTAGTGCCTATTAGATGCTGCCTCTGTGTTCATATTTAAGTTTAAGCACTTATTAGTTTATTGTAATTCTGGTTGGATGTCATAACTTCAATGATGAGATGAAGCCAATAGTGATGCCTTTGAATGTTGGCATCACCATGTGACCTTTGGCAAGACTATCTGTTTCTCCAAAATGGGATTTAGACAAGTTCCAATCAATTAAGCATTTCTTACAACATGGGAAATTTTATACAATAAACATATGCCAGAATGTAATATCTCTCACAACATAATAGGCATCTTTTCCTCCAGAAATGGATTTATTACTACCAGGTGGTATAAGAAAAAGTAGGAGTCTCCTGTTCTTCAAAAGTTCCTCATTTTTGACCAGAGAAGGGAAGAAAAGAGTGCAGATAAAGCAGTCCAGAAGTGATATTCAAGGTATATGGAATTTCTACCCATACGTATCCTATGGACAAATCTTTTAAAAAAAATTTTTTTTATTAATTTTAGTTATTTCTGTATGTGTATGAATGTACTGTCTGCATGCAAGTCTGTGCACCCGTGTCGTGCAATGCCGCGGAGGTCAGAAGAGGGTGTCGGATTCCCCTGGAACTGGAGTTCTCCTGGAATTGGAGTTTCAGACAGCTCTCGGCCGCCATGTGGGTGCTGGGGATCGAACCCGGGTCCTCTGCAAGAGCGGTCGGCGCTCCTAACCGCTAGGCCATCTCTCCAGCCCAGAAGATATGCTTTTATCAGTTGTGTTTTTCAGGAGAATTGCTTCCATCTGTGACACTGTATTGTATATATTTTTATTTCTAGTTAATCAGCTCCTTTTTTTCTTTGAAGATATTCATAATAGAAATCTTTCTCTTGCACAGCTGTTATAAATAAAGAACTCATGTATGTAAGTTATAAAACACAGTTCCAAGTTATTTTGTAATCCATTTGCTATCAACGATTTTTAAATTTTTATTTGATTTCTATCATTTGATTGTATCTGGTTTGTCAAAAACTAAATTTATATAACAGTTTAACTCTTAAAAAAAGACAAAAATAAGTGTATTACTGTTTTCCACAATATATACTTTTCATTCTTCTGTTTATCTGACATTTAACAGGTCAGTGCAAGACGGCAAAGAAACTTTTAGGAAAGTGGCCACCATTAATCAGTGATGATATATGTAACAAAGAGAATATCTGTACATGGTACACCACAAAGTCCGGTTGTTACTACTTTAAACATGTCATTCAGCTTCTTGAGAACACAACCAAAGATTCTCAGGGCTTTGGATGTGGGGAGGAAGAGCCCAGGAGTGATCATGGTTGGGGCCGAGACTGGCATCAGTGCTCCCCAAGCTTTGGGCAGCTGAGAACGACTTCCACAAAACATTCTGTACTTGTACTATTATTTACTCGATGTTCTTCTCTAGGTGAGGTCTAAATAGATATTGTATTTGAAAATTGATGTTATCTTAGGGTCTACGGTGTGTGTGTGTGTGTGTGTGTGTGTGTGTGTGTCTACACACATGTGAAAGCCGGAGGTCAGCCTTGGGTGCTGTTCCTCAGGACGGCCGTCCACTTTATTTTCTGAGGCGCAGTCTCTCAATGGGACCTGGAGTTCCCCAGTTCGGCTGGCTGACCAGTGAGTCCTAGGATCCTCCTGTGTCTGCCTCCTCAGCCCTGAAATATCAAGTGGGCACTACCATGCCAGGATCTAAAACTTATTCATTTATTATTTGTTTATTTATTTGTATCTTATGTGAATTAGTGTTTTGCTTGTATGCATGTAAGTGTGCCTATGTACTCCAATGCCCAAGGAAGCCACAAGAGGATGCTGGATCCTCTGGAACTGGAGTTATGGATGATTGTTAGCTGCCATGTAAGTGCTGGGAACTGAACCCTGATCCTCTGCAAGAACAGCCAGTGCTCTTAACTATTTTCTCTAGAGCCATTTCTCTAGCCCCGTGCCTGGATTTTTATGTGGGTTCTGGGAGACAACTCAGGTCTTCATGCTTGCACAGCAAGCTCTTTACCAACTGAGCTACCTCAGCTCTTGGGTATGAAATCTTTGAAATTGTGGATTTGATGCATCGGTTTACCTTTTAGGTAAATATTATTATAAAATACGCATGTTAAATGGAATTGCCAGAGCAGTACCTGTAGTTACCAGTGTTCACATCAGCAGTGCAGAATGTTTCCTTTAGGAAAACCATGTAGAAAGGTATATAACTAAGCACATTTGTCTATTGTTCTTCACCTTGAGAGGAGGAAGAAATGAGGAAGAGGAGAATTCAGCCAGATAGAGTCTGGTTTGGATTCACTAACCCATATATGAGTATAGACCCCATCTATACTATGTTCTGTTCATCAGACACAAGCATAAGCTGTGAAAGTTCTTTATTATGTTTATATCAAGAAGTTGTTTCCCAGTATTATTGAGAGCTTATTTCCTCAATTTGGTTGAGCCAGCAACAAGCGCAGATACGTCATTTTGTTGGTTAGGGCTGTGGTTCAGTGGCCCTTCCTATCCAGGTGTCCATACCCATGATTCAGCCAGTCATGCAGCAGGTGCTGTGCTGTAAGTGTGGGCTTTCATTTTCTTGTCACTATTTTCCAAACAGTACAGTATAGCGTTTTTTAACATAGCATTGTAGGGACTGTGAAATAGTGTTCCTGTGACTTAAAAAATGTATTTGGTAAATTAAGCTCTAACTTTGAGCCTGTATGCCTTGATGGCCTTGTCTCATGAGAAAGTTTGTGCAAGAATGCTTGCTGAGGAGTTACTTCCCGGAATGTCGGTATGCCCCTGGTTCTCAGGAGACACGGTTCTCTCAGCTGAAGGCATGCTATGGTGATAATGCTATCCTGCTTATTTTTCCCCGAATTATTGTATTTTGGCCACTTTATTATTATTCATTGTTCTATAAATATTCATCTGTGACTCTAATGAGTATGAATATAAAAGCAGAGCTCTCTGTGTTTTTACTGCTTGTGCATGGATGTAGAAATAGAAATAAATCAAAGACATAAAACCACATGAGAGCCCTGGTTCCCTCTGTCAGAACCGTGTAATCTTTTCAGGTCCCATGGCTGCCTTTCTGGGGGCCACATAGGAAGTATTTTGTATTAGGCATTGTAAACAATCTAGAGATAACACACACAGGAGGATGTAGATAGAGTATAAAGTTGCTATGTGAGTTTCTTTGAGTATCAGCAGACCTATGGTGGTCCTTGGTCTAATCCTTGATGGAATCTAACAGACAATTGTATATATGTAAGGGCTAGAGAAAGACATGGAAAATGATATTCTCAAGCTTGAATCCAGGGCCTTAAGTATGCTAGGTAAGTGTCTGCCACTGAACTCCAGCCCCAGCTCCTGAGAAAGATCTGTGAAACTCAGATATAAGAAACGGAGTTAACCACTGAGTTTGAGGGACAAAGATTCAGTAAGAAACAAAGTAGGTCCCTGTAAGACAGGTATACCATAATTTATGCAACATTAGCTGATTCTTTCCTTTTTTTCTCCTAAATTAGTTACAACTTTGATAGATTGTTGCATTTTTTACTTTTTACTTTTTTGATTTAATTATTTTATGTGCAGGAGTATTTTGCCTGCTTGTGTGTAAGTGCACCTGTGTTGTGCAATGTCCAGGAGGCCAGAGAGGGCATCAGATCCCCTGGATCTGGAGCTGTGGATAGTTCTCAGCCATCCTATGTGTGCTGGGAACAGAATTCAGGTCCTCTGCAAGAGCAGCCAGTGCTCTTAACCTCTGAGCCATCTCTTCAGCCCTTTGTTGCACTGTTTGTAACTTTGATATTACTTTCTCAGAAATAATTAAGATTTTATTGCTTGTCTTTTGAGCAGTCAATACATAGTTTGTTGCATAAAAAGAAAAAAAGATCACTGGACAGTGAGATAGCTCAGTAGGTGAAAGTACTTGACACTCAAGGTTGACAATGTGAATTTGATCCTGGGATGCATGCATGGTGGAAAGAGAGGGCTGGCCTCATTGCATGCCATGGCATGTGTGCCCCTGCTCTTACACACACATCATGCATACACAGAATACCAAAAAAATCACTGTTTTTTGATGATTGAAGAGCATCTGAGGTCTTTTGCCTATATTAAGCATATTGGATATGTCTAGAGATTGTAGATAAAATAAAGGGACTTAAAACTTGTGAATTTGGAAAAGTGAAAATCAAAAAGAAAACCAATATTTGGGTATGGCATCCACAACTTTAACCCTAGCATTTTGGGAAGCTGAGGCAAGAGGATTGTCGCATATTCAAGGTTAGCCTGGGCTACATAGCAAGTTCCAGCCCAACTTGAGTCTACAGAGTGAAACCCCATCTTTTTTTTTTCTTTTTTAGTCTTTTTGAGACAGGGTCTCCCTGTAGCCCCAAGATGTCCTGGAACTCACTGTGTAGACCAGTGAACTGGTCTTGAACTCACAAAGATCCACCTACCTCTGCCTCCTGAGTGCTGGGATTAAAGGCGTGGGCCACCACGCCCAGCCTGTGAAACCCCATTTTACCCACTGTTGGTGGGGGTGTAAACTAGTGCAGCCACTATGGAAATCAGGTTTCTTAAAAAACTGAACTTAGGGCCTCTGGCTCAGTGGTTAGGAGCACTGGCTGCTCTTACAGAAGACCTGGGTTCAATTTCCCATAACCACATGATGGTCAACAACTATAACTCCAGGTCCAGGTAGATCCAGTGCCCTCTTCTGGTCTCTGTGGTCATTGCATGACATGGGTGCACTTAAACAGAGGAAGTACACTCATACACATAAAATAAAAATAATAATGTCCTGCAAATGTGGGTCACCAGCCTCTCTGTTCAGGGAGATCCACTGATGGGACTTTGGCCAGTGTCCAGTCTATAAAGAGGAAAGTCTGCTCATGCCTCAGAAAAGGAAGCCTCATCTAGCAAGACCTGATTTTGTCCTCGAAAGGAGCAAGGAGCTCCGACCCCGCCCCCTAAAATAGAACCTACGAGAGACCCCTGAGGACCAGATCTTCAACTAACCTCAAGAAAACAAAAACTTTGGTTAATCTGGGCTGTATGGCCTTAAGCATCCAAAAGGAAAGTAAAACCAGAAATAAATAATCAGTAAGACCAGAGAAACTGTACTGCAGATATAAAACTTGAGATCTTAGTAAAAAGACAAAAAGAAAAAAGAGAGAGCACTGTTGTTTGGCCAGTCTTCAATTCTTACTGGCAAGTGCATCTACTCTGTGGCTGCCACTGCTTTTGCCACTCCTCAAAGACATGAGACACAGGTTTTTAACCTTCCATGGACTTTTTAACCATGGACTGAAGACTCATGTCTCTCCAAGAATCCTCTAAACCTTCAGTGCCAGATGGGGACTACTGAGACACCCAGCTTGTGGACTGAGCAGCTAAGGGGATTTCAGCGTCTTAAGAGTATAGACAGCCATTGTTGGACTACCCAGGCTGTATTATGGAGGCCAGTGCACGGGGATCAAGACAGGATGCATACTTACTGGACTTCATTTGGGGGAGCATGGGAGGGAAAGACCCCAGTGTGGAGCACAAGGGCAGGATTGATGGTTGTTTGGGCTTGCCAAGGAGGAGCCTTCGAGCACTTCCTTAGGAAAACATGACATCTTTTAGGAAAAAAATATCCTCCATTTCAGGTGATATATGTATGTATGTATGTATATATTTATGTATATAATATATATATATATATATAAAACAATGTATATATATGTATATATATATATTGAAGCAATACAACTTAGAGAAAACAACAACAACAAAAGAACTGAAAAAAAAACTATGGAAAGACTCAGAAAAAGATGCAAGACATGTATGGTAGAGTGCAGGGACTCAGGTGGGGTAGGGGGCATAGAAAAGGAAGTGACTCTAAATTTGATTGAGAAATGATGTATGGAAATAGTTTAATAACAATAAAAATAAATTAAAAAAATATTAACAACAATAAAAAATAATAAAATATTAAAAAAACCTAAAATTAAAACTCCCTATGACCCAGCTATATCACTCCTGGGCATGCACCCAAGGAATCCGCATCCTATTCTGTAAATATTGTGCATCCACGACCATCACTGCTCCTTTTACAGAAGTAGGAAATGAAATGTCAGTAGGTGAATGGATAAGAAAAAAAATGTGGTACATATGCACTGTGGAATTATTCATCCACAAAGAAAAAGGAAATTAAGAACATTTCAGGAAAATGGATGGAACTGGAGACTATTAAGTGAGGTAACCCGGGTTCAAAAGATAAGTACCATACGTTGTCTCTTGCAGGCTCAGGCAATCCTAACTTCTGAGAGGTGCGTGTATCCTGTTGGAATTAAATGTGGGTAAAGCCCAGGAAACTGGAAAGGGCCTGTGAGACAGAAAAGGGGATTTAAGGGAGAGGTGGAGAAGACAATAGAAGAAAGTGAAAGGGGGAATGTTGAGGGCCAAAAAGGTACACAGGGGAAAGGGTAGGCTGGAGGTGCAGATGAGGGGGAGTGTGTGTGTGTGTGTGTGTGTGTGTGTGTGTGTGCCTGTATGTGTAGGGAATTAATCACAATGAAATGTGTATGAAAATCCCATATAAAGACCTATTGCCTTGTAAGCTAATTGTTAAAAATATTAAAAAAAAAACAAACAGAAAAGGGGAAAATAAGGGTATGCCATTGGAGGCAAGAGGAGATAGGCAGTGAGAAGAGCATAATGGAGCGCCGCTCTGACCCAGCTGTGCTCCTGTGGGATCGCTGGGTTTGTTTGCACTGAAGTCTGTGCTTCTTGCCCCACACCCTGCATTTCAGAAAGGAGCTCATTGCCAAACTGGACCAGGCAGAAAAGGAAAAAGCGGATGCTGCTCAGCTGGTTCGGGAATTTGAGGCTCTGACAGAAGAGAATCGGACACTGAAGATGGCCCAGTCGCAATGTGTGGAACAACTGGAAAAGCTTAGAATCCAGTATCAGAAGAGGCAGGGGTCCTCTTAACCAGAAGTGTGAGCATAAGAGGTTGGTGACCGCTGTGTACCAAGAAGATTTGTATTTTAAAGGGCTAGATTGTATTTTAAATAATCTATTGCTTCTTTTCATCACCCACATGGCAAATGTCTAGAATTTTAGTGCTGCCTAGTTTCTAGCTTTAGAGAGGGATATTTTATTTTAAGGGAGATCATTAATGCAAAGTTATTACCAGTATATATTTTCAGAGATCAGAGTTCTTTTCCAAATATATATATGTATAATCTTATTTAGGAAGATATGATCATATTATATTTTAGAGTAGAAAATAATAAAAATAGAATATTGACTGACCCCAGTGAGAATCATGAGCCATAAAATAAAGCTCACTGTAGTTTCCTAGTTCCACATCTGCATTCTAAAAGCTCATGTTTTTCATATTTCAAGTCTGCTCAACTATGAACCATAGAAACTTCACTGTACATATTTCTGTTCAGTAGAGTCAGATGCAATTCTTCAATGATTGATCATCCTGAGAATAAATGGTTGCATATCATAAAAGCTTTCTCGTGAAAATATTAGCAGAGATCACGTCTATGCTGAAGGCTCATTAGCTAGTGCAGACTTGCTGCTGTCATAAAGAATCACACACACAAGTCTATGCATCCTTCACTCCATGTTAACACGCAGTTAATATCTTTGCCTTGGCTATGTGCATCCTGGAGGTATTGGTATGGGGGAAGAGGAAAGGTATTGTTTGGACATTGATGAATTCCCATAAAACATCATGAAATTACATAACTATTATGTTGTTTGGGATTTAAGAGATGTAATAATGAATAGGAGTATGTGAGTAAATTAAGAATTAAAGTGGTTTTCCTTTTGTTCCAGTTACCACATTTCCCCACATTATCTCTTTTTCTTTGTCCATTTCTATTCATGTAACTTCTTTTTCATTAAACATGGATCAAAAGTGTGACCTTGCATTTTGCTTTTTTTTTTTTTTTTTTTGTCTTTTCAATACAGGGTCTCCCTGTAGCCCCAGCTGTCCTGGAACTCAACTCTGTAGACCAGGCTGGCCTTGAACTCACAAAGATCCGCCTGCCTCTGCCTCCCGAGTGCTAGGATTAAAGGCATGCGCCACCACGCCCGGCCTAACTCTCCTTAGGTTAGAAGTTGGGACTGCCTGGCCTGATTAGAATTTATTCTTAGCTGTGTGCACTACAAAAGAAGCAAAGTTCTTTTTTCTTGGAAAGACTGTGATTTCTCATCTAAATAACTCAGAGCTGTAATACTGATAATCAGGTAGTATGATGAGTTTAGACATTGATAGCGTTTCTCAGTTGAGAAAGATGTTCCCCCCAAGGAGGGTATGTTACAATGTCTAAAGATCTTTTTCTTTTAAAATTTCAGTTACATTTATTGTGTGTGTGTGTGTGTGCGTGTGCGTGTGTGTGTGTATGTGTGTGTGTGTGTGTATGTACAAGAGTTGGTTCTCTTCTTTCACTGTGTGCACTGTGTGGATTTCTGGGATCCAAACAGGTTGTCAGGCCTGGTAGCCAGCACTCTTACCTGTTGAGCCATGCACTGACCTGAGAGACATTTTCCTTGGTTGCCAAAACTAGAGTAGAGGGTAGTATTGGTATCTGGAGGTCAGAGTCCATGAATGACACTACGCATCCGACTATGGACAGGGCAATCTTCTCCAATAAAGTACTGGTGTTCTCTCCCGGTGGACCAATCACTGGGGAACACCTTGGGGAGGACACTGTAAGTCACAGGCTTATTATTATGTGGCTTAGGGTCTGTGAGGTGTTTAAGCATCCAGTTTCCCCATTTTAGAAATGAAGCTTTTCTGTCTATCTCAAAGTTTTCAGTGTTAGCAGACCCTATTCACCTTTTGCTAGATTAATGTTTGACCAAAGGTAAAATACCTCAGTGAGTCTGGCTGAACTCTTTTTCCAGTAACCGTGCAGCTTAGAAATACTAGTAGGGATGAAATGCTGGGTGCTAAGTTTATAGAAATCCAGGGCTGATGGCATGACAGGAAGGAGAGTGTTTTACTAAGCTCTAGATGCAATAGTTAGGTCTCGTCACTGGTCTTCTGAAGGGGCTACACATACTTGTGGAGCTGAAGCAGTTAAACGAAGAGATAGAGTTTCTAGAACTGCTTCTCTGAGCAGGGTGAAAAATGTGTGACCACCACCAAGGTATGCCTGGGAATCATTGTGTAAATAATGTCCATGTCTTCCTAAGTCCCAGTCAGAGCTTTTTAAAAATTTAATTAATTAATTAATTAATTAATTAATTTTTGGTCTTTTTTAGACAAGGTCTCCCTGTAGCCCCAGCTGGCCTAAAACTCACTATGTAGACCAAGCTGGCCTTTAACTCACAGGGATCCACTTGTCTCTGCCTCCTGAGTGCTGGGATTAAAAAGATGTACCACCATGCCCAGCTAAAAAACTTATTTTTATGTTTATGAGTGTTATGTCTGCATGTATGTAAGTGCACCATGTGTGTGCACTGCTTATGGAGGCCAGAGCCTCCACGTTGGTGCCGGGAACCAAACCCGGGTCTTCTGCAAGAGCAATCAGTGCTCTTAACCACTGGGACATCTCTCCAGCCCTTCAGTCAGAACTTTCTTATCTGTCTCATCTTTCATTCCTTTGACAACTTCCCAGTAACCTAACTTACGATTGTATATTACCTATAAAATACAGACCCCTGGGATTTGCCACCTTCAGAACTTTGGGGCTCAGGGTCATTCTGTAGTGCTTGCCTAACATTCTGTATTGCTTGCCTATGAGAACTTAGAGTTAATCCCCAGCACTACAGAAAGAAAAAGGAACGTAAAACATTCCTGATATTAACAATATACTTAATTATATATCAAACATTGAAAATACAGAAGTATTAGTTTACAGAGTATTAGTGTGATGAGCTTGACTTGGAGGTAGAAGAAAATGAGAGAAATAGAAAGAAATAGACAGAAAACTACAAGTCTATTATATTTAACAATTTCTTCAGATATTTGTAGGCCATTTAGTGTGTGTAGGTTGACATGGAAAGAAGGCGATCAAACATGGCTAGCAGCCAAATCTATTAGTATTGGCAGAGCATGTTTCTCTAACTTTCTCTAAGTCACAGCAGGCATGGGTGTATTACCAATTCAGTACAAACAAGGAACTGAAAAGGATCTGGAATTCAAATGCAATTCACCCAAAACTTATTATGCACTTACAAATGCAACAGCAACCAAGGCTGCCAAAAAAATTGAATGGTATAAAGACTTAAATATAACTAGGCTGCTTGTAGTATGTCAAGTGGATTGTACTAAAGAGAGTACTGGAGAAAGGGAACTGGAGGCGGCTCCCAGGAATGAATAAGGGTCTTGGAGTAGTAATCATGGAAATGTACCAAGAGATGGGAGGGATGGGAACTACCTGAGAAATGGAATCCACATCAAATATCCATATGTGATTTAAAGATGGAAGGTAAAGAAAAATCAGATTCAATGGGCCTCCCCTGACCCAGATTATAGTAGGTGCTACTGTTATTTTTATTTTATGTGCATGGGTTTATTTCCTGCATGTGTATAGGAGCACCCATGTGTGCAATGCCTGCAGAGGTCAGAAGTAGGTGTTAATTCCCTGGAACTGGATGTATAGACAGTTATTAGCTGCCGAGTGGGTGCTTGGATTGGAACCTGGGTCCTCTGCAAGAGCACTCAGTGCTCTTACCTACTGAGCCCTCTCTCCAGCCCCTATTCAATGCTTTTTGTTGTCATTGTTTTCTGAGACAGCTTCTCCTTGTAACCACAGCCTCCTCCAACTTGACCAGGCTAGTTTCTATCTCTTAGAGGTCCATGTGCCTCTGCCTCCCAAGCGCTGAGTTTAAAAGCATGTGCCATCACACCTGGCTCAATTATTCAATTCTTTAAAATGTTTGAAATTAGCATATAAAATAATGGTTTTCATTATGATGTGTACATATATGTTGTTGTGCATTGCTCATATTTGCTCCCGCTGTCTTCTCCCATCCCTCCTAAGCCCCCGTGCTGGGTTCCCTTAATGTGGATGTCTTTCAAATGCTCCAAGTATTGGAGATTTTGTCCCCAGTTGGTTGCACTGTTTTGGGAGGCGTGGCCTTGCTGGAAGAAGCAAGTCACTGGTGTGTGTGTGTGTGTGTGTGTGTGTGTGTGTGCAGTCTCAGAGAGTTCTTAAGCCTTGCTGATTTCCAGTCACCTGCTGCTTCCAGTGTCTGCTGAGAGATGTGAGCGCTTTGGTTTCAGTTCTGGCCTCTCTGCTGCCACGCTTTCCCTGCCATGATGGACCCTCACCCTTGGAACCATAAGCGCACATAACCTCTGCTCTCTGTAAGTTGCCTTGGACATGACATCATATCACAGCAACAGAAAAGGAACTAAGTCACTTTCCTACCCCCAAGTAATTCCCATTATACTTTCCTGTCACCACAAGGACACATGTACGGCTATTTGTATAGATTCTGCTTGAAGAGGCAAGACATATATATATATATATATATATAGTATATATATATATATATATATATATGAGCTTGGAAGAGCCTCCCTTGCCCAGCAAAACCCCAAGTGGCTATGGCTGCTTGAATGCTCATCAAAAACTGAGCCAGAACCAGTCTGCTAAACTGCTGCCAGCTCCTGATTCTCAGGAATTTTGAGACAGTAAATGTTTGTGGTTTTAAGCCACTAAGTTTTGGGGTGATTGGTTAAAGAGTACAGATAAGGGATATGCCAAATGGGATAAGAGCCAAACAGGAAGAGTTTATGTGTGCACGTGAAAGGGAGTCAGGACGAGATGAGGACTCTTCGATGGGGCTTGGTAATGAGTAAGGAGATAAGATTTGGGGGCTGAGCAAGAGCCTCAGTGGCAAAGAAGGCAAGTGTGGGAGAGATCAGCACAACACATGTGGACACCCCATGGCCCCCACAGAGACTTCAGGGCAGGCTAGCGTGGCTAAATAGGAACAGGTTCATGATAAAGCTGTAGATTAATTAGAAGACTGCACTAAGAATTTTGGCCTTAATCATAAAAGCAAGAGAGACACTGCAAAAGAATATTAAGCCTGTTACAAGGGCAACGTTCTCTGCTGGAACCATGTGTTTTAACTTTTCTTTTATGGTATATCTCGTTTCCAGTTACTCGGAGGGGACTGTAGAATTATTTGTACTAGACATATTTTGATAGAGAGAAGGATGATAGCTAGAAGGATAGACAGACAAACAGGTAGACAGATAGATGATGGCTAGAAGGATAGACAAACAGATTAGATGACAGGTTATTGTGCTTTTTGTAGTCATTATAATTTTTATTAAAATTTTTTACTTATTTATTTTAATTTTTTTTTTGAGACAGGGTCTCCCTGTTGCCCCAGCTGACCTGGAACTCACTCTGTAGACCAGGCTGGCCTTGAACTCACAGAGATCTGTCTGCCTCTCCTCCCGGATTAAAGGTGTGCACCACCACACCCAGTTTAAAGACAGTTCTTAGCCTCCATATGGGTACTGGGAATCGAATCTGGGTCCTCTGCAAGAGCAGTCGGTGCTCTTAACTGCTGAGCCATCTCTCCAGCCCCTATTTATTTTATTTTTAGTGTATGTGTGTATTGCCTGCATGTATGTAAGTGTGCCCATGGCATGCAATGCCTGTGGAAGTCAGAGAAGGTGTCAAATCCTCCTAGAATTGGAGTTATGGATGGTTGTTAGTGGCCATGTGAGTGTTGGGAATTGAACCTGGGTCCTCTGAAAGGGGACCCGATTCTCTTTACTGCTAAGCCATCTCTTCAACCACTGTAAAGCCATTTTATTAAGAATGTTTCACCTTAGAAAATAAGCAAACTGTGGTGGTTTGAATGAGAGTGTGAGAGTGTCCCCCCATAGGCTTTAAGTATTCAGACATTTTATATTTATTTATTTATTTATTTATTTATTTATTTATTTATTTATTTTTTAGTATTCAGACATTTTGTCTCCAGTTAGTGGCACCGTTCTTGGAGGTCTTAGAAGGTGTGGCCATGCTGGAGGAAGTATGTCACTGGGGGCAGGCTTAGTGAGTTTAACAAGCCTGGCAGTCTCCAGTCTCCCTTTCTTGACTTCCTGTGCTCATTGTGAGATGTGACCCTCGGCTTGCTGCTCCAGCCCCGGCCACCATGCTTCCCACCACAATGGACTCTGATTCCCTGGAACTGTCAATCGTAAGCTCAAATAAACTCTTCCTTTTATAAGTTCCCTTGCTCATGGTGGTTTTATCACAGCAACAGAAAAGTGGCTAATACACAAACCATTATTAGTTTTTTATTGCCTGGCAGAAAGAAAAAGATTGGATTAGCCTCTATTAACTACTAGTAACACAATTCATGTGTTGATACCACTAATCCTATTGTTTATAAAATTTCCACAAGCTACCTGTTTTCTAACTTAAAGTTTCAAGGTGGGGCTAAAGAGATGGCTCAGCAGTTAAGAGCACTGGCTGCTTCTGCAGAGGACCCTGGTTTGATTCCCAGCACCCACATGTGGGTAACAACTATAATTCCAGTTCCAAGGGATCCAACACTATGTTCTGACCTCTGTGGGCACTGCATGACAGAGGTGTACTTACATACCTGCAGAAATACACTCATACACATAAAATAAAGATTAAATATATATATTTAAAGTTTCAGGTGGCAAGTTCCCAGCAGAGTATTCATAATTAATCAGAATTCTTTCTTTTCTTTTTTTTTTGTCTTTCTGAGACAGGGTCTCCCTTTGCCCCAGCTGTCCTGGAACTCACTATGTAGACCAGGCTGGCCTTGAACTCACAGAGATCCACCTGCCCCCTGAGTGTTGAGATTAAAGGTGTGAGCCACCACACCCAGCCAGATTTCTTAAAACAACATTTTCAACCACCTTTGTTGTTTTTCAACTTATTTATTATTATTTATTTTGGTTTCCAAGCCGTAAATTCATGACAGTCTCCTGTTTTATCTTTCCAAGTGGTAGGATTACAGGTGTGCGCCACCATACCCAGGGTTTCCCTTTTTTTCTTTTTTCCTTTCTTTCCTTTTATTCTCTTTGCCCCTAGGGATTGAACCTAGACCCTTGTACATGCTAAGCACATACTCTACCACTGAGCTATACCAAGATCCACCTGCCTCTGCCTCCCAAGTGCTGGGATTAAAGGCATGCACCACCATCATTTTGTGTTGGTCTGTGCTAGAGATTCAGCATGGTCCTCTGCACACCTCCACCTTCTCTCACCCAGAAATGGGAAACAAAGGTCCTCTTTTTTTTTTTTTTCTTTTTGTCTTTTTGAGACAGGGTTTCCCTGTAGCCCCAGCTGGCCTGGAAGTCACTATTTAGACCAGGCTGGACTTGATCTCACAGAGATCCTCCTGCCTCTGCCTCCNCTGCACACCTCCACCTTCTCTCACCCAGAAATGGGAAACAAAGGTCCTCTTTTTTTTTTTTTTCTTTTTGTCTTTTTGAGACAGGGTTTCCCTGTAGCCCCAGCTGGCCTGGAAGTCACTATTTAGACCAGGCTGTCCTTGAACTCACAGAGATCCACCTGCCTCTGCCTCCCAAGTGCTAGGACTTAAAAAAAAAACCTTTAGGCAGGTCTGGAGTTTGCTTCATAACCCAGGCTGGCCTTACAATCATGGTAATTCTCCTGCCTCAGCTTCCTAAGGGTTATTATAGATGTTCTTTTTTTTTTTTTTTTTTTTTTTTTTTTTTTGACAAGGTCTCCCTGTAGCCCCAGCTGGCCTACAACTCTATGTAGACCAGGCTGGCCTTGAACTCACAGAAATATGCCTGCCTCTGCCTCCTGACTGCTGGAATTTAAGGCATGTGCCACCAGGCCTGGCCATCTTTGCTATTTTTTAGTTATAGTAATCAGAGCTGGGGATGCAGATGCCATCAAACTTGAGCACGGAAAGAGGAATATACAGAGGTGGCAACTGACTAATGCCCAGTACTGACAGCATGGTCCCTCTAGTGCTCTGAACACACTTCCTGTTCTAACCTTCTGTTTTCATTACAAAGGAATATATTATTTTATTTCTCAGAGTTCTAAGCAAGTTCTCTCTTGAAGACAAGTTTATTCAACTTCAGAGAGATTTCAAATACAGTACTATAGTCACACATTCATTTTGCTCTGAAACACATTGTGTTCAGTTCTTTCATGCATGCACTGGCCTGGCAGTTGTGAAGGCAAATAGATAAAAGGCTCCATTTACAAGGGTGGATTACTGAGTCTGTGATCCTGACCAAGAGGCGATTGCCCAAATTACCCACACTAGAACACAAAGTTTTACTCTAAGGAGCTGAGAATTCACAAACTTTTCCTGGGTGCTTATGAATGAATAAGTTTAGGAATGGTATTCTGAGCATAAGTGACTGAGTCATAGTGTCTGAAGGAGAAACCATACTTTTTCTCTGCAACCAAAACAGGACTTCAGGATGGCAGGTGACTAGCCCATGTTTTATCTGTCACCAAACATGTCTGGGTAGTGGCTGTTCTCCCAGGTCAGAGTCCTGAGAAAGGAAAGATAAAAAGATTGAGAGACGAGGTACAATGATATATGAAACTGCCTCCTCCCGCCCCACAGCTCCTTAATTGTCTCCTCACTTCTCATAAATGGAGTAAGTGCTGAACAAGCTGTCTTTCCTCCGGATTCCTGTAAATAAGGATATGACTCACAAGCCCAACATTCTCCAAAATGCCACAGATACTATAGTGATTTGATTATTCAAAATAACTGGGGGAGAAAAAGTGAGGAATTGCTCTTGGGTAAGATGGGCTGGTTTCTCCTGTTTGTTTTTGTTTGTTTTTTTCATGTAAATTGCTCTCTGTCAGGGTTCTGGGGATTTACAGCTTCTCAAACATATCCTGGGGGGAGGGTTCGTCTTTCTGGAGAGGATACCATGAATATACCAGTCAGATTGCTGGCAAGAAGCAAGGCTCCCCCCACCCCGTCACTGAGATCTGCAGGCAAGTGTTCCGCTTAAAGTTTATTTTGAGATTATTTTGTTTTGCATTTAATGCTTGCAGAGGCCAGAAGAGGGCATAGGATCCCCTAGAACTGGAGTTAAGGATGGTTGCTGGCCACCATGTGGGTGCTGGGTGGGTGCTGGGAAGTGAATCCAGGTCATTTGCTAGAGCAGCTAGTGCTCTTAACCACTGAACCATCTCTCCAACACCACACGTGCTCTAATGACTACTGACTGGACTTAGCTACACAGACCCCCACTTCTAAGGTGTTAAGCAACAATTTCCATCTAGATACAGTATTGAAGGTACTGATGGTGACACTGGAAGGTGCAGTAATCCCAGTTTACATACTTCCGGACAGACGGAAATGGCATTTGTTGATCCCTACCTGGCTCACCCAGAAATGCCAAACAAAGCCCCCCCCCCCCTTTTTTTTTTGTCTTTTTGAGACAGGGCCTCCTTGTAGCCCCAGCTGGCTTGGAACTCACTATTTAGACCAGGCTGTCCTTGAACTCACAGAGATCCACCTGCCTTTCCCTCCCAAGTGCTGGGATTAAAGGCATGCACCACCATGCCCAGCCACAAAGGCCGTCTTTATCTTTAGTCAGGTGCTGAAACCCCCAGTGTGGGGCTCCTGCTGTCACTGGGAGTGAGCTTCAGATTTAGGATTTTGGGTTCTGACAGGGAATCTTGGATGTGCATCTTAGTGGTAGACAGGGTCCTGCCAGGGAAGAGGAGCAAGCGTGCCAGAGAACCCCTGGAAGGGACTATTTACAGAGTGGGGCCCAGGTGGAGGAAGGTCAGAAGGCATTGGGGGGAGGCTTTTCCTGGGCTTTCAAGGGCAAAGGAAGGTGCATGAGGGCTGGGTGTAAACGGTGCCTTCTCCCAAATGTGTCTCTGGGTCACAGCAAAGAGAAAACTGGAAGATGAGTAGTATCTGTCTCCTGACCGGTCATCTTCCGGTGCTCTGTGTTGGCCGAGCCCGAGTAGAAGTAGGAGAGCCGGGAGCCTGGTTGCTGTGGTCCACACAGCTAGTCCTCCAGACACTGAAAAGGGTGGAGAGAAGGTGGAGCGTTGCAGAGGACCACGCCGAATCTCTAGCACAGACCAACACAAAACAATGGACTTTCTTCCGTAGCAAGGAAACAAAACAAAGCCCGCCTGGCAGTGCTTGTATGTAATCTAAGTGTGGGGCGGCAGGAATATTGCAAGTCGAACGAGACCCTGAAGTGGAAACAAAGCAAAACAAAGCATAAGGCAGTGTGCCTGGGCTTGTGATTTTCTATCTGGCACATACCTAGTAGAAAAGCTCCATTAAATAGTTTTAAATTTCTAAATTTTTATTTCTGTGAATGCATGTGCTCCCCTGCTTGTCCATATGCACGCCATATCTGCGCAGTGCTGGAGGAGGTCAAAAGAGGACATCTGATGCCCGGGGTCTGGAGTTACAGGTGGTTGTGAGCTGCCAGTGTGTGTGCTGAGAACCTGGGTTCTCTGCAAGAGCAGAAAATGCTCTTAACCAGCGAGCCATCTCTTAACCCTAAAATTCTGTTAAGCACATAGAAGTCTGAACTGAGAGGACAAGCAGCCATTCTTTCCTAAGGACCATCAGAGGAGGTAGGGTTGCCAGACAAGAAACCGGATACTCAGTGAAAACCAAATTCCAGGTCTGAGGCAAGCAATGAATAATTTTTTACTGCAAACATGCTCCAAATCTTGCCTGGGATATATTTCTACTTCAAAGTCTTGTCAGTTTGAAACCCAATTTTAACTAATAATCCTGTATTTTATAATAAATATAGGCAGTCCTAATTAGGGACTGGTATACAGAAGAATTACACAGAATATCTGTGTGACTGCACATTCTTCCCCACTAGCCCTCCCTCTTCCAGTCATCCTATGTTTGATGAGAAGGGCATCTGGAGGTAGAGTATGGAAGGGGTTTCTGAAAAATTTGTGTTTTCAACACTGATGTTTAAAATGTTAATATGTATATCTTCCAGAGATATGGCTCAGTGGTTAAGAGCACTGGCTGTTATTGCAGGAGACCCAGGTATGAATCCCATCACCCATATGGCAGCTAACAACCATTTGTAACTCCAGTTGCAGGGGATTTGACACTTTTTTTTTGGTCTTTTTGAGACAGGGTCTCCCTGTAGCCCCAGCTGTCCAGGAATTCACTGTATAGAACAGGCTGGCCTTGAACTCACAGAGATCTGCCTGCCTCTGCCTCCCAAGAGCTAGGATTAAAGGTGTGCACCACCATGCCCGGCAAGTATTTGACATTTTCTTCTGACCTCTGCAAGCATTGCATGACACAGATGCACCTACTTACATACAGACAATACACTCATACATATAAAATTAAAATAATTAAAATATATTAAGAAGTAAAATGTTAATATCTTTAAAAGGAAGGGGGAAAAAGAAAGAAAACACTGGTTTATGGTTAAATAAAACCATGGGATAAATAAAAGAGTTCTCACAGCCTGCAGCATTTAGCACTAACATGAATCAGAACACCAGTTAGTATTGTTCCCTTACTTTGTTTGAAAGCCAGGGTCTGTGGGGAGAGCTCAGTGGTGGGGTACATGAGACAGGGCCCGGGTTTGATTCCCAGTACCAAAGTGAACAAGCAAACAATCATTGCAACAAGCAGTCCTTAGTGTCTCTTTGTTCTTCTGTGACAATAGGCTGCCATTGAAATGCCATTTGAGTTTAACAGAGTCACTTTGATGTCCATCATGCCAAAGTGAAATGTTATCATCTCATACTCTTGCTTTAAGGCCACGTTTATATGCAGAGATGCTTTAAAAGCTCCCTTAAGTGTTTCTACAGTGATAACCCGTTTCATAAGATATTAGACTGTTTGCTTGATATGGATAACTTTGTTTAGCTTAATACAAGCAATCAATTGCAAAAGCAAATCATCATCTAAGCAATCCTAGCTTCTTTAGGGAGAAAATGAGACAAAGACCACAACAGTCTCTGTTTCTCACAGTTCATTTTGTGAAGTGATGTTGTGACAGGATGCACACACACAAAGTTGGCTTACTGTGTTGCTTACAGCTGGTAGAGAGCCAGGTCTTAATTTCTCTGTGTATTTGGTCACAGGTTGTAATAACTAGTTGTAATTGTAAACTTGACACACTCTAGAATCACCTAGGAAGAAAGTCTCAATGAGGGATTGTGTGGATCTGCTTGGCCTGTGTCTGGGAGGGATTGTCTTAATTTCCTTAATTGATGTGGGAAGAGCCCTGATTTGGGGCCCTGGACTGTGTAAGAGTAGAGAGAGCTGGCAGGGCACCAAGTGCATGCATTCATTTCTCCCCGCTCTCATCTGTGAGCAGCTATCTCAAGGTCCTGTTGATAAATTCCCCACAGTGAGGGACTGTGAGCTAAAATAAACCGTCTCTTCTAAGTTGCTTGTTGTCAAGGTATTTTAACACAGCAGCAGAACTGAAACAATCTGTAATTCAGTTTTATGGGTGATGGGATTAGAGTCAGGTAGGAAGAGTGGAGACCCGCCAGGTTAGAGTGTTCTCAAGAGATGGAGCTTCTCTGTTCTGAAGATGGCTGAATCTTCTGGCAGCTGCTGCTGATCCTTCCAGTTGCACTGTTTCACAGTGAGCTGGCCTGGGCCATGAGGTACAAATGTCATTCCATATCCCATCTCTAAGAGCAGTGAGGAAAGGAGAGTTCCCCCTCATGTGGTTATGTCTCATCCAGTCAACCGAAGACCTGACTACAACATAGACTCTCCACCGAGTAAGAAAGACTCCTCCTGCATGACTGGAGCTGGGCGCAGCTTCTCTTCTGTTTCAGACTCAGGCTGACATATGCTCTCTGCAGGTCTTGAGCTGGTTGTCAAAGTGGAGCTGCACTTTCTGCTCTCCCCAGTCTGTGGCTTGCAGACATCATCAAAGAAGCCACCTCCTTACAAGAACACCATCAATCAGTCAGTTAATCAATCAATCAATCACTCACTCAATCAATCAGATATTCTATTATCTATTGATCTATCTATTATTCTATTATCTATTGATCATCTCCTGTTGGTTCTATTTCTATGGAGAACCTTGACTCATGTGATCCTATTGCCTACTCTTGGTATGGAAGGTGTGTGTGTGTGTGTGTGTGTGTGTGTGTGTGTGGTAACTTTTCTCATTGCTGTGGCCAAATACTTGATAAGAAACAACTTAAGGGAGAAAGGATGTGTTTTAGCTTAAAGATCTAGCCCAGCATGGAGGGATGGTACAGTGGAAGGAATGTAAGATGGCTGGTCACATTTTGTTTGCAGTCAAGAAGCATAAAGCAGGGGGGGGGGGGCTGGAGAGATGACTCAGTGGTTTGATTCCCAGCACCCACTCTGTGGCTAACAAGCATCTTTAACTCCATTTCCAGGGGATCAGATGCCCTCTTCTGACCACTGTGGGCACTGCAGGACACAGGCACACTTACATACATGCGGGCATAACACTCATATCCATACAATAAAAAAAAGGTGTAAAGGAGGATTAGAAGTGAGGCTGGACTATTGAACCTCAAGGCCCACCCCTAGAAACCCACTTCTTCCAGTAAGTCTCCACCTCCAAAAGATTTTACAACCTCCTAAAACAGCACTGCCATCTGGGGACCAAGAGTTCAAATGCATGGCTTGTGGGGGACATTCCACATTCAGGCTTTAATCTGTGTGTGTGTGTGTGTGTGTGTGTGTGTGTGTGTGTGTGTGCATCTGTATAAGAAGAAACTAAACCATGCTGTGGAAGCAGAGATCATGCCCTTCAGAATAGTGTGAGTCGGCTGTAGCACTGGCAGAGTCTCTTCACAGGGAGATGGTTGAGAACTGCCACTGCAGCCGTTTGAGCCTGTGTTTATCATGTCAGGCAGCAATGCCTCCTTCTGTTACACCAGATCAAAGACCTGTGAAAGCTATCACCAGATCCAGATTTTTTTTCACTTTACTATCTATCTGAAATATTTCATAGCTCTACAAATATAAATACCTCTACAAAGATAAAATGTTGTCACTTTACTCACTGATACACATGTCCATGCTGGTTGTGTGTGTAGAACGGAAATAGGTTATTTGGCCTTCATGTCTGAAGTGAAGAGTCAGCTTTATGCAGTAGCAAGGAATACCCTTCCGAACTGCTGGCATCTCCTTTTCTCATCACTCGATGTTTGTTAAAGCTGAGGATGACAAAGGAAGGTCTTGATATTAGTGCCATATCCCTCAGTTCCTTGACTGGGGATTTTGAAACCATTTCGTTAGCAGATGTCACCCCTCCTTGATTTTGAAAGCAGCGCTTTGGGCTCTTGTAAGAAGGGCGAATAGGAATTGCATCTCCTCTTATGCTCTGCACAAGGGTAACTGGACATAGCTCTTATGGCTCACTGCCCAGGCAGGCACTTTCTGCTGGCTGATCTTCCCATCATGCAGAGAACAGGGAGAAGAGAATATGAGACATCGGTTTGCTCTGCCATCCTCATGAGGAGATGAGCAGTTAATAACCTTGCAGGACCCAGGGCAACATGTAAAACATTTGGGTCCTTTGTATAAAAAATATTATGAAGCTCAAGACAGTGACAGAGCACTGAGGGCAGTTCAGGGCCCTTCTCAGTGTTGGAGCCTGTGCAGCTGCTCAGGTAGTCCAATCCTATGACATGACTCTGCCTAGTACAATCCAGTTTGTACCCTGATGCCCTTGGAATTCTTACTAAGCTCTCACCTCACCCCTTTACCATGAGTCCCCAGATCTTCATCTCTTACAAATCTTTTGGAAAAACAAACAAGCAAACACTATGGGGCTTGAGAGAGTCTCATAAGAAACTGGCTTTTACCCAGATGCTTTTCTATTGAATTTTATTCAATAAATGTTTACCAAATTTAGACCCCTTCCCCTATCTGTACCCCCTCAGTACTCCACCCAATTTCATATGTTCTATTGCACACACGTGCACGTATGCACACACATGCATGTATGCACACACACACACAAATTCCCATACACACATGCTTATGGAGCCTAATTTGTGTCCCCAAATACCCTTCATTGTGGATCCATCCACTGGAGCCTGGTTAACCTATTGGTGCATAGAATTGTCTTCCATCTGGCAAGCTATGGACACACCTTCTTTACAAGCTTGGTGGCACCTGCTTAACTAGGATTATAAACTTGTTGACCCTCCACATGAAAGGGAGGAGCTGGGGGAATCAGCGACCCCTCCCAACCAGCCAGTCAGCCTTGGCTGTATGAAGGGGAGAGGCTAAGTGTATATAACCAGAGAATACCATGAGGTGTTCTCTCTCTCCCTCTCCCTCTCCCTCTCCCTCTCTCTCCATTTTGTGTGGTTGTTAGGATGTAGAATTTGCTGAATGGTCTCAGTAGGGGAACCCTTCCACACTTCTGTAAGTAACCACTTCACTCATTGCTGTTAGCAACTCCAAATAAATTTGCTAGGATTTTCCAAACTGCAATTTGGGAAATTCGTACTTTGCTTTGTCATTAGGAACTGAGGGAGGAGGGGGCTGGATGCTGCTCGTGCCTCTCAGGAGGAATTTTAGCAACAATTGCCATTGTCCAGCAGGACAGACAAAACTGAGGATGAGTTTGGAAAGCACAATGGTGTTTCCTCTGATTTGGGGAAGGAGACCAAGAACCAAAGGGAAGTTGGGAGAGGGGAGAGTGTGGTCAGAGGGAATTTTGGCATGGTGGGCAATCTCCGTAGGACTGGTGGGGGAGTGGCAGCATCGTGGATCGTGCAGTGGATAGTGGAACGTGTAACTAGGGTGAGGTCAACAGAGTGGATGACTCAGTTGGGGGAGTCCTGGGATGACTGTTCTCTTCCAGGTGGTATAGAGTGGCACACCTCCTTGAATGGTGGGATCTGCCACACGAGTATGGAGATACTTTGAGGACCACAGGAGGTCTAGAGTAGCATAGCAAGGGTGGAAGCTTCAGTGAACATCTGCAGAGGCAGCCTGGCTGATGCTTTGTGTAATAAGAGATCTGTCCTAGGCAGAGGTGGTAGAGACTGAAGGTGTAGAAGAGGAATGGAGTGGAAAAGGAATGAGAGGCTGGCCTCTTCTGTATTGGCCTCTGACCTTGCCAGCAAATCGCATAAAAGAGAAAAAGAGATTGAGGTGTTAGCCTGTCATTTTTTACAACTAGGGGACCAGAAGAGGAAGAAAGCCCAGATCAGATCAATAATATGAGGCTCCAGGTTCAATTCTCAGCACCCACATGGTGGCTAAGAATCATCTTTAACTCCAGTTCCAGTGGAATCTGTTGCCCTCTTCTAATCTCCACAGCATTGCATGACACAGGTGCACCAACCTACAGATGCAGATAGTACATTCATACACATAAAAAACAAAAATAAAAAATACAAGGCTCATCCTGGGACCCCAAAACCTGGAATCCATGAGAGAAGCCAGGTGGTGATGAGGAAGGGAACGACCTAGAAAAAGCTGAAGATGCCCCTTGAGTTTGACTTTTAATACAAAGAAAGGAAAAATCCATGTTTCTGCATGCTGATAGAGGCCTTAGCATTGGTCTGGTGAGAGACTGTAGCAACCAGAGAATACTCAGCACTGGAGCTGTTGGAACTACGGAAGACTTTCAAACAAGCAACAAAGGAGCACTTCATCACCTGGCTTGTGAGGATAAGAGACAGGGGATTGGATGATATTAGTTTAAATGCTGCAGAAGCATTAAAGCTGAGGAATATATCCATCTGTCCCTCCCTGAGACATAGACCTCATAACCTGGGGCAGCACAGGGGAATCAGTCCCCAAAGATGGGCTGGCTCGTATGAGCCATTAGAGCTACTTGGTCATCCCCAGTGTAGATTCCCGTGTATCTCAGAGGCTGGAGAACAATAGAGGAGGGGCAGGCATGACTGAGAGAACTAGACACGAGGAAAGAAATGTACAGTGCCCAGTTCACTAGACCAGATAGGACTACATTCACCAGAGATTTAAGGAAAAACTTGATTGAGTAAGGACCCTGAGATTGGTTTGGCACATTAGTGGCTGTGCTGAGTCCCTTAGTGGAGCAGGATCTTTATAAAGGAGGAGAGGCTTTGACAGGTCTAAGTGACTGGACAAGTATGTAAAGTATGTCTATGAAAGAGTAGAATAACCTAAAAGAGATGTAAAATGAGCAAAGCAGAGAAAAAGGTCTGCTTGGGTTACTCAAAGGCAAATATGGCAAGATTTGTGTCAAGTCCAAGTTCCTAAAGACAAAATTGACTAAAAGCCAAATTCTATGCTAAAGAACTTCTGGAAGAGTTTAAAGAAAGCCTGAGGAACAGTTCACAAAAGTCATACATAAGATAAACACTGTCCCAGGGTAGAAAATTACACCCCCCCCCCCATTAAACGGTGCGTTTCTTTACTGAAAAGGTTATGCTGGGGGTGGAGGCAGTTTGCTCAAACAGCACCTTCCCCAGAAGCCAGGTGTGCTCAACAGAGAGACAACACATGTGGCCACATCCCAGAGTCAGACCCAGGGCCTGCCTGACTAAGGGAACCAACAGATAAAGCAGGAGCTGGGGGAGCCCTTATTTCTCTTTGGCTCTGTGCAGGGTAAGGTAGACTGAACCAGCCCCAATGAGTTTATTGAGGATAAAGAAATGCAGGGATGGGCTGGAGAGGTGGCCTAGCAGTTAAGAGCGCCGACCGCTCTTACAGAGGACCTGGGTTTGATCCCCAGCACCCACATGGCGGCCGAGAACCGTCTGAAACACCAATTCCAGGAGAACTCCAGTTCCAGGGGAATCTGAGACCCTTTTCTGACCTCCGCGGCATTGCATGACACGGGTGCACAGACCTGCATGCAGACAGTGCATTCATACACATACAGAAATTTAAAAAAAAAAGAAATGCAGGGAGAGTCCATGTTAAAAACCAGGATACCAAATAAATTCAAGAAAATGGCTAAAGACAGTAAAGAACTAACTAGATTAATGTTTCTTACCTGTACTATTGTACCCAACATGGTCTGTTGAAAAAACAATTTATACAAATGGATAAATCTTTCCATGCTGTGTTAGACCTTGTTTATGTTTGATTCTATAATGTTAACATCTGAGTGTTTTGCAGATGTGGAACCCATTTGAGAGATATCAAGTACACCTGAAGAAACAAAAATGAAAAATAAACTTGGAAATGCTATGAAGGCCATGTATAGCTGTGAAATTCTTGGCAGCTTTATGGTTGGGTAAGGCACAAGTGAGAGCCACCAGGATGGTTGAGAAAAGTCTGCAAAGCCTGGGCCAAAGAGTAAACAGATGTCTTACAAAAATGAAAAAATTAAAGTCTCCAAAAAGTTGTACAATTGTTAAATGAAAATTCCAGTACCACCCCCCGAGGTGTTGGCCAGGGAAACCCTGGAGGTCCCCCAAGCAATAAAGGCTATTGTCACTAATGTTGGTAGTATTGTTGCACACTGGAAGGAGATGGTAAGACCCTATTGTTAAAGACATGGCATGATATGAGTGTGGGAAAGAGAGATCCACCTGGGACAAGCTGGACACTCCCTGTGAGCTGGCCTTCATAGTGCCAGAGGATGCTATGCAGATGGCTAGAGGAGAATAGTCCCAGAAGTTCTGCTTAATGATGGACACTGTGTTCAGCTGGTGCAACACTGGCTCATCTAGTATATGTACAACCAGCAAATTTCCAATTGGATGTAAGGCCTGCTCCTTGGAGAGGAACACACATCTGATTCTGTAAGCCAGGGGGACCCCCAGTGGCAGGGGAAGTTACAGGCCCAAGTGGGGAAACCATGGCATTTGTTTTGTTTGAAGACTGTGATGCTCCTGTTAAGGTACCATCCAAGCACTGTGTTTGCACCCATACATTGGGTTATTATAGCAGTCAGCGTTTGTTTAGATATTCTTGCTTCTTTCTATTTGTGTTTTTATAGTAGGAGAAATACCTCTGAAATGGGCCAATAGTCCATTGAAAATAGATGATGAAAAGGCCCGAGAGTTTGATGTCTCTCCACAATGGAGGAGAGATTGTCCTACACACACACCTTGTTTCCAAGCTTGCCTAGGATTATAAACTTGTTTACCTTCTGCAAGAAAGGGAGGAGACAGGAGATTCCTCTACCCCTCCCAGCCAGCCAGTTGGCCTTGGCTGCATGAGTGCATAAGTGGAGAACACCATGAGATGGGTGCTTTCTCTCACTCTCTCACTCTCTCACTCCCCATTTTGTGTGGCTGCTGGGATGTGGTACTTGCTGTATGGCCTTGTGGGGAGCCCCCACCTCTGTAAGTTCCCTCTCACCCATTGCTCTCTTAGTAAGACCAAATATTGCCAGGATTTTCTAAACAATGGTTTACAGAATTCATACCTCATTTTTTTTTTTTTTTTTTTTTTTTGGTTAGGGACTTGGGGAGGAGGAGGGGGCTGAACACTGCTTGTGCCTTCCAGAAGGAATTTTAGCAACATCTTTTACTCTCACCCTCCCAGCATCCATTGGTTGGCAGATTTCCACAGGTAGGGCTCGGGTTTCCTACCCACTACCCCATTGCAGTCCATTCCTATGAGTAACTGACCAGCTGTCTGGAAAACGTCCCCTTTTGGTCATCTACCCGCTCTGGCTCTTACAGTCTTTCTTTCCCTTCTGAAATGATCCATGAGCCAAAAGAGGCAGAAGTTTATACAGATATCCATTTCAGGAATAAGAACTCTGCAGTTTCTTATTTTGCACATTGGCCAGTTATGTCCTTTTACATTTTGGATATCAGAGCTTACAGACTTTTCCCTGTCTTCTGACTTTGTCAAATATAACTCTATACTTTAGCCTACTTCACAGCCCTAGGTATATGTGTGGCAAACAATTGTTTAGCTATTTTTAAAGGACCTCTCAGAATTTAATAGCTGGAAATCTTCCTTAAAAGTCCTTCAGTTGCATTGAATATGCAATTGGAAAAGTGACCTATGGGAAGGAAATCATCTGCACACCATGTAACAAACTCTGGGAGGAGCCAACAGAAATGGTGGCCCTGAATCATGAAAGATGTGAAAAGAGAAACACCTTCCATGATATAAACAAGATGATCGAATATATGTCTGGAAAACCAACACTTCAGAGAATACTTGAAGCAATTCAAAGGACAGAAGAAAGGAGCAACTATCCTCAGGCACCTAGAAAGAGAAATTAATAAAAACATAACTGCAGAAGTAGAAACCTACACCAAAAATGCAAATGGATAATAAGGTGAAAGGAAGCAACACACATCTTTCAACTACAATCATAAATATTAATGGAGTAAACTCCCCAATCAAAAGACTTAGAGTGGGAGAATAGATTAGGAAACAGAACCCATCTATATGCTGTCTATAAGAAACCCATCTCAATCTCAAGGATAGGCACCAACTTAAGGTGAAAGGATGGGAAAAATATTCCAAGGAAATGGTACCAAAAAGAAAGCAGAGGTTGCTATTTTAATATCAGACAAAATAGACTTCAAATGTAATCAGAAGAGACAAAGAGGGCCATTACATCTTTATCAAAGGAACAATTCACCATGAAGATTTCACAATCATGAATATGTATACACCAAACTCTGATGCACCAAACTTCATAAAGACAATTCTCCAGGACCTCAAGGCACAGATTAGTCCCAGCACACTCATAGTAGGGGACTTCAATACCCCACTGAGACCCGTGGACAGGTCAACCAGACAAAGAATAAACAGAGAGTCATCTGAACTGAATGATCCAATGAACCAAATGAACCTCACAGACATCTACCAAATATTCCACCCAAATACCAGAGAATACACTTTCTACTCAGCACCCCACAGAACATTCTCCAAAATCTACCACATACTGGGACACAGAAGAAACCTCAACAAATACAAAAAGATCGAACAGGTTCTGGAACTAAGCTACCATTTATTTTCATACTTAAGAATTTCTGGTATATGGGTCGAGGGTATACATGCATATTTTAGATTAATATAAGATCAAAAGAATGAGGAAAAAACTAGTATGTCATGACATTAGATAATAAATACTAACCACAGTATTTATTTTATGGGAGTGCTTCTTAGTATTCTGGGTTTTTTTTTTTTTTTTTTTTTTTTTTTTTTTTTTTGTCTTTTTGAGACAGGGTCTCTCTGTAGTCCCGGCTGTCCTGGAACTCACTCTGTAGACCAGGCTGGCCTTGAACTCACAAAGATCCACCTGCCTATGCCTCCCAAGTGCTAAGATTGAAGGCATGTGCCACCACGCCCAGCTGAGTATTTATTATACAAGGCTGCTTGAGCTATTGTCTAGCCTTTTCTAAAATATTATAGAGTAGTTAAAAGTATCAGGCTGGTGTAACTTAGCCTTTCTGGATGCTTAATGACCATACTTAATGCCTATTCTAGTTTGTCTTCCATTGCTGTGACAAAACACTCTGACCAACACCAACTTGGGGAGGAAAGGGTTTATTCAGTTCACATCTCTTGGGTCACAGTTCATCACTTAGGGGGCCCAAGGCAGGAACTCAGGGCAGGAACCTGGAGGCAGGAGCTGAAGCACAGGCCATGGAGGAATGCTGTTCACTGGCTTACTCCCCTGGTTCATGCCCAGCCTGCCTTCTTATATGGTACACAACAACCTGCCCAGGGTGGCACCACTCGTTGTGGGCTGGGCCCTCCCACACTGCTCGACAATCAAGACACTACTCCACAGATGTGACCACAGGCCAATCCAAGGGAGCCAATTCCCCAATTGAGGATCCCTCAACCCAGGTGTGTCAAGTTGACACTAAAGCTATCCAGAAAAATTGACCCCTTGTCAACTTGACACACAAAACACATCACTATTAAACCACCATCTTTCCAGTTCTTATTCCCAAAGTATGATGTTAACATTAATCACAACCTAAGACAGTACAACCTTAAAAGCCCCACAGTACTTAAAATGTCCAAACATTTAAAAGTTCACAGTCTATTAAAAGTCTCTTAACTGTGGGCTGCTGTAAAATCCAAAACAAGTACTGTCTTATTTCAAAGGGAAGAATCAGGCACTCTCAAACAAAACCTAAGTCCAACAAAGTAGCTCAAGGCTGGACACCCGGGATTCACTCACGATCTTCTGGGCTCCAAAGGGTTTCGGCAGCTCCCCTTCTCTGCTCTGCCGTCTGTGGCACACACAGCTCATCTCGCAGGCCCAGGCCAGCTCCATTCCACACCTGCAGCTGCTCTTGGTGGTCGTCCAATGGTCCTGGCATCTCCAAAAAGCTGGGGTCGCCACTGAAACTGAGGCAGCACCTTCACCAATGGTCTCTTCTGACTTCTCCTGGTGCCAAGCCTCAGCTTCTCTCCATGAACCCTGCAATCCTGGGATCTTCACTGCAACTGAGGTGCACTTCCACCAATGGTCTTTCCTGACCTCTCACAGTGCCAAGCCTTGGCTGCTCTCTGTGACCCCCCTCAAATTTCAACACCAGAACGATATAGGAGACTCTTACATATTACCAAGTTCTGCTTCTGGCTTGAGATGGAGGCTCAGGCTCCTTCTGGATCACAGCTTCTATGTGCTGACCCTGAAGAAATTCTTCCCAGAAGATTTCACCACAGTGATGCTGGTCTCTTGTTACTTGCAGCTGATTTTTCAGCCCCAGCTAACCAGCATCAATTGTCCCAGTAAAACAAAGATTTCCCTTCAGGTTCTGGTCTCTTGTTACTTACAGCTGATTCTTCAGCCCCAGCTGACCAGAACCCACAGATTACACAGTCCTGATGATCTCTGCTTCCCTTTGTAACTAGAAATTTCACAAGCCAGGCCTCCATCATCTACAACTCCTTCAGCAAAACTGCTCCAAGCTCCACAGCAACGATCTTTAGGCATTCAATGATCTTTCTAGCCCAAAGTTCCAAATGCTTCTACAATCCTTCCCCGAAACACCAAGGTCAGGTCTGTCACAGCAATAGCCCACTCTCTGGTACCAATTTCTGTTCTAGTTTGTCCTCCATTGCTGTGACAAAACACTCTGACCAACACCAGCTTGGGGAGGAAAGGGTTTATTCAGCTTACTTCTCCTAGGTCACAGTTCATCACTTAGGGATCCCAAGGCAGGAACTCAGGGCAGGAACCTGGAGGCAGGAGCTGAAGCACAGGCCATGGAGGAATGCTGTTCACTGGCTTGCTCCCTGGCTCATGCCCAGCCTGCCTTCTTATATGGTTCACAACAACCTGCCCAGGGTGGTACCACTCATTGTGGGCTGGGTCCTCCCACACTGCTTGACAATCAAGATACTACTCTACAGATGTGGCCACAGGCCAATCCAATGGAGCCAATTCCCCAATTGAGGCTCCCTCAACCCAGGTATGTCAAGTTGACACTAAGGCTGTCCAGCACAATGCCCATACCAATTTGGCCAAGGGCCTTAAGGGATAACTTCATTCCTTGCCCTCAGGGTCAACTAAGTCCCAGGGGACTATGCATGGGGGCATCTCTTGAAATGTCCTGCAAACGTGAGTCACCAGTCTTCCTGTACATGGAGGTCTTGGAGATCCACTAAGGGACTTCAGCCAGTGTCTAGTCTGTAAAGAGGAAAGTCTGCTCATGCTTCAAAAAGGGGAGCCTGGTCTAGCAAGACCTGACTTTGTCCTGGAGTGGATGGAACTGGTGATTGAAAAGCCAAATGGAGCCAGGGGCTCCCTCCCCCCACCTCCAAAACCCGAGTGACCCCTTAGATCCAGATCCTCAACTGACCTTGGTTAATCTGGGCTAACTGTCTGGCCCTAAGCATCCAAAAGGAAAGTATAATCAGAAATAAATAATTAGTAAGGCCTGAGAAATTGTACTTCAGGTAGAAAACTTGAGATCTTAGTAAAAAGACAAGTAAAAAAAAAAGGAGCACAGTCATTTTGCCCGTCTACTAGAAAGTGCAGCTACCCTGTGGCTGCCATTGCTTTTGCCATCCTTTAAAGACACAAGACACAGCTTTTCAACCTTCCAGTATGGACTGAAGACTCATGTCTCTCCAAGAATCCTTCAAACCTTCAGTGCCAGATGGGGACTGCTGAGACATCCAGCTTGTGGACTGAGCTACTACTGAGGTTTCAACCTCTTTGGACTATAGACTGCCATTGTTGGACTACCCAGGCTGTATCACGGAGACCAGTACAGGAAGATCAAGACAGGACGCGGTGCTTACAGGACCTCATTTGATGATGATGGGCAGGGAAAACCCCAGTGTGGAGCACAAGGGTAGAACTGATAGAACTGATGGTTGTTGGGCTTGCCAAGGAGGAGCCTTCAAACATGACATCTTTCAGCCTAATAAAGAAAAAAAAAATCATAAGCTGAAGATGCTAAAAAGTATGATATATGTGGCATGCATATATGCATTTTTAGAATGATGCAGATTGGAGAGAATAACAACAACAACAACAACAATGGCATAAGGACTGGGTCAAAGAACTGACTGAAGTCGTGAACCTCTGCTTGAAACAGTAGACTTCTACATTGAAAATTTTGAAAGAGACTGAGAAAAGGATGAAAGACATGTTTGGCAGAATGTGTGAGCTCTGGTGGGGTGGAGGGGCAAGGAAGGGGGCACGGGTCTAGATTTGATTGGAAAGTTTGTATGAAATGCATGAAGCTTCAAGAAAAAATTGGCTTTGAAAAAAATAAAAAATAAAAGCATTTGGCTTACAGGATATGCAAGTGCCCAAGGCCTGCAATATGCAGAGTGAGTCAGCAAGCTTGAGACTGAGGAGGACTGGGGTGTCATTACCCTCCGAGGGCCTGGCAGCTCCAGACTCAGGAGAAAACCACGGCTCCTGTGAAGGCAGCAAGGAGTAAGAAACAGTTGGCCTTTGTGCCTTACTCAGGTGTTAGATGATTGATAAGTCCCACCCATCCTAGAGAGTGGAGCCAGCTTTACTTAGTCTACAGATTTAAATGACAACAATGTCGGGTAAAAATACTCTCATAGAAACTCCAGAATAATGTTTGAACATCATCTCAAGTTGACACATAAGATTAACAGTCATAGACAACCTTTTGTCATGAATTCTGCTTAGCACTTAAAATTCCTGGCTTCACATGTTAAAGTGCCTTAGAACAATTACGTTTATCACAGCAAAACAAAAATGAATTGGGAAGCTTACAGAAGCAGAGTACAGCGTTTATAGGAAAACAGAAGTGTGGCATGGAGAACAGCTTAATTGGCTCCAGCTTAGTCAGCCAACCAGACAATTGGCTACAGCTTAAGCAGTTAATTATTTATAGCTTCATTAGTTAATTGGCTACAGGGCCTCCTAAAACCAAAGTTCAGTAGTCATGATTAAAGTTTATATTCCTTAACTTTGCTGGGCTAAATGTAAGAACGCATCAAAAACTACAAAATTTTATTTAACACATACTTAGTATACAAAGCTAGCTATTGTTATTGTATATTGAATTCTATGATTTGTTCATAACAGGATTAATTAGAATAAAATTTAATTAGAGCTGAAGATATAATTGCATGTAAAGTCTTACATCAGCCTCTGGCGTGCTGGCTTTGTGCTGGCTGCAGGTCAAGACTGCAACTTTGACTAAGACCAGCTGATTCATACAAAGGATGCGGCTGAAGAAGTAGTTAAAAGGCTTTTGCCTGAGACTATCTTCCTGCACTGTTTGTCCCTCTAATTAGAGACTGATCCTGGAATAGACAGGGTGAAACCTGTGCTGGGTAGACAGTGAGGATGAGACCTATGCTGCATAGACAGTGAGGGTCAAACCCACACTGGATAGACAGTGAGGGTGAGCCCTATGCTGGATAGACACTGAAGGTGAGCCCTATGCTGGATAGACAGTGAGGGTGAGCCCTATGCTGGATAGAGAGTGAGGGTGAGGCCTATGCTGGATAGACAGTGAGGATGAGACCTATGCTGAGTAGACAATGAGGGTGAGACCTATGCAGAGTAGACAGTGAGGATGAGACCTATGCTGGATAGGCAGTGAGAGTGAGATCTCTGCTGCATATACAGTGAGGGTGAGAACTATGCTGAAAAGACAGTGAGGGTGGGACCAATGATGCATAGACAGTGAGGGTGAGACCTATGCTGCATATACAGTGAGGATGAGACCTATGCTGGATAGGCAGTGAGGGTGAGACCTCTGCTGCATAGACAGAGAGGGTGAGAACTATATTGCATAGACAGTGAAGGTGAGACCTATGTGGGATAGACAGTGAGGGTGAGAACTATGCTGCATAGACAGTGAGGATGAAACCTATGCTGGTTAGACAGTGAGGGTGAGACCCATGTTGGATGGACAGTGAGTGTGATAACTATGCTGCATAGACAGTGAGGCTGACCCCTATGCTAGATAGACAGCGAGGGTGAGACCTATGCTGGAGAGAGAGTGAGGGTGAGACCTATGCTGCATAGACAGTGAGGGTATGACCTATGCTGGACAGTGAGCGTGACACTTATGCTGGATAGGGATTGAGGGTGAGACCTATGCTGGATAGACAGTGAGGGTAAGACCCATCCTGCATAGACAGTGAGGGTGAGACCTATGCTGGATAGACAGTGAGGGTGAGACCTATGCTGGATAGACAGTGAGGGTGAGACCTATGCTGGATAGAAGTGAGGATGAGACCTATGCTTGGTAGAGAGTGAGGATGAGACCTATGCTGGATAGACAGTGAGGGTGAGACCTATAATGCATAGACAGTGCAGGTGAGACCTGTGGTGCATAGACAGTGAGGGTGAGGCCTATGCTGGACAGAAAGTGAGGATGAGACCTATGCTGGATAGACAGTGAGGGTGAGACCTATGCTGGATAGACAGTGAGGGTGAGACCTATAATGCATAGACAGTGCAGGTGAGACCTGTGGTGCATAGACAGTGAGGGTGAGGCCTATGCTGGACAGAAAGTGAGGATGAGACCTATGTTGGATAGACAGTGAGGGTGAGACTTATGCTGGATAGACAGTGATGGGGAGACCTATGCTGCACAAACAGTGAAGGTGAGAACTATGCTGCATAGACCATGAGGGTGAGACCTATGTGGGATAGACAGTGAGGGTGAGAACTATGCTGGATAGACAGTGATTGTGAGACCTATGGTGGATAGACAGTGAGGGTGAGACCTATAATGCATAGACATTGAGGGTGAGACCTGTGGTGCATAGACAGTGAGGGTGAGACCTATGCTGCATAGACAGTGAGGGTGAGACCTATGTGGCATAGACAGTGAGGGTTAGACCTATGCTGCATAGACAGTGAGGGTGACACCTATGCTGCATAGAGAGTGAGGGTGAGATCGATGCTGCATAGACAGTGAGGGAGAGATCCATGTGGGATAGACAGTGAGGGTAAGACCTATGCTGCATAGACAGTTAGGGTGAGACATATGCTGCAGAGACAGTGAGGATGAGACCTATGCTGGATAGGCAGTGAGGGTGAGAACTATTCTGGATAGACAGTGAGGATGAGTACTATGCTGGATAGACAGTGAGGGTGAGAACTATTCTGGATAGACAGTGAGGATGAGTACTATGCTGGATAGACAGTGAGGATGAGACCTATGCTGGATAGAGAGTAAGGATGAGACCTGGCTGGATGGACAGTGAAGGTGAGACTTATGCTGGATAGAAAGTGAGGATGATTGTTCAATCAAGTTGATCAAATGCATGTCCAGACTACATCGCTGTAGTTTCACCATTCACTCCAATCGCAGCCTTTACATTCTACCACGCCCCCTCTTCCACGGATTGTTCCCTAGGCTTAGAAAAGGGGCACAGGTGGATGAGAAGTAAAACAGTCCACTCTCTCTGGAGCTGTTGACTTGGACTCTGGTCAATTCTGGCTGTTTCCTTTCATGGGCTGACAGTTTGTCCAGGAGTAACCTTTCGATCCTACTAATGAAGCACAAGCAATTAGATATATAGGTATTTAAGCAGCACTAATAGTTATGGTAGGTTACTTTGGCATAGACACATATGTTTGGATGATATGTTAATCCATGAATTACATTTTTCCCCCTGTTAAATATGACAGGGTCTTACTGTGGCTTATAACATCTCCTAACCTGTAGAGGATGTAAGCTTGTGGCATCAGCCATGGGTTATTTCTCCAAGGGGAGAGCCAATAGCCAATTAGATTTGGGATATACAGGCACATGGCTGCCTCTGCTGCACAGTATTTCCAGGCAGGTGAGGTGTAGCTGGTGCTGACGGTGGAGTCTTGCTTGACTCAGGGAGACCCATATTTGCTTTATTGGTTTAGTGGCCTTTGGTAACACTCTCTGGCATTCCAGAGGCCATCTGTACACTTGCATGTGTGGTCTCAATACATCCCTCCCATGTTAACGTCAGGTCTTCGGCAGCAGGGTCTTATTGCCTCTCCTCCTGCAGGTATCCCAACTTAGAGGCAAGGAGCCCTTACCTTTTGTGGGGCCTTGGATCCCCTGGCCAACATTCCCCTGGTAGAACAATCCATTGCTGATGTCAGAGCTCCTGCATTAATATACTTTGCCTAAGTGCATAGCCCAAGGACTTTAGTATTATATTTGGTTCTGAACAGAGTATCCTGTCACCCCCCACTGGATGGTGGGGCTGTGCAGGTTTGGGCACAACAGCCTGCAGATTGGTTTTGCACGAAGGATGTTTGTACTCATGGATTATCACTTATAGCTAAAAAACGAAGAAAAAAAAACTGAAAGAAAGATGCAGGACAGTTATGGCAGAATGCATAATCTAGGATGGGGTGGGCGTGGGGGGGAAGGGAAAGGGAAATATGCCTGATCTGAATTGGAAAATGATGTATGAAATGCACAAAGCATCAATAAAAATTAAATTAAAAAAAAAGAAAGTGAGGATGAGAACTATGCTGGAAAGACAGTTAGGATGAGACCTGGATGGATAGACAGTGAGGATGAGACCTATGCTAGATAGAGTGTGAGGATGAGACCTGGCTGGATGGACAGTGAAGGTGAGACTTATGCTGGATAGAAAGTGAGGATGAGACATATGCTTGGTAGACAGGGTGAGACCTATGCTGCATAGACACTGAGGGTGAGACCTATGCTGCGTAGACAGTGAGGGTGAGATCTATGCTGCATAGAGAGTTAGGGTGAGATCTATGTGGGATAGACAGTGAGGGTGAGACCTATGATGCATAGACAGTGAGGGTGAGACATATGTGGGATAGACAGTGAGGATAAGACCTATGCTGCATAGAGAGTGAGGATGAGACCTATCCTGGATAGACAGTGAGGGTAAGACCTCTGCTGCATATACAGTGAGGTTGAGAATTACGCTGAGTAGACAGTGAGGGTGAGACCTATGTGGGATAGACAGTGAGGGTGAGAGCTATGCTGCATAGACAGTGAGGGTGAGACCTATGTTGGATGGACAGTGAGTGTGATACCTATGCTGCATAGACAGTGAGGCTGACCCCTATGCTGGATAGACAGCGAGGGTGAGACCTATGCTGGAGAGAGAGTGAGGGTGAGACCTATGCCGCATATTCAGTGAGGGTGAGAACTATGTTGCATAGACAGTGAGGGTGCAATCTGTGCTGCATAGACAGTGAGGGTGAGACCTATTTTGCACAGACAATGAGGGTGAGAACTATGCTGCATAGACTGTGAGGGTGAGACCTAGGTGGTTTAGATAGTGAGGGTGAGACCTATGATGGATAGACAGTGAGGGTGAGACCTATGGTGGATATACAGTGAGGGTGAGACCTATGATGCATAGACAGTGAGGGTGAGACCTAGATGGGATAGACAGTGAGGGTGAGACTTATGATTTATAGACAGTGAGGGTAAGACCTATGCTGCATAGACAGTGAGGATGAGACCTATGTGGGACAGACAGTGAGGGTGAGACCTATGCTGTATAGACAGTGAGGGTAAGACCTATGCTGGATAAACAGTGAGGGTAAGACCTATGTGCATGGACATGAGGGTGAGACCTATGCTGGATAAACAGTGAGGGTAAGACCTATGTGCATGGACATGAGAGTGAGACCTATGCTGCATAGACAGTTAGGGTGAGATCTATGTGGGGTAGACAGTGAGGGTGAGACCTATAATGGATAGACAGTGAGGGTAAGACCTATGCTGCATAGACAGTGAGGGTGAGACCTATGTGGGATAGACAATGAGGGTGAGACCTACGCTGCATAGAGAGTGAGGATGAGACTTATGCTGGATAGACAGTGAGGGTGAGACTTATGCTGGATAGATATTGAGGGTGAGACCTATGCTGTAAAGACAGTGAGGGTAAGACCTATGCTGGATAAACAGTGAGGGTAAGACCTATGTGCATGGACAGTGAGGGTGAGACCTATGCTGGATAGGCAGTGAGGGTGAGACCTCTGCTGCATATACAGTGAGAGTGAGAAACAATGCTTGGTAGACAGTGAGGGTGGGACCAATGCTGCATAGACAGAGAGGGTGAGAACTATGTTGCATAGACAGGGAGGTTGAAAGCTATGCTGGATAGAGAGTGAGGGTGAGTCCTAGGTATAGATAGTGAGGGTGAGACCTATGATGGATAGACAGTGAGGGTGAAACCTATGTTGGATGGACAGTGAGTGTGATACCTATGCTGCATAGACAGTGAGGCTGACCCCTATGCTGGATAGACAGAGAGGGTGAGACCTATGTTGGAGAGAGAGTGAGGGTGAGATCTATGCTGCATAGACAGTGAGGGTGAGAATTATGTTGCATAGACAGTGAGGGTGAGACCGATGCTGCACAGACAGTGATGGTGAGACCTATGGTGGATAGACAGTGAGGATGACAACTATGCTGGATAGACAGTGAGGGTGAGACCTATGATGGAAGACAGTGAGGGTGAGACCTATGCTGCATAGACAGTGAGGGTGAGACCAGTGATGCATAGACAGTGAGGGTGAGACCTATGCTGGACAGACAGTGAGGATGAGACCTATGCTGCATAGACAGTGAGGGTGAGACCTATGCTGCCTATACAATGAGGGTGAGACCTAAGCTGGATAGACAGTGAGGGTGAAACCTATGCAGATTGGACAGTGAGGGTGAGACCTATGCTGCATAGACAGTGAGGATGAGACCTATGCTGGATAGGCAGTGAGGGTGAGACCTCTGCTGCATAGACAGTGAGGGTGAGAACTATTTTGCATAGACAGTGAGGGTGAGCCCTATGCTGCATAGACAGTGAGGGTGAGCCCTATGCTGCATAGAAAGTGAGGATGAGACCTATGCTGGATAGGCAGTGAGGGTGAGACCTCTGCTGCATAGACAGTGAGGGTGAGACCTGTGATAGATAGATAGTGAGGGTGAGACATATGCTGAATAGAGTAAGGATGAGACCTATGCTGGATAGGCAGTGAGGGTGAGACATATGCTGAATAGAGTAAGGATGAGACCTATGCTGGATAGGCAGTGAGGGTGAGACCATGCTGGATAGACAGTGAGGGTAAGTCTTATGCTGGGTAGACAGTGAGGATGAGACCTATGCTGGATAGAGAGTGAGGATGAGAACTATGCTGGACAGACAGTGAGGATGAGACCTGGATGGATGGACAGTGAGGAGGAGACATATGCTGGATAGACAGTGAGGGTGAGACCTATGCTGCACAGACAGTGAGGGTGAGACCTATGCTGCATAGACAGTGAGGGTGAGACCTTTGCTGCATAGAGAGTGAGGGTGATACCTACGCTGCATAAACAATGCGGGTGAGATCTTTGTGGGATAGACAGCGTGGGTGATACCTATGATGGATTGACAGTGAGGGTAAGACCTATGCTGCATAAACAGTGAGGGTGAGACCTATGCTGGATAGGCAGTGAGGGTGAGACCTATGCTGGATAGACAGTGAGGGTGAGGCCAATGCTGTGTAGACAGTGAGGATGAGACCTGGCTGGATAGACAGTGAAAGTGAGACTTATGCTGGATAGAAAGTGAGGATGAGAACTATGCTGGATAGACAGTGAGGATGAGACATATGCTTCATAGACAGTGAGGGTAAGACCTATGCTGGATAGACAGTGAGGGTGAAACCTATGCTGCATAGACAGTGAGGGTGAGACCTATGCTGCATAGACAGTGAGGGTGAGACCTATGCTGCATAGACAGTGAGGGTGAGACCTATGCTGCATAAACAGTGAGGGTGAGACCTATGTGGGATAGACAGTGAGGGTGTGACCTATGCTGGATCGAGAGTGAGGATGAGACCTATGCTGCATAGACAGTGAGGGTGAGACCTGGCTTGATAGATAGTGAGGATGAGACATATGCTGGGTAGACAGTGAGGGTGAGACCTATGCTGGATAGACAGTGAAGGTGAGACCTAGGCTGGAGAGACAGTGAGGGTGAGACCTATGATGCATAGACAGTGAGGGTGAGAACTATGCTGCATAGACAGTTAGGGTGAGATCTATGTCAGATAGACAGTGAGGGTGAGACCTAAGCTGGATAGACAGTGAGGGTGAGACCTATGCTGCATAGAATGAGGATGAGACCTATGATGGATAGACAGTGAAGGTGAGACCAATACTGTATAGACAGTGAGGGTGAGAACTATGTTGCATACTCAGTGAGGGTGAGTCCTATGCTGCATAGACTGTGATTGTGAGACCTATGCTACATAGACAGTGAGGGTGAGATCGATGCTGCATAGACAGTGAGGGTGAGACCTATGTTGGATAGACAGTGAGAGTGTGACCTATGCTGGATAGACCGTAAGGGCGAGGCCTCTGCTGCATATAGAGTGAGGGTGAGAACAATGCTGGGTAGACAGTCAGGGTGGGACCTATGCTGCATAGACAGTGAGGGTGAGAACTATGTTGCATAGACAGTGAAGGTGAGACCTATGCTGGATACACAGTGAGGATGATACCTATGCTGCATAGACAGTGAGGGTGAGACCTATGCTGGGTAGACAGGGAGGGTGATACCTATGCTGCACAGACAGTGAGGGTGAGAACTATGCTGCATAGACCATGAGGGTGAGATCTATGCTGGATAGACAGTGAGGGTGAGACCTATGCTGCACAGACATTGAGGGTGAGACCTATGCTGGATAGACAGTGAGGGTGAGATCTAGGCTGCATAGACAGTGAGGATGAGACCTATGCTGGATAGGCAGTGAGGGTGAGAACTATGTTGGATGGACAGTGAGGGTGTTACGTATGCTGCATAGACAGTGAGGATGAGACCTATGCTGGATAGACAGTGAGGGTGAGACCTATGCTGGAGAGAGAGTGAGGGTGAGACCTATGCTGCATAGACAGTGAGGGTAAGAACTATGTTGCATAGGCAGTGAGGGTGAGACCTATGCTGGATAGACAGTGAGGGTGAGACCTATGCTGCATAGACAGTGAGGGTGAGAACTATGCTGCAAAGACAGTGAGGGTGAGAACTATGCTGCATAGACAGTGAGGGTGAGACCTATGCTGGATAGACAGTGAGGGTGAGACCTATGCTGCATAGACAGTGAGGGTGAGAACTATGCTGCAAAGACAGTGAGGGTGAGAACTATGCTGCATAGACAGTGAGGGTGAGACCTATGCTGGATAGACAGTGAGGGTGAGACCTATGCTGGAGAGAGAGTGAGGGTGAGACCTAGACTGCATAGACAGTGAGGGTAAGAACTATGTTGCATAGGCAGTGAGGGTGAGACCTATGCTGGATAGACAGTGAGGGTGAGACCTATGCTGGAGAGAGAGTGAGGGTGAGACCTAGACTGCATAGACAGTGAGGGTGAGAACTATGCTGCATAGACAGTGAGGGTGAGAACTATGCTGCATAGACAGTGAGGGTGAGACCTATGCTGCATAGACAGTGAGGGTGAGAACTATGCTGCAAAGACAGTGAGGGTGAGACCTATGCTGGGTAGACAGTGAGGGTGATACCTATGCTGGATAGACAGTGAGGGTGAGACCTATGCTGCCTATACAGTGAGGGTGAGACCTAAGCTGGAGAGACAGTGAGGGTGAAACCTATGCTCGATAGACAGTGAGGGTGAGACCTATGCTGCATAGAATGAGGATGAGACCTATGCTGGATAGACAGTGAAGGTGAGACCGATACTGCATAGACAGTGAGGGTGAGAACTATGTTGCATAGACAGTGAGGGTGAGTCCTATGCTGCATAGACTGTGATTGTGAGACCTATGCTGCATAGACAGTGAGGGTGAGATCGATGCTGCATAGACAGTGAGGGTGAGACCGATGTTGGATAGACAGTGAGGGTGTGACCTATGCTGGATAGACCGTAAGGGTGAGATCTATTGTGGATAAACAGTGAGGGTGAGACCTATGCTGCATAGATGGTGTGGGTGAGACCTGTGCTGGATAGACAGTGAGGGTGAGACCTATGCTGGATAGAGAGTGAGGATGAGACCTATGTTGGATAGGCAGTGAAGGTGAGACCTCTGCTGCATATACAGTGAGGGTGAGAACAATGCTGGGTAGACAGTCAGGATGGGACCTATGCTGCATAGACAGTGAGGGTGAGAACTATGTTGCATAGAGAGTGAGGGAGAGACCTATGCTGCACAGACAGTGAGGGTGAGACCTAAGCTGGATAGACAGTGAGGGTGAGACCTATGCTGCATAGAATGAGGATGAGACCTATGCTGGATAGACAGTGAAGGTGAGACTGATACTGCATAGACAGTGAGGGTGAGAACTATGTTGCATAGACAGTGAGGGTGAGTCCTATGCTGCATAGACTATGATTGTGAGACCTATGCTGCATAGACAGTGAGGATGAGATCGATGCTGCATAGACAGTGAGGGTGAGATTGATGCTGCATAGACAGTGAGGGTGAGACCTATGTTGGATAGACAGTGAGGGTGTGACCTATGCTGGATAGACCGAAAGGGTGAGACCTCTGCTGCATATACAGTGAGGGTGAGAACAATGCTGGGTAGACAGTCAGGGTAGGACCTATGCTGCATAGACAGTGAGGGTGAGAACTATGTTGCATAGACAGTGAGGGTGAGACCTATGCTGGATAGACAGTGAGGATGATACCTATGCTGCATAGAGAGTGAGAGAGAGACCTATGCTGCATAGACAGTGAGGATGAGACCTATGCTGGGTAGACAGGGAGGGTGATACCTATGCTGCACAGACAGTGAGGGTGAGAACTATGCTGCATAGACCGTGAGGGTGAGATCTATGCTGGATAGACAGTGAGGGTGAGACCTATGCTGCACTGACATTGAGGGTGAGAACTATGCTGCATAGACAGTGAGGGTGAGACCTAGGTGGTATAGACAGTGAGGGTGAGACCTATGATGGATAGACAGTGAGGGTGAGACCTATGCTGCCTATACAGTGAGGGTGAAACCTAAGCTGGACAGACAGTGAGGGTGAAACCTATGCTCGATAGACAGTGAGGGTGAGACCTATGCTGCATAGATTGAGGATGAGACCTATGCTGGATAGACAGTGAAGGTGAGACCGATACTGCATAGACAGTGAGGGTGAGAACTATGTTGCATAGACGGTGAGGGTGAGACCTATGCTGCATAGACTGTGATTGTGAGACCTATGCTGCATAGACAGTGAGGGTGAGATTGATGCTGCCTAGACAGTGAGGGTGAGACCTATGTTGGATAGACAGTGAGGGTGTGACCTATGCTGGATAGACCGTAAGGGTGAGACCTATGGTGGATAAACAGTGAGGTTGAGACCTATGCTGGACAGACACTGATAATGAGACCTATGCTGCATAGACAGTGAGGGTGAGACCTATGCTGCAGAGACAATGAAGGTGAGACATATGCTGCATAGACAGTGAGGGTGAGACCAATGCTGGGTAGATAGTGAGGGTGAGACCTATGCTGGATAGACAGTGAGGGTGAGACCTATGCTGGATAGACAGTGACAGTGAGACCTATGCTGCATAGACAGTGATGGTCAAACCTATGCTGGAAAGACAGTGAGGAAGAGACCTGGCTGGATAGACAGTGAAGATGAGACCTATGCTGGATAGAGAGTGAGGGTGAGACCTATGCAGAGTGGACAGTGAGGGTGAGACCTATGCTGCATAGACAGTGAGGATGAGACCTATGCTGGATAGAGAGTGAGGGTGAGAACAATGCTGGGTAGACAGTGAGGGTGTGACCTATGCTGCATAGACAGAGAGGGTGAGAACTATGTTGCATAGACAGTGAGGGTGAGACCTATGTGGGATAGACAGTGAGGGTGAGAACTATTCTGCATAGACAGTGAGGATGAAACCTATGTTGGATGGACAGTGAGGGTGATACCTATGCTGCATAGTCAGTGAGGCTGACCCCTATGCTTGATAAACAGTGAGGGTGAGACCTATGCTGTACAGACAGTGAGGGTGAGAACTATGCTGCATAGACAGTGAGGGTGAGAACTATGGTGGATAGTCAGTGAGGTTGAGACCTATGCTAGTTAGACAGTGAGTGTGAGACCTATGCTGCATAGACAGTGAGGGTGAGACCAGTGATGCATAGACAGTGAGGGTGTGACCTATGCTGCATAGAGAGTGAGGCTGAGCCCTATGCTGCATAGACTGCGAGGGTGAGACCTATGCTGCCTAGACAGTGTGCGTGAGACATATGCTGGGTAGACAGTGAGGGTGAGACCTATGCTGCATAGACAGTGTGCGTGAGACATATGCTGGATAGACAGTGAGGATGAGACCTATGCTGGATAGACAGTGAGGTGAGCCCTATGCTGCATAGACAGTGAGCGTGAGACCTGTGCTGAATAGACAGTGAGGGTGAGACCTATGCTGCATAGACAGTGAGGGTGAAACCTATGCTGGATAGACAGTGAGGGTGAGACCTATGCTGTATAGACAGTGAGGGTGAGACCTATGCTGGATAGACAGTGAGAGTGAGTCCTATGCTGGACAGACAGTGAGGGTGAGACCTATGCTTGACAGACAGTGAGGATGAGACCTGTGCTGCATAGACAGCTAGGGTGAGATCTATGCTGGGTAGACAGTGAGGGTGAGATCTATGCTGAATAGACACTGAGGATGAGACATATGCTGGATAGACTGTGAGGATGCGACCTATGCTGGATAGACAGTGAGTGTGAGACCTATGCTGGATAATCAGTGAGGGTGAGACCTATTCTGGATAGACTGTGAGGGTGTGACCTATGTGATAGACAGTGAGGGTGAGACCTCACTGGATAGACAGTGAGGATGAGACCTATGCTGCATAAAGAGTGAGGATGGGTCCTATGCTGGATAGACAGTGAGGGTGAGATCTCGCTGGATAGACAGTGAGGGTGAGACCTATGGTGGATACACATTGAGGGTGAGACTTATGCTGCATATGCAGTGAGGGTGAGACCTATGCTGGATAGACAGTGAGGGTGAGACCTATGCTGGATAGACAGTGAGGGTGAGACCTATGCTGCCTATACAGTGAGGTTGAGGCCTATGCTGCATAGACAGTGAGGGTGAGACCTATGCTGTATAGACAGTGAGGGTGAGACCTATGCTGCAGACAGTGAAGTTGAGATCTATGCTGCATAGACAGTGAGGGTAAGACCTATGCTGGATAGACAGTGAGGGTGATACATATGGTGCATAGACAGTGAAGGTCAGACCTATGCTGCATAGACAGTGAGGGTGAGACCTATTCTGGATAGACAGTGAGGGTGAGACCTATGCCGGATAGACATTGAGGGTGAGACCTATGCTGGATAGACAGTGGGGGTGAGACCTATGCTGGATAGACAGTGAGGGCAAGACCTGTGCTGGATAGACAGCGAGTGTGAGACCTATCCTGCATAGACAGTGAGGGTGAGACCTGTGCTGGATATACAGTGAGGATGAGACCTATGCTGCATAGACAGTGAGGATGAGACATATGCTGGATACTCAGTGAGGGTGAGACCTATTCTGCATAGACAGTGAGTGTGAGAGCTATGCTGCATAGACAATGAGGATGAGACCTATTCTGGATAGACAGTGAGGGTGAGACCTATGCTGGATAATCAGTGAGGGTGAGACCTATTCTGGATAGACAGTGAGGGTGAGACCTATTCTGGATAGACAGTGAGGGTGAGACCTATTCTGGATAGACAGTGAGGGTGAGACCTATTCTGGATAGACAGTGAGGGTGAGACCTATGCTGGATAGACAGTGAGGGTGAGACCTATGCTGGATAGACAGTGAGGGTGAGTCCTATGCTGCATAGACAGTGAGGGTGAGACCTATGCTGGATAAGACTATCTGGAGAAAGGCAGGGTGGCAGTCACAGTTGATTGTGTTCTGCTCTGCGTTCCTGAGGATGCCCTGGCTTTATCAAGAGAAAAATTAATCAGCTTAAAGTGCAGAGAAGGAATATAAGATAAGGAAAACAAGTGCTCATCCTTGAATTTCTTGAGGAAAAATTACTCCTGAGAGCTTGGATGCCTCTACAATAGTGGCATCTGTTAGTAAATGCAAACTTGAGTAAAAAAAAAAGCTGGGTTGAAGGCTGGAAAGATGGCTCAGAGGTGAAGAGCATAGGCCGCTCTTACAGAGGATCAGGGTCTGTTTACCCACCTGGTGGCCAAAGCACGTGCTACTCCAGTTCCATGGGAATCCAATACTTTCTTTTTACTGAGGACATCACATGACATGCATTTGATTACACACATGCAGGCAATATACTCATACACATAAAATTAAGAAAAGTAATAAAAGAAACTGGGTTTATTAATTACCAATTCCATGTTCTCTCTCACTTCCCACTTTCCTTCACAGCCTTCTTTCTGTCAGGTCTCTGGTTGGCTACCATTCATTATTAATTCTTAGCCCTGCCATTATCTCTTCCCAGAAGACTGGAGTTGATGCCTTTCCTCTATCCTCTCGTCTTACCTGTTTCAGAACTTCTTACAGTGAAGGAAGCTTCCCAACCTGTTTTCATCCCTGAGTGAACTGGAAGCAGCATGGGATGAGGCTGAGTCTTGTTCAATGTTTGTTCTTCAGAACCTACTCAGTGCCTGGTGCCTGGTCCCTGGTGCCTGGTAGAAATCTAGCAGTTTCTTCTGAATGGAGAGAAGTAATGAAAGAACGAATAGACATTCCATTCCTGCTCTCTCAACAACATTTAAGACACTGTTGTGGCCAAGTTAAATAAGGAGTTCATAATATTCCATGGAATGTTTGGAACAGACTTATCCTACACATTATTCATTGGTTATCAGTCAAATTCAACTGGAACCCCTACTTTTATCACCCCTAGAATGAAGAACATGGGTTATAAGAGATTGCTTTATGTTTTCATTTTCGTTTTGTTTTCATTTTCCTTTCAGAGATGAGTTGGGGATAGTGGTGAAAGATAGATTCACAAAGATTTACAAAGATTGCAAGACAAATGCAAGGAGACACAGTTTTGTTAGAAGAAACCTCAGGTGTCAGCCTGGCCCACTATGGCATGTTTAGAACACTGGCTTGACCAGTGTTGAGTGTAAAAGACATGAGAATGAGAAATGGACGATGGCTCAAATCCAGTGGCGCCTCCCTAGCGCCCCATCCCTCGCCCTTTGCTACACTTTGTGGACAAGCAGAACTAGATCTTTCTGCCTGGGCAAATATTTCATCCTTACTTAATTAAGCTTGAACATTAGTCTCTCTTTGTAAATAGTGAGCAAGAAACACCAGGAACATTTTGCAAGGGTATAAATTGCTCAATGTGTGTTTTTTAAACACTGGTGTCAAAACAGCATCTTCAGCAAAGTTGAGGAAAGAGTGAATTCTAATGATGACTTATCAAAACAAGATGTGATGGTGTGAGGAACATTAACTCTTAGGGAACTGTGATGTCAGTCTTTCTCCATTTTCTGTTATAGCATGTAGTAAATATATAACGGTGAGAGGGTGTCCTTAGTGATCAATATACATTTGTTACAGCAAGTATCATAAACAATGAATATATGATGAAAAATATAAAAGCATATACAGTGAAATAGATACCAAGAGCTTCCTGATGATTAGAAGGAGACAGAATTGCTTAGATTACCTTTATTGAGTACCCAGTATACTCCAGCTGGCAGCATGTTATTTCGTTTGATCTTCACAATATTATAATGTCATTATATATTAATACGATGGCACGGTGACCATTTAAATGCATCTTTTTGAGACCCACAGTGTTCATTTGCTCATCTGTGGTCACCCAAATTAGTTATTATGGAATTCAAATATGACTTGATTGCACATTTTAAAAATTATTTTATTTATTTATTTATTTATTTATTTATTTATTTATTTATTTATTTATTTATATGAATGTATTGTCTGCATGTAGGTTTGTGCACCCATTTCGTGGAATGCTGTGGAGGTCAGAAGAGGGCGTTGGAGTCCCCTGGAACTGGAGTTCTCCTGGAATTGGAGTCAGACGGTTCTCAACCGCCATGTGGGTGCTGGGGATCAAATCTGGGTCCTCTGCAAGAGCAGTCGGCGCTCTTAACTGCTAGGCCATCTCTCCAGCCCCTTGATTCCACATTTATATTGTTTCCAGCATACCACACTTACAACAGATAAATATCAGTTGCTGAGCACTATGGAAGGTACACAGGGAGTAGAAAGGAAGAAGCATCTGTTTCTGTCTTGTGGATACTGAGGACTGCTTTGCAGGGCGAGAGGCTTGAGAAATGATTGGCTGTTATCTTACAGACAAATAAAGTTAATAGCAGATGGTATATTAAAATACTCATAAGAAAAGGCAATACTGTGCTGGAGAGATGGTTCAGCAGTGAACTCTGTTTGCTACTCTTCAAGAGGACATGAGTTTGGTTCCCGGCACCCATGTTAACAGCTCACAACTACTTGTAGCTCCAGCTCCAAGGGCTCTGACACCCTCTTCTGGCCTCTCTGGGCACCCATGGACTCAGTGGCATACTCACAGAGACACACTAATTAAATTCTTCCCACATAATTCTTTAACAGCCTAAACTGTTATGTAACCAGAATGGCATGACAGTGGGAAAGCATCATATTCTGTGATTCATAAAACTTGGTGTCATCTAAAACAGAAGCCCAACATTTTAGTGGTATGTCCCCTAGGGGACGTTCCAGAATCATTCTTTTTCTGTAACTTTTTTTTTTTGTCTTTTTGAGACAGGGTCTCCCTTTAGTCCCAGCTGGTCTGGAGTTTGCTATGTAGACCAGGCTGGCTTTGAAGTCACAGAGATCTGCCTGCTTTTGCCTCCCAAGTGCTGGAATTAAAGGTGTGCACCATCTGTTGTTTTTGTTTTGAGCCTGGAACTCACTATGTGGGGATGAAAATGAACACAGGCTCTGGCTGCTCAGGTCCCACCCAAGTAGCAATAAGTAGATTTCTGGTTCAAAGCAATGTTTCAGACACACACACACACACACACACACACACACACACACACACACACACACACAATCTCCTCTCATCCTGGGCTACTGTGGAGAACCCATGCCTTCCATGCACTTAATCTACACCGCACAGTGCCCCAGAAGAAAACACTGTGGTCTGAGTCTATAGCTCAGGGCAAGAGTACTGGCCTACTTTATGTGAGGCCCTGGGTTCAATCCCCAATCTGACAAAAAGGAAAAACAGGATCTCTGGACGCCCCACCCCCCTAAATTTGCTTGGTTGGAATCTCGAATTCCACTGTGTGCTTCTCCCAGGGCTAGCCTCAAGGGATCTGTATATTGCATTTGCTATGTCTGAGTGGGGTTTGTAAGAAGATGAGCTGTTGGCAATAATGGAAAAAATGAATGTTCTGGGCCTATTGTACTTTTTGGTTCTCGGATAAATGAAGACGGAAAAATAGAGGTGGGAAAATGAGTTGCTTACTTGTGTAACTGATGTAGTGACTCATTAACTTTTGAATGATTTAGAATTAAAAGACAGAAACAAGATGCGGAAGTTCTAGTTGAGGAATGTCAATTCCTATGCCTGATTTTTCAGATAACTAATTTCGGTGCATGGCCCGCAAAATTCCAAACTCTCCGAAGTCACTATATTCTACACAGCCAAGGCCAAACAGCATTTAGGATCTGTAATACACAGATTCTTAAGAGAAATTCAGCTCATCCATGGCCCATGAGGTACAGTGTGAGCCTTGGGGAGCTACACAACTGCTGGACGTAATTCATAAACCTACCTCTATAATAGTATCAATTACATGACTCCAGTAAGTATTGTCTCCTTTATGCAGTGATTGTAAGAGTTGCGCTTCCTCTTTGATACCATTGACCAGTGGGAATTGGGCAGTACTGGACACTGATTTGTTGGACATGCTGAATGAGATAAAACCATTACTGTTCATGCTAACTACTTTTTATTTTGAATACATTCTCTAATAAGTTTTAAAAAGAACAATCTTAAAAAAAAAAAAGAACAATCTTTAAAAAGTAGGGCTGGAGAAATGGCCCAGCGGTTAAGAGTGCTGACTGCTCTTGCAGAGGACCCGGGTTCAATCCCCAGCACCCACATTGCGGCTGAGAACCATCTTTAATCCAGTTTGAGAGGAATCTGATGCCCTCTTCTGACCTCCATGGCATTGCACAACACGGGTGCACAAACCTATATGCAGACAGTATATTCATATGCATAAAAAAAAGTAGAAAAAAAGTAACAATAGCACAAGTACTATTGACACCTAAGTCTTATTGATCCTTTCATAGGTGCCAAACTTTCTTTTTTTTTTTAATTTAATTTTTATTGATGGTTTGTGCATTTCGTATATCATTTTCCAATTCAGATCAGGCATATTTCTCTTTCCCTTCCCCCCCACCCCCACCTCATCCCAGATCATGTATTCTGCCATAACTGTCCTGCATCTCCCGGTTTTTTTTTTCATTTTTTAGCATAAGTATGATAATACATGAGTATAAAGCATCCTTCTGTGCAAAACCACAATTTACAGACTGTTGTGCCCAAACACCTACAGCCCCACCATCCAGTGGGGGGTGACAGGTTGTTTGTTCAATCAAGTTGATCAAATGAGTGTCCAGACTACATCACTGTAGTTTCACCGTTCACCCCAATCGCAGCCTTTACATTCTACCACGCCCCCTCTTCCGCAGATTGTTCCCTAGGCTTAGAAAAGGGGCACAGGTGGATGAGAAGTAAAACTGTCCTCTCTATCTGGAGCTGTTAACTTGGATTCTGGTCAATTCTGCCAAACTTTCTAATAGATGCTTCAGATTTAAAAATTTAAGTGTGGGGCTGGAGAGATGGCTCAGCAGTTAAGAGCACCGACTGCTCTTGCAGAGGACCTGGGTTCGATTCCTAGCACCCACATGGTGTCTAAGAACCGTCAACTCCAGTTCCAGGGGAATCCGACGCCTTCTTCTGACCTCCGCGGCATTGCACGACATGGATGCACCAACCTACAGGCAGACAGTACACTCGTACTCATAAAAAAATAATAAATAAAAAAATTTTAAATTTAAGTGTGACTTTCATTATCCCCACACAGAAAGCTGTGATAATGCCTATTTATGAAACAGCAGTTCATGTTTTTCTTATTCTCTGTGCTTTCCTTCAATAATGAAGAGATTTTGAACAAGTAACCTCTGTTGAATGATCTTCATCACAGTATTTCCCGAGCAGCCTGGCTCAGCAAAGTGAACCACAATCCTTTTTTGGCTCAGCTTTCTTCAGCAGCTTGGATTCTTTCCCCTCGGTTTTAAGTTATAAATGGATTCATACAGTTGCTGATGCTTAATCTCTGCATGATGCTTTGAAAATCTCATGAGGTATAAAAAGCTCAATTATCCCTCTTTTCAACAGCAGAGAGACTTTCGAGCACTTGAATGCTTTGCTCTCAGACAGATTTAGTGTCTAGAACAGTTGTCTTCTAGCTGTTGAGAGAGAAAAATCTCAGAAGGAGTCACACGATGACACTGCAAAACAATTCTTGCTGGGGATGGGTTGGGGGGGGTGCGGCGAATAGTACCTACACCACCATGCTGGAAAGCTGACTGCTGTTGACACACCTCTTCCTTGGCACTCCCCCTCTCTCCTTCTTTCTTCTTTGTCTCCATTCTCTTTGTTCTGTGAACTTTAGTAGCTCAGTTACAACTAGCTCTCAAGTGTCAGTATCTTGCTCTGCAGTGTTAGTTCCTTGCTTGGGGTAGTTGCAAAAGGAAAACAAAAAGCAGTCAGCACACCAAGGCTGCCCTTTAAATAAGAGTGCTTCCCCAGCCATCTGGGCAAATGGGAAGGCTTAGAACAGGGAAGTGGTGTGAGTCACTGGGTGTTGCCACACCTCAGGAAAACCCCTGTTCCATCTTCCTCTTGTGTTGGAGTGACACTTTCTAGTCCTGGGTCACAGGAGCTAAGTTTTCAGGCTTCACACTCAGGGCTTTTCTGTAGATATCCATGTGTTTAAACCAGCAACAAGAGAAATATGGCCAGACATAAATCTTTTGGCTGAATAACAGAAGTGTGGCTTTACCCATAAGCTGGTTATTTGGAAATGAGCCTGTAGTTTCTCTTCTTTGTGTATGTTACTTATATAGTTGTCAGGAGGACTCCTAGACCAGCCTGCTCAAGCATAGGTATGTCTAGTGCCTGGAGTTTGTAGAGTGTATTGGTTCTGTGCAGGAGATACAGTCAGCTTCCTATCACGGCTTCCAGGGCATGTTTCCCATTTGTTGAGGTTCTTAAAGCTGCCGGGAGGTGTCTTTAGCCAGCAGTTTGGGCATTGAGAAAGAGGGCTTCTGGAGGTAGTGATAGTTGGCATAGAGATTTCTGTGTTGGAAGAGAGGGTATTGTGGACCCCTGGCTGGGTATCTGTCTCACTACGGATGGGAAATAGGGAACATGTACAGCAGGCAGCAGCGATGGGCTTAGTGGTAAACAGAGTGAAGGAGCTAAAAAGTCGTGTCCTTCAGGCAAGTGAGGACTGGCTTGGGGGTGGTTATTTGGAGAAGGCTGGGACATTAATACTGAAGCCTTTAACATAGGAACTTATGTTTTACTTCTTTAGGAAGTTCTTTGTGCCATATATAGAAGACCCCAGCCTGTGTTGACATTGATTAAATTTGCTCATTTATCATATCATAATGTTGTAGACAGAGTCTTAAATTAATTTCACCCAGGGGCTGGAAGATTGTTCAGTTGCCAAAGTACTTCTCTGCAGGTATGGGAACCTGAGCTCAAATCATTCAAACAAACAAGCAAACAACAAACAAACAGTGCATGGCAACACATGCTTGGAATTCACTGGGGAGGCAGAGATAGGAGCATCTGGGGGGTTTGTTGGCCAGTTAATCTTTCCAAATCTGTGAGTTCCAGGTTCAGTGAGAGACCTTGTCTCACAAAACAAGATGGAGAATGATAAAGACATTGATGTCAAACTCTGACCTCCATAAGGACACACACACACATACACACACACACACACACACACACACGCACGCACGCACGCACGCACGCACACCATTTACTCTGAATTGCTCTGAATATATAATGGTGATTTTCAGATAATCATTTTACCTGGGAAGCCTTTAGCCTCCGAGTTTACAATGTGTCTTTGTGGAGGAGGGTGGTTTGGATCATGACCTTAAAGATTGCTTCAACTTCAGACATGGTGAAAGTTACTTCCGTTTTTTTCAGTGACTGAATTAGTAGAACATTGAGATTCTGTATCAAATATATGTGCTACCTTTTCGTGTGTGTGTGTGTGTGTGTGTGTGTGTGTGTGTGTGTGTGGTTAGCTCCCATTGGATGGCTCTCATAGAGACAAAATTCACCTAAAAATGTTGGCCAAGTGTATGACGTTAAGGGAGGAGCTTGGAATTGCATCTTTCTAGTTTTTAATAGTCTTTGATATTTAATTTCATAAACCATAACATTCATCCATTTAAAGTGTAACATTCATTATTGTAGTATGTTCAGAGTTGTCCAATTATCAACAACATTTAATTTCAGAACATTTATATTACTCCCCAAGGAAAACCCAAAGTTGTTAGCACTTTCTGTTCCCCTTCTATTTTATTCCCTGGCAGCCACAAATCTTCTTTCAGTTTCTATGGATTTGCCTATTCTGGACATTTCCTATAAATGGAGTCGTGGCCATAAATGGATTATGGTTTTATTCATACTGTAGCATATATCAGTACTTGATGTTCATAACCAATAAGAAACCATTGCATGGATCTACATTTTATTTATCCAGTGAGTGGTGGGTAACATTGAGTTGTTTCTGCTTTTAGTAATTTTGATAAGTGAAGACAGGAATATTCAGCTCCAAGGTTTTTGTGGATGGATGGTTTTGGTTGGGGTAGGACTTGGGAATATGTCTAGGAATTGTAGGGTCATCTGGTAACTTTGTTTCAATTTTTATGTTCTAATTTTTTGCTTTTCTTTTTGAGTCAGGATCTTCCTGTAGCCCCAGCTGGCCTGGAACTTACAGAGATCCACCTGCCTCTGCCTTGCGTGCACCACCACACCCACCTGTGTTTTAATTTTTGAACCAATTTGGAATGGTCACATAATTTTACTTCCTGCCATCCCTGATTTCACACGCTCCTCAGTGTTTCTTGCCTGTGTCTTTGATCCAGTGGGTATGAAGCACAGCCATGCTCTGATTTTTGCTTGTATTTTCCAAATGATAAATGATGAATATTTTTTCATAAGCTTATTGGCTATTTGCATACTTGAAGACATCATATCTACTCAATTATTTGTTCCATATTTAATTGGGTTATCTGTTATTGAGTTGTAAGAATTCTTTGTATAGCATATATTCAAGTCTCTTATGAAAGTTGATATGCAAATATTTGCCCATTCGGTGAGATATATTCACTTTCTCGATTGTGTCTTTTAGAAGTTTTACATTTTTGTGAAATTCAGAAACTATTTTCTCTTCCACTACTTGTACTTTTGGTGTCAATGCTAAGAAACAATTGCCTGATTCAATGCCATGAAAATCACTTTTTTTGTTTGTTCATTTGTTTTGGACATGGTATCTGAGTAGACCAGGTTGGCCTCAGTCTCACAAAGATCAGCTGGCCTCTGCCCCCCAAGGGCTGTGAGGAAAGGTTTTCACCACCACATCTGGTGTGTGAAAATTACTCTTACATTTATTCTAAGAATTTTGTAGTTCTGCCTCTTATATTTAGGTCTATAATCAGTTGGAGTTTTTTTTTTTTTTTTTTTTTTTTTTTTTTTTTATTTGTAGATGATATGTGGTAAAGGCTCAGATTAATTCTTTTGCTTATTAATAGTTGTATGCCCTGGTACCATTTCCTGAAAAGACTATTTCTACACTAAGTTGTTTTGTACACTTGCTGAAAATCAGTCCATCAAAAATATAAGGTTTTGTCCTGAACTCAGTTCTATTCCCCTGATCTGTGTGCTTGTCCTTTAGCCAGTATTACATTGTCCTAATTACTTTGTCTTTTTAATAAATTTTGAAATTGGGAAGTGTAAGTCCTATAACTTTGTTCTTCTTTTGCAAGATTGTTTTGGTTAGTCTTATACAATCCAAGATCAGGCAGTCCATTTCTGAAAAAAAGAATTGTATACGAGACTTCGATGAGAATTGAGTTGATTATGTAGATCAATTTGTGGAGTATTGCTATTTAACAAATAATGTGATCTGATTAGGAACATGGGTTCACTTCTCATTTATCTGGGCTTTCAATTTCTTTTACTAATCAACTACTTTATTTATTTATTTATTTATTTATTTATTTATTTATTTATTTATTTCTAAGACACCATCTAGCCGTGTAGCCCAGGCTTGCCTGAAACTCACTGTGCTCCTTCTGCATCAGACTCCAGGTGTTGAGATGTTAGATGTATACTACCAGGCCCAGGTTTTGGACTTTAATTTCACAGAGATCCACCTGCCTCTGCCTCCTGAGTGCTGGGATTAAAGGCATGCTCCACCATACCTGACTTGTGTTTTATTTTTTGATGCTATTATAAATGAAATAGTTTTCTTTAATGTATCTTTTGGTTATTTGTTGTTGGTATTAATAACATTATTGTTTGGCATAAGGATCTTGCATCTTATAATCTTGCTAAATTTTTTAGATTTCCATGACGTTTTGGTCTATTCCTTGGGGTTTTTTATATAGTCTTGCATGATGTGCAAATGGAAATACTTTTGCTTCTTGTTTTTCAATCTGTGGTTTTTTTTTTTTTCACCTACTGTAACTAGAACTCCCAAGATAATGCCAGATGAAAATGATGGGGGCACAGATGCTTTCTTCTTTCAGATTGTAGCAGAAAATACCTAGTTTTTCCCCAAGGATGTGTATGTTTGCTGTGGGGTTTTCATAGGCAGCCTTTCATAGGTCAAGGAAATGCTCTTTCATGCCCAGTTTATTGTCCTCATGTGTATGTTTATCATGAGACAAGAAATGTGTTTACCCTTTATTCTATTAATATGGGTTATTACATTGACAAGTTTATTACATTTCACTAATCCTAATCCTAACCTTGTGCTTCTGGGACAAATTCTACTTCTATAATTTTGTTGAGGTTTTAAAAAAAATCTGTATTCAGGACTGGAGAGATTGCTCAGTGGTTAAAAGTACTTTTGCTCTTACAGAGGACTGGATTCAATTCTCAACACCCACATGGCAGCTGACAACCATCCATAACTCCAATTCCAGGGGACCCAACACCCTCTTCTGTCCTTCATGGGCACTGTACGACACCTGTATACTTACATACATGCAAACAATATACTCATACACATAAGATAAAAATAACAAATAAAATATTTCTTTTTTTTTTAATTTTTATTTATTTTTCTTTGTGGATGAGTGTACTGTCTGCATGTAGGTCTGTGCACCCGTGTCGTGCAATGCCGCGGAGGTCAGAAGAGGGCATCGGATTCCCCTGGAACTGGAGTTCTCCTGGAATTGGAGCTTCAGACGGTTCTCAGCCGCCATGTGGGTGCTGGGGATCGAACCCGGGTCCTCTGTAAGAGCGGTCGGCGCTCTTAACCGCTAGGCCATCTCTCCAGCCCAAATAAAATATTTCTTAAAATCCGTATTCACAAGAGTGCTTTGCCTGTGATTTCCCTCCTTTTAATGCCTGTCTTTGTTTCTTATCAAGGAACCATGGCTCATAGAATGAGTTGGGAAGATTTTCACATCTGTCCTTTACTTTGGAAAAGTTGTATATGGTTATTTTTTAATTTTTACTTTATTTTATTTATAGTTTTGAGTCAGGGTTTCCTTGTAGCCCCAGCTGGCCTAGAACTCAATGTGCAGACCAGGCTGGCCTGGATCTCATAGAGACCTGCCTGCCTCTACCTTAAAGGTGTGCATTACCATGCCCAGCAAAATGATTTTTTTTTTTTTTGAGACAGGGTCTTCCTGTAGCCCACAGGCCTTGAACTTGATACTTCAGCTGAGGTTGTCTTAGAGATCTGCCTGTCTCTGCCTCCAAAATGCTGAGATTAAAGGCATGCACAACCACACCAGCTTGAGTGGTTATTTTTAAAGATTTAGTTTACTTATCCTGGAAATGGCCCTTTTTGTAGAAAGTGTTTGTATTACTAACTCAGTCTCATCATAAATATGCTCATATATTTAGGGTTTTCTTAACTTGGTTTTGGTATGTTGTAGTTTTGTAACAGTTTTGCTACTTGATCCAGGTATTTTTTGTTAATATATATATAGATATAGATATATATATATATATTTTTTTTTTACAGCATTACCTTATAATCCTTTACTTCTACAAGGACCATGATTATGTCTCTTTTCATTCCCAATTTAATCACCTCAGCTTTTAAAAAAAATTTCTTACAGGGTATGTCTGGTAATGAAAAATTATCTCCATTTTTGCTTATCTGGGTATTTTACTTTGTCCTTTGTTTTTGAAAGATAATTTTGCTTGATACAGAATTTCAGTTGGTAGTTTTTTTCTTTAAGCACCTTGACTCAATTACCCTACATCCTTCAAGTACCAATGGTTTCTGACAAGAAAAGAGCATTTTCACGTACTTTGTTCTTATTTGTTAATGCATATAATTGTGCGTGTGTCTATGTGTGTGTATGTGCATGTGAGTCCAGTGCTTGTGGAAACCAGAAGACAGGACAGATGCCCTGCAGCCATTGTGAGCACTCAACTCAACTGCTGGGAACTGAACTCAGGCCCTTGGGAGAACCATGCCCTCGGGGAGAACCGTACGTGCCCTTAAAAGCAGAGCCAGCTTTCCAGACAAAAGCTGTTAGTCTTGTTGAGAATTCTCAGCACGATGAGTCACTTCTCTTCCACTGTGTTAAAAGTTCTCTGCCTTTTCACTACTCACATTGCAATGTTTTTTACTCTGAATGTCTTTGAGTTTATTCTTCTTGAGTTTATTGATCTTGGATTAATGTAGATTACTGTATTTCATTGTATTTGGAAAAGTCAAGTCATATTTTTCTTTAATGTTTTCCTTCTTTTTTGAGCCAAGCTCTCATTATATAGTCCAGGATGGCCATATATACTCTTCTTCCTGTATATACTCTTAGGTGTAAGAGTTCATGCACAACCCATTTCCTATATTTTTCTTATGTTATTATTATTAATATTCTAATCAATCTTCTCTCCTTGGGGACTCCCATAAAATTTAAGTTTTGGCCTGTTGTTTTTCTCTCTTTCTTTCTGGTCCTGGATAATCTCAATTGGACTATTTTTATGCTCACCGATTCCTTCCTGTACCAGTTCACATTTTTGTTAATCAAATCAAGTGACTTTTTTCATCAATTATCAGAATTTTCATGTCTAGAATTTCTGGGATTTAATAATTTCTCTTTCTTTGGTGCTATTTTTTTCATTTTCATCTTTTGATTTTCATGCATGATTTCCTTTATTTCATTTTGTGTTTGAAATATTTGTATAGAAGAAGCCAAGGTCTGGACTTCGTGAGGGAAAGTTGACTGCTTATTTTCTTTTGCTTGGGACTTATCTTCTTATTTCTTTTTGCCTCTCTTTCTTGTTGTTTTGTTTAAACTTGATGGTTTAAATAATATACTTACTCTGGAAATTAGATATTCTCCTCTCCCCCAGACTTACTGCTCCTGATGCTTATTTATTTATTTATTTATTTATTTATTTATTTATTTATTTATAACTTCCCTGCACCAATTCTATGGAATCTGTATTGCTTTTATTTATTTATTTATTTATTTATTTATTTATTTATTTATTTTTCATCTTTTTGAGACAGGGTCTCCCGGTAGCCCCAGCTGTCCTGGAACTCACTCTGTAGACCAGGCTGGCCTTGAACTCACAAAGATCCACCTGCATCTGCCTCCCAAGTGCTAGGATTAAAGGCGTGCGCCAGCACGCCTGGCTATGTATTGCTTTTTATGATCAGCCATTTATGGCTCTGCCTTGTTAGGCTAGTAGCCAGCACATGCGTAGACAGGGATTTCTTTAATAAGCAAGTGAGTCTCTGGGACCTAAAGTATTTGGTAGGTAAACTGGTATTTTATAAGCAGACATCATTTGAATAATAAATGTCATTAAAAAAAAGAAAAAAAAATAAGCAAGTGAGTCTCACAGTGTTTGCTGCTAAGATGAATGTGTATGTTGGGGTGGGCATTAGTTACTTTCCCTGTTTCTCAGTAAAACACCCAACAGGAAGCAAACTTAAGGAGGGAAGTGTTTATTTTGGTTCATGGTTTTCTGTTATGGTTCATCATAGAAGGGAGCTCACAGAGGCAAGAGCTTGAGTCAGCTAGTCACATTAAACTCACATTCAAGAAGCAGAGAATAATAGATGCTTATGTGCAATTTACTTCATCCTTTTTATACTGTCCAGGATCTCATCCCAAGGAATGTGCCACCCACAACGAGGGATGGGCCATCTTCCCATCTCAACCTAATCAAGATACCCACAGGCGTGCTCCGAAACCCACCCAGAAACCCAGCTGATTCTAGATCTCATCAAGCTGACTGTTAAGATTAATCATCAATGTTGTTGCAGGAAGTTTACATGTTTGCTTTAACTTTTCTTCTTCACAAAAGAGACTCAGTAACTTAGACATGAAAGTATTAGGATCTTAGGTGCTTTGTGCACATCCACACGACACTCTATAAGCAAGTGGCCTTCTGGATGCCCAGTAATATGTGCTTGCCTTTCACAGCTTCTTACAGACATCTCGTTTCCCAGTTATGTTTTGGCCAGCTTCCTACAGCTGCCTCATTAAACATTTGTCAGTGATATTTGCTTGGTTGTTTGTTTCTTTGAGAGAGGGTCTTGATATGTTTCCCAGGCTGTTCTCAAATTTCTGGGCTCATACATTCTTCCAACTTCAGCATCTTAGGTAGTTGAGCCTGTGCCACAGAATCTAGCCTGCCACTTATTTTTAAATATATTTATGATATTTATTTATTTATTTATTTATTTATTTATTTATTTATTATTTTTGGTCTTTTTGAGACAGGGTCTCTTTGTGGCCCCAGATGGCCTAGAACTCACTATGTAGATGAGGCTAGACTTGAACTCACAGAGATCTCCCTACCCCTGACTCCCAAGTGCTGGGATTAGTCATGTGGCACTACACCTGGCAATTTAATGATTTCAATTTTATGTGTGAGTGTGATGCTTGCATGTAAGTAAAGTAAGTGTACCTATGTTGCGCAATGCCCATGGAGGCCAGAGGAGAGCATCAGAGCCCCTGGAACTGGAGTTACAGATGGTTGTTAGCAGCCATGTGGATGCTGGGAATCAAACCCAGGTCCTCTGCAAGAGCAGCCAGTGATCTTAATTCCTGAGTCATATCTCCAACCCTGCCATTGATTTATTTTAAATGTGGCATATAGAGCATTTGGGACTGAAAATAGTTCTGAGTTATTTAAAATAAAGAGAAGCCCTGAAAGTGGAGATTTTCAATGAACAATTATACAGGTAAAATCTTATCAATTATGGGACTTTTGGGAAGTTCCAAACCCACATTTTCCTCCCTTGTGGCTATTGACCACCTATGAGAATAGGGTACCATAGCTACGAGGTAGGCAGGGGCAGGCGTTAGGCTGAGTGATAACGCCATAAGGTTCCTTCTTACTTAGATTCAGTAATTTTTCATAACTAACCACACTGTTGAATTTTGTAATCCTTTACTTAATTTTTAGAACCCAGAAAAAGTTGATTTAATGTTTTTTTTTTTTGCCACTGATTTCATGGTTTTTATGGAAAAGCAGATTTTTGGATGCTCTTATTCTGCCATTAAGAGACAAAGTGCCTTTAAGATGTTAAAATATTGTGTTTAATAAACGTAATGTCATTGGCTGGAGAGGTGGCTCAGCAGTTAAGAGCACTGGCTGCTCTTGCAAGAGGACCCAGGTTCAAATCCAAGCACCGACATGGTGGCTAAACCACCATCCTAACTCCAGTTCCAGGGGATCCAAGCCCCTCTTCTGACCTCCACAGGCATTCCACAGCATGGGTGCACTTACATACATGCAAGCAATACAGTCATACGATAAAATAAAAATATCAATCAATATTTAAAAACAAAGCCATAATACAAAACCCATAAAATATTAAATGAATACATGTCAAATATTTTTATTTAAGATATTAAATTATTCTAACAAATTTTGTAATTTACAGGATTATTTAAAAAATCAAAAGACAATTTAAAAATACACACAAGCATATGCATCCCCATTCACAGCTCAGAGGTCTTGCTGCTGGGAGTCTTCCCAAAGTTCTTGGCTCAGGTCCCTCTAGTCTGTCACAATGGGGCCTGCAGTGGCTTGACCTCTGGCCAAGATTGACATGAAGTTTCAAGGCATCAGATGTCATGTTAAAAGTTATGGTCTTGGGCCGGGCGTGGTGGTGCACGCCTTTAATCCTAGCACTTGGGAGGCAGAGGCAGGCGGATATTTGTGAGTTCAAGGCCTGCCTGGTCTACAGAGTAAGTTCCAGGCCAGCTGGGACTACAGGGAGACCCTGTCTCAAAAAGACAAAAAAAAAAAAAAAGTTATGGTCTTGGGCTGGAGAGATGGCCTAGCGGTTAAGAGCACTGCCTGCTCTTGCAGAGGACCCGGGTTCGATCCCCAGCACCCACATAGCGGCTGGGAACCATCTTAAATCCAGTTCCAAGGGAATTCCGACACCCTCTTCTGACCTCTGCGGCATTGTACGACATGGGTGCACAGACCTACATGCAGACACATTCAAACACATTCATACACATTCAAAAATAAATAAAAAATTAAAAAAATATTAAAAAAATAAAAGTTATGGTCTTAGTAAAAAGACAAAAAGAAGAAAAAAAAAGAGAGCACCATTGTTTGGCCTGTCTACAATTCTCACTGTTTCAGGCCCTCCTCAAAGACAGGAGATGCAGCTTTTTTACTTTTTAGCCTTCCAATGTGGACTGAGGACTGCTGAGATACTCAGCTTGTAAACTAAGCAGCTAATGGAAATTCAACCTCCTCAGAAGATGGACTGACCTTGTTGGATCACCTCGGCAGTATCATGGAGGCCAATGCAGGGGGATCATGACAGGACGTGTGCTTTACTGGACTTCATTTGGGGGCACAATATTTAAAGCAGAAGCATGTCAGTAAAGGTTTCCTTCCGTATAAGGTTTTTTTTTTTTTTTTTTTTTTTGTAATGTAATGTCTTAATCATAATCCATCATCAAATATTTTAGGAATATCTTTAATGTTTAGATAGTATATTAGCAGCATGCAATAATTACATCATAGGTTCTCAACAGAGGCAGTCTATTGCAAGGTCCTTCTTTGCTGCCAGTTATCATAGGCTGTTTAAAGTTAGAAAACAGCCGGGCGTGGTGGCGCACGCCTTTAATCCTAGCACTTGGGAGGCAGAGGCAGGCAGATCTTTGTGAGTTCAAGGCCAGGCTGGTCTACAGAGTGAGTTCTAGGACAGCTGGGGCTACAGGGAGACTCTGTCTTGAAAAGACCAAAAAATAAAATAAAATAAAATAAAATAAAATAAAATAAAATAAAATAAAATAAAATAAAGTTAGAAAACTGAGTAGAACCACTGAACATTGCAGAAACGCACCTTGCTCAGTAATACTTGAGTTGTTGCAATATTAGACTATCCATTTGGTTGTTACAGAAAACCCTTAACTGTAATTGATGATTGTTGCCGCAGTATATTGCCTATATTTCTACCTCTAGTAATGGGCTTTATGTGCTAGATTTCAATATCCTTGAGCCTGTGCAAGTGCACAAGTCTTTTTAAAAAGAAACAGTTTACTTGCACAAAACTGATCAGATTTGAGAGATCGTTAATGCCCTTGAAGTGGTTTTTGTGGGTGTGAAACAAATGGTGAGAATTTGAACTGTTCCCTTATTATAGTATTGAAATTAAGTCTACTTAATCTATCAAATCATGTTCATGCCCTGATTTTATGTACTTGTATCTAGCAATAAACATTGTGAGAAAAAAAAAAGTTATGGTCTCTTCTTCACAGGAGAGCTATTGGATGGGGAGGAGAACTGTGAAATGCTGACTTTGGACATGACACAGCTAATGTACACCTGGGCTCACAGCAGCTGTGGCTACCTGCACAGTCAAGCCAGTCAGAACTCCAGCCTGGGTGGGGGAGCTATTGAAGGAGTTCTTAGCAGTCGATGGCTTCTGAGAGAGGGAGCCGCTGTCCTTTGTGTGTGTCTGCTTGTAGGTTGCTCAAGCTCCACACACACATGCGGCTGGGCAGCACCAACTGGATTTAGGGTTATTAATCTCAAATAAAAAATAAAATAAAGAGGAAATGAAGGAGGGAGGATTATGAGGTGGGGGGGCCCCAGGGGAAGTTGGAAGGAGGTGCTGGTGGATGACTGTGATCAATATACATTGTATGAATCTATGGGGCTTTCAAAGCATAAAAATATTATTTACATTTTTAAATGGATTATCTGATACCAAAAATTTAGTAAAAAATGTGTCTTATATAATTTGCCTCAAAGTTCTTTTTTTTTTTTTTCACATGTGACCCACCCCAGGCAGGATCTGGGGAGCTAATCAATTATATTTCAAGGGATTCAATGCACTTTCACTTTTTCAGATAAGAGTCATCCTCATTGCCATCAATTCTATCAACGAATAGAGTTATAAAATAGCTGACAGACAAATAAAAGGCAAAGACATTGTGGATGACAGACAGGACATCCAGTAACCTCTCTTGCCCATGTCAAAGTCTCCGGGTTTTCTTGATAAGGGAGTGAGACAGGCACAGCAGAGGAGCGCGGAGCAGAGTGCAGGGATCACACCCAGGACACGTGGGCAGGGAGCTCTGCTGGCTGCATCGTGGTTGACAAACTCTTCTCTGCCATAAAGTCTCTCAGGTAAGGTGATGGATGAAGGTCAGTGGTGACCAGGGTCCTTCCATTCTAGCTGACCTCCTCGGACTGTGGCCCTTGAAAGAGCACTGTGAATGCCACCAATAACTTAGGAGAAATGCAAATACTCAACCCCATCCCAAATCTCCTGAATCAGAAAGTCCAGGATGACCCCAGTAATTCATGTGGAGCAAGCTCTCTAGGTGACTCCAGTGCTGGTAAATTTTGAGAACCACTGCACATAACTTCCTATGAGATGGAATGTGGACATCACGGGGGCTCATTTAGCTATGGTGAGAGTGTACTCATGGCTTCTCAAATGCACAACATGAATTCCATCTCCATGTAAAAGGAGAAAGTCGGTTTGGCTGAAGTTCTGGCCATTTTTTATACTATGAGGAAGAAATTTTAACTATTATTCAGAATTCACCAAGTGGCCTACCAACACCCTAGGTCCATTTGAGGTAGAAGAAACATAGTTATTTCAACATAAACAATCCAAAGAATGATCAGCAAAGTATTTTCCTAGCTTTGGGTTTCACATATTTTATGTAGGTAGATGCTTCATTTTTAATTATTGCAGTGGGTAATGTGCTTCAGATTTTCCAAGCCTCCAGAAATCTGTTTGGTCTTTCTCCTCACCTTCAAAGACAAATCTCACAAGGTGCCATGGTGCACCATTGAAAAGTTGTGATGGGGGCTAGAGAGATGGCTCAGTGGTTAAGAGTGCCGACTGCTCTCCCAGAGGACCTGGGTTCGATTCCCAGCACCCACATAATGGCTAAGAACTGTCTTTAAGCTGCACATGGTAGTGCATGCCTTTAATCCTAGCACTCTGGAGGCAGAGGCAGGCAGATCTCTGTGAGTTCCAGGCCAGCCTGGTCTACAGAGTGAGTTCCAGGCCAGCTGGGGCTAGAGGTACGCTGTCTCAAAAAGACAAATAAAGTAAAATAAAAATAAAAAATATATTTTAAAAAAGGAAACAGATTACAGCTATGTGGCAGCATTTGAAGTGGTGGCTTTTAACATCCTAACTCTATAATCTCTTTTGTGAGCATCCTTGGCATGTCTTTATTTCCAGTGTTTTCTAAGGCAGCTGTTCTCTCCTTGACCCCATCAGACTGAACGGTGCAAAGACCATTATTTCTGTTCTGATGCCCTTGACATCTCTGAGAACTCTTGTGAGTAACTCTTGTTAGTAACAGTGTCATGATTACAGAGCATCTATGAAGTAAGAACTGTGAGCTAGTTCAAAACTACACTATTGAGGGAAAAGTGTGTGGGGGTGTGTAGAGGATGGAATGGGGGGTGAATTTATTCAAAATGCATTATATATGTGTGAATAAATGTTAAATAAAATATTTTAAAAACCCAACCCACTATTCACAGCATGAGAATGGTTCTACAGTTGTGGAGATTCCCTATGAAGAAAGTTTGATGTCAGTGGCCATCTCTCTCTCTTGAAGATTCCTAATGTATATTCATGTTAAGCATTCTGAGTCTTACAGTAAAGGGACTATTTTTGTTAAAAGATTAAAAAATTAAGTTATGCATATGTGGTGTGTTGGGGTTTGTGCGTCCATGAGCGCCAATGACCATGAAGGCCATCAGATCCTCTGGAGCTGGAGTTACAGGTGGTTATGAGCCACCTGACATGGGTGCTGGGAACCAGACTTGGATCCTCTGCAGGAGTACTATGTGCTCCTAACTGCTAAGCTATTTATCCATCCCCAGGGAATTTGTGTGTGTGTGTGTGTGTGTGTGTGTGTGTGTGTGTGTGTGTGTGTGGAAGTGTACTATGGGCATGCAATGCCTACAGAGGCCAGATTCCCTGGACTGCAGTTAAGGACCAGTGTTAGCTGCTATGTGGGTGTTGGGGCTCTGAATCCTCTGGAAGGTCAGTAATGCTCTTAACTACTGAGACATCACTCCAGCCCCTGAACTGTTATTACTTTATTTATTCGTTTATGTGTATGTGTACATATATTTGTATGCGTTTGTGTGTGTGGCACCACAATGTGTATGTGGTGGTCAGAGGACAACACATGGGAGTTGGTTTTCTCCCTCTCTCACGTGGGTCCCAAGGATGGAGTGCTGGTCATCAGGGTTGGCTGCAAGCCTCTTTACCTGCTGAATTATCTTGCTGACTCAGGAACCGACTCAGCATTTTGATTACTGAGCTATCTGATTTCATCCAGCCTGGGAGGAACAATTATAAATTTAAGGTGACTTTCAGAATTTGATAAAGGGATTTGTTAAAAGCCAGAGGTAGTGTTATGTTGGAGCCTCTTTAGGCTTGTATCCATACCATAGTTAAGATAGCCTGATATTTCACAGGCTGTCATTTAATGATAGCCACAATGAAACAGGTGCAAGCCAGTCCTCTGAAGCGTCAATATCAACCTGAGTTACTCAGTGATTATAGTAACTAGGTTGTTTGGAGGCATTGTTACTCAGTACGGTAGTACTGGCATTACTGAAGGCTGGGTATCCATGGAGAAGTTCAGTTCTCATCCAATGTTGTGTTATCAAAAACTGCATTGTGAGAATGGAACCCCTGTTCAAGTCTGAACAGCACCCATCAGTGTGATGTTTTCTTACTCTTCCTGACAGACCTTAGCTTGTTCCTGTTCGCTCACTGCTTCCCCATCTGGAATTCCCAACAATGCTTCTCTTCCTGGAAATTCACAATCTTTACCATTCATTTCTGTCCTAACCTCTGTTCCTTTCCCCCCAAATAATGATGTTATGTGTGGCTTGTTTTGCACCAATATTATGGCTGAGTCTGGAAAAATTCTTGGAAGACAATAGGAAATAGGAAAATTTAAAGTTTCTTAATTATTGAACACTGTCAATTAGTTTTCTTTCTTTTTTTTTTTTTTTTTTTTTTTTTGCCAGAACACCTGAGAATCAATTAGTTTTCTAAAGTCATATTTTTTTTTTTGAGACAGGGTCTCCTTGTAGCCCCAGCTGTCCTGGAACTCACTCTGTAGACCAGGCTGGCCTTGAACTCACAAAGATCTGCCTGCCTCTGCCTCCCAAGTGCTAGGATTAAGGCGTGCACCACCACGCCCGGCTACAGTCATATTTTCTAACCTTTTAATCAGTTGTAGGGAGAGGCCAGGGCTGGAGATATACTAGCAATCACTTTCCACCGAATAAAGTTTTCCAAGAATTAAAAACGTACATTCCGCAAAATGAAAATGCCTGTCAAAGTCATAAAGATTTAAGGCCCAGCAAACACAGAGCACCGGATAACTGCTAAGCAAAGTTGTTTCCTTATTGTCTCCTCCACTTCAGGATAGAGACGGGGGTTACTAGTAGCCACATGATTGTAACAGGACTTTGTCCTTTCAGTCTCCTTGCGATCCATTGAAAATTAAAACAAGGAAACTTCTCTGGTGAGAGTTAAGAGATGCATTCATCCTAAGTACAGAGGTTGCATTGAAGATGTGTCACTTAGGGTTAAGCATCTCACACACACATCCTCTGTGTTTGGCCAGTTTTGTAACTCTGTAATAGTCTCCATCTGTTGCTGTGGTGGTTTGAATGAGTGTCCCCCATAGGCTCTAGGTATTCAGATGTTTGTCTCCAGTTGGTGGTGCTGTTTTTGGAGGTCTTGGGGTGTGTGGCCGTGCAGGAGGAAGTGTGTCACTGGGGGCAGGCTTAGTGAGTTTAACAAGCCTCGTGGTCTACGGTTGCTTTCTCTCTGCTTCCTGTGCTCTTTGCGAGATGTGATCCTCGGTTTGCTGCTCCAGTCTCCAGCCACCATGCCTCTTACCACAATAGACTCTAATTCCCTGGAACTGTCAATCGTAAGCTCAAATAAACTCTTCCTTTTATAAGTTCCTTGGTCATGGTGCTTTATCACAGCCACAGAAAAGTGATTAATACAGTTGCAAAAAGAAGCTTCTTAGATGAGGGGTGAATAGTACACTTTTCTGTAAATATGAGGGTGCATATTTAGAATATAGTAAGAAATTACCTTGACCTAGAGATGTGGGAAAAGTAGTTTTTTTTTTCTCTAGGATCTATGACCACTCCTGCTATGTATATTTGGCTATGTTTACAGTGCCACACAGAGACCCACAATTCACCAATGTGCAGAGAACAAGAGGCTATATACTCATCCCTGAATAGGACATCTCCCAAGGTTCAGAGATTATGGAGGAAGAGGAGGCAGAAAGATTGCAGAGCCAGAGGGGGTGGATGAGCACAGCAGAGTCTTCCCGACCACTGCTCCATTACTCATATGAACTCACAGCAATGGTAGCAGTGTAAACAAACCCTATGCAAGCCCAAACCAGACAAAACCTCAGCATAGACACAGGGAATTGGGTAAGAAATCCCAGCCCAACCCAGGGAACTTTGGGCAATTTATGGTTACTAGGAGGAGAAAAGACACTGTCTTGCAGGGCTGGGACTCTTGGTGAGCCCAGTGGATAAACCCACTGAAGGACACTGGGGAACACAAGTCATACTCTGTAGGCCATGGTACGTATGGAAGAGAGTTCATGGAATTTGGTGGGGGGCAGTGTAGGGAGGTTTGGAGTGGGGAGCAGGTCTAAATGCCATCAAACTATATTGTATGAAAAGTGCAAGAATTTAATTAAAAATGCAACAACAAAATTAAAACAAAAGCCAATATAATTTAAATTATATAGACTTTTTTCCACAATAGGGAGATTATATACCATAATCCTAGTAGACATTATATCAAATTTCCAGGATATGAATAAAGCTTCACTAGATAATGAAAGCGGCTTTTGATGATCTTATCTACTATTTTTTTTTTTCTGGATGCAGAAGCTAGAGAAAAATTTGAACTCAGACAAAGATTTATTCAGCTTGTTCTGTGGTGGGGAAGACGGCAACATAGTGAAAGTTTGGATTGAGAAAACTTGTGATTTTTTTTTTTTTTTGGTCCAAAGTAAGTATTAAGTGTCTTGGTTTCTGTGCCTCTAAGATGACAGAATTCCAAAAATATTCCTGAAAGTTCTTTCCCCATCCATAATCACAGTAAAATCTACCCATTAAAACAATGTAGCCCTAGTATCTTAAAGTGTGAATCACATGAAAGGGAAGTGAGAATGACAGCCCTGGGAAAAGAATGTGGTACAAACTCATACACTGTGTGTTTACTAGAGAGACATGAAAACTTCTGAGAAAAGTGCTAAATGTATGAGATCACTGAACTCAATGTCTTAAATCCCCCAGTGGTGATTTAAATGGTTGGCCAGCATTCTGAATGGTATTCAGGCTTCTAGGAAGAAGTTTTGCAACTCTCTGTTTCTGCTTGTCTTTTGGCCATAAAAGGCTGTTTAAAAAAATAAAATATCAAGGGAACTCAGCCTGCGTCTAACATGAGTAATGAGGGCTGGGTGCAGTGACTCCTGCCTGTAACTCCACTACTCAGGAAGTAAAGGCAGGAAGATCACTGCAAGTTAATGGCTATCCTGGGCTACATAGTGAGTTCTGGGACCTGACCAGGCTACAGAGTGAGACCATTTCAAATAAACCAAAATCTAACCAAACAAAAAAGCCAACCAGGGGCTCAGCTTTGGCTGCTCTTCAGGGGACCCAGGTTTGGTTCCCAGCACCAACATGGCAACAACCATCTGTAACTCCAGTTCCAGGGGAGATGACACCCTCCTCTGGCTTCTTCAGAGTGTAACGCGGGTGCACTTATGTAACAAGTTTGCAAAACACTCATGCTCGTGCAGTAGAAATGAATAAATAAATAACCTTAAAAACCCAACCAAATAAACCATGATAAATAAATTAATAAACAGAGGGATAATACTGAAATTTTCCAAGCCTCTGAATGACCTGTACCTATAATAATGAAAATGTTCTGTGTTCTTGCTGTCCAATATGGTGGCCACTTCCAAGCTGATGGCTAGTTTTATGAAAACCCAATTAATTAAAATTTAAGTTGTGAGATTTAGCAAGGGCTTATAGCACTGACCGGCTGTATGTTAAACTAAGAACCTCTTTTTTCCATCATGCACATAAGATTTAGAGCAACATTTTATTTGTGAGTGGAAATTCTAGTTCATTAAAAATATTTTGCATCTTAGCTGGGCGTGATGGTACATACCTTTAATCCCAGCACTCGGGAGGCAGAGGCATGTGGATCTCTGTGAGTTCAAGGCCAGCCTGGTCTGTCTACATAGTGAATTCCAGGTCAGCTGTGGCTACAGTTGAGACCCTGTCTCAAAGCAAGTAATAATAATAATAATAATAATAATAATAATAATAATAAAACATTTTGCATCTCAAATGAGAGCAAATTTTAAAATATTTTAGCATCATTCCTGAGACACATTTTCTTGGAAAGAAGCAGACCATCAGATGGTGTTATATAGTTCACAGAAGTACATGAGACTAAGTCCTAAGTACTTGACACACAGGTTCTGTGGGGAAGGCTTGACTGGTCCATAGGAAAGGGACTGAAGCACACACATGCTTGTGATTCTAGCATTTTGGAGGATGAGAGTTCAAGGTCAGCCTTCTGGGCTACGCAGCAAGTTCTAAGCTAGTGTAAGTTAAGGCAACATTATCACAACAAACGAACAAATTCCAAGGACTGGAAAACCATGGGCACAATGCACAGTCATGGAAGGGAAACTGCTGCTAGCATCATCGAACTGCTGTGATTTACATTTCTCCTAAATGGATGTTACAGAGCCTTTCAATTTATTTTGTGATGCATAAACAGATTGCATGTTTTACTATGCAGATTGATGTTTAAATCTCAAGATACAACTAAATGAGACACATGTTTTAGAAGTGTACCCTGTTTACCTGCCCTCACGCCACTGCCTACAACCTCAGATCATGAATTCACTCTGTGAAGGATAGCTCTTTCTTATCCTTTTAGAAGGTTAATGGTGTTTTTTAAGCTATCACCTTTTAGCTGCAAGACCAGATATCCACATCAACGACCAGCACAGAATACGACATGGGTGCAATAGTGGCACTTCTATCTTGGAGAAAATCAATGGCGAACAAACTGGACCTACAGTTCACTCAGTGGAAGGAAACTCATGTGTGGTGTTGTTAACATAGCCAGATGCACACATCTGGAGAAGCCATAGATCTCAGACAACTCCATAAGGTAGACATATCCCTTGGCTAAAGTAGTACTTTATTAACCCAAAAGAAGTGTCCTTATATTTACAGACAAATATCCCAGACAGCACTCAGAAAAGAAGCTTCTTTTGCTCTAGATGAGAATAGTAAAGAGTTCCACAACTGAACACAGACATGGTCTGTGAATGGCTCATGGCTAGGTGACACATCTACATTGCACCCTCTACCCACAAGACCCAAGCATCATAGAATAAAGACCCAAGAAGGCATTAACTACTTCTTAACTCTCCTTAACGATGCTCCTCCATGTAACAGGAGACCAGGAACCCAAAAGTGTCTGAAGGGCCAAACTGTGAAGATTAGGACTCTACAGAGTGTGGTTCCATAGATAGGCTGCCTATATTCAACTTCACCCACTCAGGGCTGAGAGAACATTGATGAAGAAGGGGTGGAAAGATTGTAAGAGCCAGTGAGGTGATGAAAGACCAAATGGAAATGGATCCTACAAGTTCCAAGGACCCAGATCATATAAAACTACAGCATTAATATTATCAAGCATGAGACCCGTGCAAGCTCAGCTGGACAAAAATCCAGCACAGAACTGTAGAAATGGGTAGCAGAGCCCAACCTTGGCAGCAGATGGTGGTCAGATGAGGCAGACCTGGCTTTGTTTAGAAAAGAGACTCCAGACAGGCTGACAGAGCTCAGGGGAGGGGCTGGCACTGAGAAGTGAACAGGAGAGTAATTTGGCACAGTGGACCCTAGCACAAAGGACAGAAGGCATGAACTCTGGTAGGCAGGGGAGGTGCGAGGGAGAGTGCCAGGCGAGAAGCTGGTATAATGGTGATTAAGACTGACTGAAAAATTATGTATGAAACACATAAAAATTCAATACAAAAGTGTCATCTTTTGGGACTGGAGATATGGCTCAAGGGTTAAAAGTACTGGCTGCTCTTGCACAGGACCCGGACTTGATTTCCAGCATCCACATGGGAGCTAGCAACCATCAGTAACTCCAGTTCCAGGTGATCTGACAGCCACTTTTGTTCTCTGTGGACAGTACACAACACAAGGAGTACTTAAACACATGCAGGCATAACACTGATACACATAAAATAAAAAGTTGTTTTTTTTTTTTGTTTTTTTTTTTTTTTTGTCTTTTTGAGACAAGGTCTCGCTGTAGCCCCAGCTGTCCTGGAACTTGCTCTGTAGACCAGGCTGGTCTTGAACTCACAAAGATCCACCTGCCTCTGTTTTTTTAAAAAATATCTTTTTCTCTTGGGTGTTTTTCTCTCCAGGATGAGTTTATATACCATATAAGCTTCATTGCTTAAAAATATGTTTTCGGGGCTGGAGAGATGGCCTTGCGGTTAAGAGCTCCAACTGCTCTTGCAGAGGAACTGGGTTCGATCCCCAGCACCCACGTGGCGGCTGAGAACCATCTTTAACTCCAGTTCCAGGGGAATCCAACACCCTCTTCTGACCTCTGCAGCATTGCAAGACACAGGTGCACAAACCTACATTCAGACAGTACATTCATACACATAAAAAATAAATAAAATGAAAAAAAAAAGAAAATATATTTTCATATATAACCCAGTTTTGAATGGGCTGAATGTATCTGAAAGCAAAGTAGAAAATTATGTTATCCTTTCAAGCTTCCTGTCAGATATTCCTTGCTTGAGTCTGGCTTCTATCTGTCATATAGTCTCTATTTTCAGATGTTTAAAAGTGTATTAGTCAGCTTTCAGCCTTGGGGTGAAATGCCTGACAGAATCAACGTGAAGAAACTTGGCCTCAGCCCATGGGGGCCTATCACTTTAAGTCAGGGGGAGCAGAAGGCCATGGGAGGTCTGCAACATGGAGGACATCTGCTCAGCCCATGACAGTTGGGAAACAAAGAATGAAAGGAAAGACCTGGGGTCCTAATACCCCACGACACAGACCCAAAGATCTAATGTTCTTCCACCAGGCCCTGTCTCTCAATGGTTCCACTGCCTCCCAAAAGCCCTGCAGGCTGCCGCCAAAGCTTTTAGCACATGGACATTTAAGACCCAAACCATAATAGAATGTAACATCAAGAAATACCAGATGTTTAGTGTCTCATCCAAGTCAAATTTACTCCCAGTTTTCAAGGCCTAGGTCCCAGAGAGAAGAGGAACCATGGCTAGCTTCTTCGCCCCCCCCACAGCACCTTCTTTCTTACTGAACATCTGTTATTTCCTAGCTCTCCACAGATCTCAGGAGGGTGGGAAGATGAAAAGTGGTGCCATCCTCAGTGCTTCCAGCCCTCTCAGCAGACAGCCCCACATTCAGTACTTCTCAGGAAGTGGTCTGTGGAAATGCCCAGAAACTTCTCACACTGCCTCGCTCTCTGGTGTGGAGTATGGAAGGCCCTCTGGTTGTGAAGACTTGGGCCTCGGATGACTGCTCGTGGTACCTGTAGCAAGCTAGTGTGTGGAGCACTTCCCACCGTTGTCCTGTTGCATAGCAGTTTCCTCTGGGATAAAACCTTCTTGGAGGGAAGCTGAGCAAACAGCAGGATGTCTGAAGGGAGGTGAAGCATTCCATCCTGCAGGGAAGATCATTAATCTTGAGCAGTGATCAAGAAGTCCCTGGAATTGGCCAGGGCCCATCCCTCCCTTTATTAGTCACTTTTCTGTGGTTGTGGTAAGACACCATGAGCAAGGCAACGCAGAGAAGGAAGAGTAAGCTTATGGTTCCAGGCGTAAGGGTCCTGTAATGGCCAGGAAGGAGATACCCAGAGCAGAAAGCTGAGCCATCACATCTTCAAGCAACTGCACAGTAAGCAGCGAGGAACTGGAATCTGGCAAGGCGTAAGAACTTTCAAAGTGATGTGCTTCCTCCAGCATGGCCACACCTCCTAAATCCTCCCAAAACAGCGCCACCAACTGGGGACAAAATGTCCAAACACTTGGAGCCTGTGGGGGACATTTTCATTCCAACCACCACAGCACATATAAGCCTTAAGGACTGGGAAGAGATATCTCAGGTCAGGCAAACCACCTGAAAGAAACCAGACAAACTGCCTGCAGGAGGTGTAGACGGACTGAGCTACCCGGAAAGGACACCCTCCAACTTGTTGAGCGGCCTGGAAGTAGAGCTCTGGATTTCCACTTTAATCAGCTATCACTCGCGCTGGGGTGGACTTTTGGTGATGCGGCTATCTTTATGTCTTTTCTTTCTTTCTTTTCTTTCTTTCTTTCTTTCTTTCTTTCTTTCTTTCTTTCTTTCTTTCTTTCTTTCTTTCTTTCTTTCTTTCTTTCTTTCTTTCTTTCTTTCTTTCTTTCTTTCTTTCTTTCTTTCTTTCTTTCTTTCTTTCTTTCTTTCTTTCTTTCTTTCTTTCTTTCTTTCTATTTCTTTTTCTTTGGCCAGGAAATGTTTTATTGACAACGACAGGAGAGGGAAGCACACAGGACTGCAAACTAAAACCCAACAGCCAGCAAGGACCACGTGGGCCAGGAGTACTGCATCCTGGGGTCCTCACATTCTCCCACCAGTAGACACACAAGACTGGGCATCCAAGGGAGGGGGCAGTAGCTCTGGTGTCCCTGAGAGTGAGAGGATTTGTGATGCTTCATTATGAGCAACAGGGTGAGGAGGTAAAGAGCAGTGAAGGTCCATCGTTGCCCGGGGCCACCACCTCCTCTGAGAGCCAACACCAGGTGGAGTACCGAACCACCTAGAATCTTGTGATCAGCTGCTGTCTTCTCATTCATCTGTTTGGCACTGTAAATGAGCCGCTGCTGTTGTGGGGGGGATTCCCTCTTTCTCTTCCACACGCTCCTTGATTCGCCCCACCTTGTCTGTGGATTCAATGTCAGTGTCAATCTCCTTTCCAGTCAGAGTCTTCACTTTAATTAGCATTTTCTTCCCGGGTTGGGGCTACAAGCGGATGAATTGCTGCTTCTCCTGCTATGGTCACCGCTCTGATTCCCAGCCTATTTATGTCATTTCTGCTTCTGAAAATAACCTCTCGCCCACAGTCCTGTAAGTAACCCCATTAAGGCACACCGGCTAACCAGGCTCGACGGTGGTATCCTTACTTTGGCCCATCATTGGTTGCCTATCTGGGGTGAGTGCACGTTTGTTCACAATAAGTCTCTTCTCTCTTTTCTTTTTGGTCTTTCGAGACAGGATCTCCCTGTAGCCCCAGCTGTCCTGGAACTCACCCTGTAGACCAGGCTGGCCTTGAACTCACAAAGATCCACCTGCTCTGCCTCCCAAGTGCTAGGATTAAAGGCGTGCGTCACCACGCCCAGCACAAGTCTCTTCTTTATGGGGTTCCATGGTCCTGGAAGGCAAACTCCTTCCACAGAATCCTTACAAGATTTCTCAAGATGTCTACCTTCCCTAGTGTGAATTTACTACAAAGTAAATTCAGTACCTGACTTCAGATAAGTCTCAAGCATAGACTCTCTCGACACTTCTGAAGAGGAACCTAAGCAACCCTTCCATTAGACTTTGCCTGGTGAGGATTAGGCATCTCTTCCTTTTCTTTATGAATCCAGGAGACTGTTAACCTAACTTTTCTAGGAGCCTCTAGTCCATGCCAAAAGGACCCAGAAGTTTCTCCTAATTCTCTGGCTAGGGATGTGGAGGGAAAAGAGGATTGGTATTATCCCCTGGCTGGAAACCCAGACTCTACAGGTGTTTCTCACGGACATTCTGCTTTGGCATGTGCTATGGAATGAGGGTTTATGTCCCTCACAATTCATGTACTGGAACTCCAATCCTCTGTGTGATGGTAAAAGTGGCAGGTCTTCGGGAGGTAATTAGGTCATAAAAGTAGGTCTCTCATGTGGATTGAGTGTCCTTTTTTTCTGTCTTTTTTGAGACAGGTTTTCCCTATAGCTCCAGCTGGCCTGGAATTCACTATGTATACCTGGCTGGCCTTGAGTGATCCACTTGCCTCTGCCTCCTGAGTCCTGGGATTAAAGGCGTGCACCACCATGCCCAGCTGAATGAGTGTTCTTATAAGAAGAGACAAGGGGCTGCAGAGATGGCTCAGTGGTTAAGAGCACCATCTGCTCTTGCAGAGGACTGGGGTTCAATTCCCAGCACCCACATGGTGGCTAAAAACCATCTTTAAGTAGGGCATTGGTGGCACATGCCTTTAATCTTAGCATTTGGGAGGCAAAGGCAGGCGGATCTCTATGAGGTCAAGCCCAGCCTAGTCTACAGAGTGCCAGGCCAGCTGGGGCTACAGGGAGACCCTGTCTCAAAAAGACCAAAAAGAAAAGAAAAGAAAAGAAGAGACACTAGAGAGCTTTCATCCCTAGTCTTTCTACCAGGTGACAGCATAACCAGTTAAGAGGCCCTTCACAAGGAATTGATTCAGCTGGCACATTACTATATGTTTATTATATTATTATATATTTATATATTATTATGTAGCTGGACTTTCCAGCTCTTAGAACTGTGAGAAATTAGTTCTTGTTTTTAAGATGCCCAGTTTATGGTATTTTTGTCATAGCAGCTGGAAATGTCTGCAACACAAGAATGCAAGAGAAAGTAGGATAAACACATAAAGAAATCCTGAATAATCTTTTTATTCCTCTTGTTTAGAAGCTGAAAGAAGGTGGAGCAGATATAGTTTGAGTCACCTTTTAATAACTCAAATATCTTAATACCTCTCTGTAGGACTTGGGGCAAAATGATAATCCCTATGCAACTGAACAAAGTGATTTCTATCTTGCTGTTATGATTTCAATATGAAAACATCTTCTACAGGCTCAAGTTCTGCATGGTGTTCAGCTGGTAGCGCTATTGTGGTAGGGTCTGGAGGTTTCAGGAGGTGGGACCAACTGAGATGGGATGAATATTGGGCAAGTTCCTTAGGAACATGTGATCTCTGGTCACTTCCTCTTGCTATTTCAGCTTCTTGGTTTGCCATCATGTGAACAGATATTCTCTACCATGTGGTCCCACTACCATGGTATTTTACTCAAGCATATGGGAGCAAGAAACTCTGGACCAAACCCTCTGAAACTAGGAGCTAAAATCAACAATTTTCCCCTTACTGGGAGATTCAAATGTTAAATTATGTTTTTCATTGTTTGAACATTCCTATAGGTTGCAGTTCTTTGTCCTACTAAAGTTAGTATATTTTATTCTTTAAACAAGAATGTTAGCAATTCAAGTAATACAGTGTGATGATTGTCAGAAGTATGTGTGAAATAATCCCAAGTTCGAATTTTCTGAGAATTTCTGGAAAAACTAACTTGCTGTCTTTGAATCACAAAGAGTAACACAGCAGGAATTTGAAATACTGAGAAAACTTTGTTTCACTGGGTGTTGTAATTCTAAAATGTATCATTGCGACAGAATGTACTTTGTTTTAAAAAACATAACTAAATAAATAATTTCTCCATTTAAGTTGTATTTGTCAGGTGTTTGACCACAGTTATGCAAAAATAACCAATAAACTGGTTTAAGTGATATATGTATGTATATATATATTTATGTATATATAACTATATAACTATATATAACTATATATAACTATATATAACTATAACTATAACTATATATATATATATATATATATAATATATATATATATACTGTAGCAATACAAGTTGGAGAAAACAACAACAAAAGAACTGAAAAAAAAAAACTCTGGAAAGACCCAGAAAAAGATACAGGATGTGTATGGCAGAGTGCAGGGACTCAGGTGGGGTGGGGGGCATGGAAAGGGAAGAGATTCTAGATTCAATTGAAAAATGATCTATGACCTATGGAAAAAGTTTATAATAAAAAATTATATTAAAAAAAGAAAATACAAAAACTGTTCCACATGTCTAGTAAAAACATGTTTCAGAGACGAAAAAAGAAACATTTCAAACTTTTAAGACACAGTATTTACAAAGAGCAGAGAATAAAAATACATTTAAAATACTTTTAGTAATATTTGGGGCTGATAGTGAACTGAATAAATGCCAATATTCATCTCCAATTAACTGTGTATCACCTCATAACAGTACATATTGCACAATATGTGGAAATAGTGTTACAGATTTTAGATATGTTTACATTTTATGGAAGGTTATTTAAAAGATGGGTAAGCATGAATATTTAGAAGTCCCTTTGACCACATGTCCATGTAGCAAAATGATAGCAGTGGATTTCCCCTAAGGTCTACAATTTCCCAGCCATGAGTTTTTTCCTATGGACTGGACCTTGAATTCAGTCAGAAAGCAGCTGGTTACCCCCATAACATTGATGCCACCATTGCACATATGTGCACATCTTGCAAGCTGTTTGTGACTAGAGCTCACAGAGTTTATAGCCGGATAACACTGTCAATGACCCTTCTCCTCCAGTTACCTGCACTGAGAGAGCCAGCCAGGAGAGAGAGCTTCCAGCTCAGTTCCAGCTTGATTTCTCCATGTTCTGTTTCTGAAGAAAGTATGTGGTCAGAGCAAAAGAGTCATTTTATCTATTTCTGTTAGGTCCCTGAGAGCAACAGCAGTAGCCTGTATTGTTTGGGGCACCTGTGGGGCCTGCCTGACAAATAACCTCCTAAGACAGTAGCCTGCACCTGGCACTAGGATTTTTGTTTAATGACCCACGGCTTCTAAATACTCAAGTTCATACCATAGATTAGTGCTGCACCCAGGCTTTCTCAGAGAAGCTCCTTAATACATAGGGTAGCAGTTACTGCAGAGACTCATAACTGGCCAAAGCACTGAGGATGAGTTGAGGGAATGCTAGGCCCTAAGTGGGTCATCTATATCAGCTCCACCAAGGCCCAGGAAACATTGCAGAAGGGGGCAGGGAGGAAGTAAGAGGATGGAGAGAGGTGCTGCATGAAGATGTCTTGTGGGCACAGCATGGCTGTTGTACCCATGAACTCACTGTAGCTGTGGTTACCAGCAGAAGACCTGCAGGAGACTGGGCTTTCAGCTTCATCATGGAAGGGCTCCTAAGGCCCTGCCCCTCCCCAAGGAGCTACAGACAGTCTGTAGTAGCTGGAGGAAGGGGGTATTACTTTCTTTTTCTTTTTGAGGGGGGGTATTTTCAAGACAGGGTCTCCCTGTAACCTTAGCTGTCCTGGAACTCACTCTGTAGACCAGGCTGCCTCTGCCTCCCAAATGCTAGGATTAAAGGTGTGCTCCACCACACCTAGCCAAGGGGTATTACTTTCTTTAGTGGTGGAGCCACTGACAAATTTCCCTTGGTCTAGTAAATAGCTTCGAGAGAGAGAGAGAGAGAGAGAGAGAGAGAGAGAGAGAGAGAGAGAGATTCCTAAATATTTAGGAAAACAGCATGCCAATCTTTATGTTTCCTACATGTTCCCCTGTGTTCCTTTTATAACATGGAACTCATTAAGACCCTCAGATGAAGGATCTTAAACTTTGGATCTTTTGGCCTGACAGAATTTGCACATTTTTTTATTTGGTCTTCCACTTAGTACTCAAGATAAATTCCCACTAGTGTTCTCTCTCTCTCTCTCTCTCTCTCTCTCTCTCTCTCTCTCTCTCTCTTTTCTGTTTTTGAGACAGGATCTCCCTTTATTCCCAGCTGGCCTGGAGCTCAATATGTAGACCAGGCTGGCCTTGAACTCACAGAGATCTGCCTGCCTCTGCCTCTTGAATGCTGGGCATTAAAGGCATGACCACCACGCCCAGCCTAAGACTGTTCTTAGCTGCCATGTGGGTACTGGGAATCAAACCTGAGTTCTCTGCAAAAGCAGTCAGTGTCGTTACCTACTGAGCCATCTCTCCAGCACCCTACTAGTGTTATTGATGAAAGGAAGCACACTCACAATCAGCTCCTTGAAGGTATCACATGAATAGGCCTGACAGACAGATGTTTTGTAAAGATTTACTGAGTGTATTCGTTACTTTTCTGTTGTGAAAAAAAAAAACATTATGACCAAGATAACTTGTAAAAGGAAGAATTTATTGGGCTTACAGCTGTAGAGGGATAAGAGTCCATCATGGTGGGGAGGCATGGTAGGAATTAGCAACAACACACAGCTAACCATTCCCATCTTCAAGCAAGCACAGGAGGCAAAGAGATTAGAACTGCAAATGTGGCAAAATTAAGAACTCTCAAAGCCCACCCGCTAGTGACCTGTTTCCTCCAGCAAGGCCACTCCTCCTGAACCTCCACAAAAAGCATCCCCTGGGGTGAGTAACTGGGGCCAGGTATTTAAATACTTGGAGCCTATGGGAGTATTCTCTTTCTTTTTTTAAAACTTAATTAATTAATTAATTATTTTATTGATGCTTTGTGTATTTCATACATGATTTTCCAATTCAGTTCAGATATATTTCCCTTTCCCTCCCCCATCCCACCCCACCCCATCCCAGATCATGCATTCTGCCATAACTGTCCTGCATCTTTCTCTCAGTTTTTTTTCATTTTTTAGCAATAAGTGATAATTTATGAGTACAAGCATCCTTCATGTAAAACCAATTTGCAGGCTGTCATGCCCAAATCCACACAGCTCATGGGTCCCACCATCCAGCTGGGGTGGGGGGGCTTGTATCTTCAATCAAGTTGATCAAATGAGTGTCCAGACTATATTGCTGTAGTTTCACCATTCACCCCAATCGCAGCCCTTACATTCTACCATGCCCCTTCTTCCGCAGATTGTTCCCTAGGCTTAGAAAAGGGGCACAGGTGGATGAGAAGCCAAACAGTCTACTTTCTCTGGAGCTGTTGTCTTGGACTCTGGTCAATTCTGGCTGTTTCCTTTCATGGGCTGACAGTTTGTCCAGGAATAACCTTTTGATCCTACTAATGAAGCACAAGCAATTAGATATATAGGTATTTAAACAGCACTAATAGTTATGGTAGGTTACTTTGGTATAGGACAATATGTTTGGATGGTATGTTAATCCATGAATTACATTTTTTTCCTGTTAAAATATGACAGGGTCTTTACTGAGCTTATAACATCTCCTTAACCTGTAGAGGATGTAAAGTGTGAGCATCAAGCCGTGGGTTATTCCTCCAAGGAGGAGAGCCAAGCCAATTAGATTTGGGATTACAGGCACATGGCTGCCTCTGTTGCACCAGTATTTCCAGGCAGGTGAGGTGTAGCTGGTGCTGACGGTGGAGTCTTGCTTACCCAAGAGACCCGTATTTGCTTTATTGGTTGAGTGGCCTTGTGTAGCACTCTCTGGTATTCCACAGGCCATCTGTACACTTGCATGCGTGGTCTCAATACATCTTTCCCATGTTAAGTCAGGTCTTCGGCAGCAGGGCCTTATCGCCTCTCTTCTTGCAGGTTCCCCGTTTTAGAGGCCAAGGAGCCTTTACCTTTTGTGGGGGCTTGGATCCCCTGGCCAACATCTCCTTGGTAGAATAATCCTTGCTGATGTCAGAGATCCTGTATTAATATATTTGCTTAAGTACATAGCTTAAGGACTTTAGTATTATATTTGGTATGAAAGAGGAATATCCTTTTCACAGTCTTTATGTCTATTAGTCAATTAAAGCGGGGGCAGTTTTACCAGTTTATAAAGAGATTACCTCTATAATAGTTGTCTCCAATTTACAGTTGGAGAACGACCTCATCATTCATCATATTTCTCCTTGTTTTATGGTGGGGGGAGCAAGAACGTCTTCATATTATTAAAACCTTTGTGACACCTAGAAGGTAGTTTCATTAAGACTCATTTATAAATAGTTGTTACAAAGTAGGATCCACAGAAGGTTTGATGTTTTGTAGCAATCTGAGGCTTTTCTTTCCTTTTCAAATGTTTCAGACAGGTCAACCTTTCAGTTGGCACTTTCTGGTACATCCTACTTAATGCAAAGCTGTATCTTTTTTCTTTCTCAGCCGTTTTTAAATTGGTGACATTTTGACCTGTTGGACATACAAAATTTTCCTGTAGTTATTTTTAAGATTTGATTGCAAGGTTTTTGACGAAAAGTTTTCATGTCTATCTGGATCCCCCCCCCTTTTGTTTAACCCATGAGTCTCCACAAAGACAGTTGTATTATACATACCTAGTGGTGGAATCAAGGCACATTTCATCAATTCACCCATGCTGGTTTGGGTGAATATATATGATTAACTTTGGAAGCAAACTTAATTTTGTTATCAATCATCTTATAGGTGAAAGAGAATTCCACAAGGTGATACTGTACAAACAGAGAAATTATAGAGAACATTTGTATGTGCCAATCCCAAAGTTATTGTTCTACAGTTTTTTGTTAAAACAAATGTGGACAACACGATTTATATCTATTTAACTCAGATGAATTACCTTTTTATCAGAGCTGCAAACCAATGTTGTTAATATACACTATTTACTTTTACTAAGTCCTAAAACTCCATGTAACCTGTAGACAGGTCTGGGCAAAATGTGATACTTGTTGAACTCATGTCAATTAAATATGCATTAATCGAATATATACACACCTGTCCCTCTCCCGCCCCTCCCCCCTTCCATTCACCATTTCAGTCCGTTTTCTGATGCAGTCTTTCTGTTGTTGTTCTTTTACTATGCATCCCTCTCCACGAGAAATATTTATATCTGGGTTATTGGTACTAGCATCCACATATGAGGGACACCATTTGTCGTTTGTTTTTCTGGGACCGTGTTACTTCACTTAACATAATGTCTTCTAGCTCCATCCATTTACCTGCAAAGTTCATGATGTTGTCCCTCTTTACCACTGCATAGAATCCCATTGTATACATGTACCACATTTTCTCTATCCACTCGTCAGTTGAGGGGAACCTGGGCTGGTTCCAACTTTTTGCTATTGTGAACAGAGCTGCAATAAACATAGCTGTGCATGTATCTTTGCAGTAAGATGTGTCTTGTGGGTATATACCCAGCAGTGGTATGACTGGGTCAAATGGTAGGCTCATTTTGGGTCTTCTAAGGGTTCTCCACACTGCTTTCTATAGTGGCTGTACAAGTATTCTCTTTCAAAGCACCACACTGACTTAGTCCACCGGAGTGGACTCTAATCACCAGAATACAAAGTCCCATGGTGCTAACTTCAGGGGCTTAGTTAAGACTTTGTTCTCTTCAATTCACACCATACAGACAAGTTTAGAAAAAACCAAACCAAACCTAAGAGTGTCCCTGTAGATGGTTGACATCTTTTGAATCAGGTTTAGAGGCTCAGCCAAAAAAGAGACAAGAGAAAAAGTTTTTTTTATTATTATTTCTGTATGTGTATGAATGTACTGTCGCATGCAAGTGTGTGCACCCGTGTCGTGCAATGCTGCGGTCAGAAGAGGGTGTTGGATTCCCCTGGAACTGGAGTTCTCCTGGAATTGGAGTTTCAGACGGTTCTCGGCCGCCATGTGGGTGCTGGGGATCGAACCCGGGTCCTCTGTAAGAGTGGTTGGTGCTCTTAACTGCTAGGCAATTTCTCCAGCCCAGATAATAAGTTTTATTTCATGTCTTGTTACATAGTTGATATTGTCCAGACTTTTATACATTAAAAATGTTTCTATTCTTTTTAAGTGGCATTGTTTATCAACAAAATCAAATTGTTTTATCAAAATGAGTAGTTTTGCAGAGACTAGAGCTTCATTTTACATAAGCACAATGTAAATCCTTTTCCTTCTTTCTTTCCACTTTCTTAGCCTTTCAGAGTCAAGTTCGCCTTATGAATAAAGCCTTGCAAACGATGTAACCTACGAGACACTCCCCTACCGACTCCAGCCTGAGACACCCATGATCTCAGTCTGGATTCTTACAACACAACAAGAGAGTCATCTCGACTGCTGGTGCCAAAACAGGCTTTTAAATCCTTCCAGTTTCCTTTCAACACTTTTATGGGCTAACTCCTACTCATTTTATAAATACTTTATTGAGGTCTGATTGACATTTAAAAAGTTAAATGCAATTAATGTATTCAACTTGCGGAGTTGGAAAATAAATATATGCCCATGAAGCCTTTATCATGACTAATTGCATTAATCTAACTATCCCTCATCTCACTCCCACCCCCTCCTTCCACTCACCCCTTTCACATTTGGTGATGAAAGTCATTAACATGAAATCTAACTTTTCAACAAATTTTTATGTATAGAATGTACTATTGGTATATTATAAAGAATGAAAAGTCTACTTGTCTTCATTTATTTCCCACTGACTGTATTTCTACGGAATGTCTTTTCTGGTTTCTGGAAAGTTCTCTTTTGTCTTACTCGTGCCAAAACATACCCATGTCTCAATACTTAATGCATACCTTCAAATTACCCATGTTAGCTCTTTCTCAGATTTAGATCTTAGACTTCTTCACCTCTCATGGTTCTGCTTGGTAGGTGCTCAATGAATGCTCATCGAATAAAGGGAACTAGGTAAGATTGATATATAGTCCTGGTCACATTTGGCAGGCAAGAGAGCAGAGACTAGTCAGGAACAGGCAGACCATTTCAGTGAAGGGCCAGAGACAGTAACTATTTTATTTATTTATTTATTTTTTGTACTCCACCAAGCTTATTTAGATATATTTTGACAAAAGAATTCCATAGTCAAATGAGTCTGGAAAGTACATTATAATTTATCTATACTAGCAAATCAGAAAACACTTAAATGTTCTTTTTAATATCAGACCAGGGCTGGCAAGATGGATCACTAGGAAACAGCACTTGCCAACCTGAGATTGGTGCCCAGGACCCACATAGTAGAAAGAGAGAACTGATCTTGCCAATTGGAGAGTGATTATTTTATTCTGTGCTGGTTATTTTTCTATTTTAACCTTTTCATTTCTTTTTTCCTCTTTTCTCTTAGACAGGATTTGATGTATCCTTGAATGGCCTGGAATTCATCATATAGTCAAAGGTGAACCTTGAAGTTTTGATCCTCTTGTCTTTAACTTCCGAGTGGCAGAATTAGAGACTTTACACCATGTGCACAGTTTACGTTGTACTGAGGATTTGATCCAGGGCCTTATGCACGCTCAGTGAACATTCTATCAAATGATCCACAACCTGCCATCTTGTCTCTTCAATGACTGCTCTTCCATTGTTGTAGAGCAGCAGCATGTAGACAGTATATAAATGATGGATGTGGCATCATTCTAACAAAATTTCATTCCCAAAACAGATGGCACACATAACTGGTCGTAGGGCGGTCGTTTGCCAATTCCTGCATTAAACTTGAAGTCTTTTATTGACTTGACCTAATTCCACACTTAGACTTACTTGAACTTGGCAGAACACAAAGTGTTTTTCTTATTTAAATGGTGGAGTTTTATTGTGGAAGATTAATCTCAACAGTGGCCTAGTGGCCTAAAGATTTGAAGTTCAATTAAAGATGAGTAGCATAACAACCAAGAGGAAACTTCCTCACCAAGAGTAAGCAATTTAAGTCCTATCACTCTAATCCATTGTGAGTAGGAAGTTATAATTAATAACAGCTGTTCATCTAAATAATATTCTTTAGAAGAACAATCTGTTCCTTTTGGATCTCTAAGGTTAAAAGGAGAATGAATTCTTTAATGGGTGAGAATTGGATACTTAATAAAATTGTGCCACTGGTTCTGCTTGTTAAAGGAAGTGCTCATTATTCATAGATTTATGTTGGCCTAAGTTCTCCTGCGTCAAGGCTGTTTCCCAGCATTTCTTGACAGCAGGGACTTCCTCTTTCTCCTTCTGCCCTCCAAACTGGATCCTGGCTCACACAGCATTTCCCACCAGGATTTGGGGGAGGTGGAGGACAAATAACCAGAATTGTACAGCCCCAACCAGTCCTCAAATTTACAAGCATTCTCTGTTCTAAATGCACCATTTTTATCTCATTCCAGTAAGGATTTGGAACACTTCATAAATTGAAATGAACTTTTCCTTCTCAGACCTCAAATTTTTCCCTCAGGGTACAGTCCATATCGCAGGGTTATCTGGAATATTAAGCTGATTTCTGTGGTTTCCTTTTTTTTTTTTTTTCTGAGTCTTACCTTCATTGGAACCCAACAGGTGCCTCTGACTCCGGTCTGTGCTCACTTGTGCATTTTCAGATGCTTACTTGTGAGGGTGACTAGGGTGAGAGAAAATACCAGGCGACAGAGTGTTCAGCGCAAAGGCAGGAAGAAGGAATGAGGGTCACCTTGCCCTTGGAGACTCGCTGCTCTGGACCACCCACAGTCCCCAAATGATGGGTTTTCAGGGATTACTTTTTGATGACAGGGAGTGTGAAAGGAAAAACTTGTATCCTGGCCTATGTAGAGCTGATCAGAACAACTGAACATCCGCCTGTGGGATGGAACATCTGTGAACCCAATACCACCATAAACACACTATACACACCATTTCGCCTCTTCGTGTTTATCATTCATGACTTAGATTTTCTAAGAAAATCACTTCTCTGTTAATAAATTTCATCATTTTGAAATGGGTGAGGTAAGACAAACTTTGCAGGGTTACTGTAGGGATAAAATAAAAGAATGTCTGTAAAATTATGATCTATGGAAACAAAATAACAGATTGCAATTACAGTAAGGCTCCCGAAGGATCTGCTCTTAATATGACATGATTGCACATCATCCAGATAGGAAGGTTAGGGGGAGAGTTTCCTGAAATTATGTCATATGGATGCTATTCTTTGCAGTTATAACATTCCTCCTAGCCTGAATATTGTTGCTCACATGTGAGTTCAAGGCAAGACTAGGTTAATGCTGAGGGCTTGCCTTTTAAAAAATAAATGGCATTATGGAAGAGGACATTTGAATTGAATTTTAAAGAAGAGTAACAATATTCAGGCTAGGAGGAATGTTATAACTGCTAGCACTAAACTGGAGATCCTCCTGCCTCTGCTTCCTGGATATTGGGAAAGGCCTAGTGCTTATAATGCTACATTAACAAGCCTCTGTACCTGAAACTTTTGTGTTCTATTCATAAGTCTTTTATACATATCACATGGCATAATGATTTTTTACGGTCTGATTTCCCTGCTACTTTGTATTTGGAAAAAACACAGAGCCTATGTGATGCTTGACACCATTATGATGATGATTTGAATTTGATCTGTGTGTCCCCCCCCTCCAGTTTTTGAACACTTAGTCAATTGGTAGCATTGTTTGTGGAAGTTTAGAAGTTACAGCTTTGCAGAAGGAGCATGACACTGGGGTGGGCTTTTAAGAGTATATCACCTTACCCCACTTTATTTCCTTGTCTCTGCTTCTTGTGTATTCTTTTTTTTTTTTTTTCCCCTTTGGCCTTTTTTGAGACAGGGTCTCCTTGTAGCCCTAGGCTGTCCTGGGACTTGCTATGTAGACCAGGCTGGCCTTGAACACATAGAGATGTCTGCTTCTCCCTCCTGAGTGCTGGGATTAAAGGCAAGTGCCACCACAGCCGGCTTCCTGTGTATTCTTTTTTTTTTTTTTTATTGATGCTTTGTGTATTTCATACAACATTTTCCAATTCAGTTCAGGCATATATCCCCTTCCCTCCCCCCACCCCACCCCTCCCCATCCCACATCATGCATTCTTCCCAAACATTGCATCTTTCTCTGCTTTTTTGTTTTGTTTTTTCATTTTTTTTAACAATAAGTGATAATTTGTGAGTACAAGCATCCTTCATGTAAAACCAATTTGCAAGCAGTTGTGCCCAAACCCACACAGCTCATGGGTCCCACCATCCACCAGGGGGGGCTTGTATGTTCAATCAAGTTGATCAAATGAGTGTCCAGTCTATATTGTTGTAGTTTCACCATTAACACCAATCGAAGCCCTTACATTCTACCACGCCCCCTCTTCTGCAGATTGTTCCCTAGGCTTAGAAAAGGGGCACAGGTGGATGAGAAGCAAAACACTCTACTTTCTCTGGAGCTGATGTCTTGGTCTCTAGTCAGTTCTGGCTGTTTTCTTTCATGGGCTGCCAGCTTGTCCAGGCATAACCTTTCGATCCTACTGATGAAGCACATGCAATTAGATATTTAGGTATTAAACAGTATAATATATAGCCTTTCGATCCTACTAATGAAGCACACACAATTAGATATATAGGTATTTAAACAGTACTAATTGTTATGGTAGGTTTCTTTGGTATAGACACAGATGTTTGGATGGTAAGTTAATTCATGATTTACATTTTCTTCTGTTAAGTATGGCAGGGTCTTCGTGTGGTTTATAACATCTCCTAACCATTAGAGGATGTAAGCTTGTGGCATCAGCCGTGGGTTATTCCTCCAAGGAGAGAGCTAATAGCCAATTAGATTTGGGATATACAGACGTATGGCTGCCACTGCTGCACAGTATTTCCAGGTAGATGAGGTGTAGCTGGTGCTGATGGAGGAGTCTTGCGTGACTCAAGGAGACCTATATTTGCTTTATTGGTTTAGTGGTCTTTGGTAACACTCTCTGGCTTCCCAGAGACCATCTGTATATTTGCAAGTGCGGTCTCCATACATCTTTCCCATGTTTATATCAGGTCTTCAACAGCAGAGCCTTATCGCCTCTCTTCCTGCAGATATCCCAGTTTGGAGGCAAGGAGCCTTTACCATTTGTGGGGGCTTGGATCCCCTGGCCAACATCTCCTTGGTAGAATAATCCATTGTTGATGTCAGAGCTCCTGTAGTAATATATTTTGTTTAAGTGCATAGCTTAAGGAGACTTTAGCATTATATTTGGTTCTGAATAGAGAATAATCCTTTTCACAGTTTCTATGTCCATTCGTCAATTAAAGAAGGCAGTTTTACTGATTTTACAAGAGAATACCTCTATAACAGCTGGCTCCAATCTACAGCTGGAGAACGACCTCATCGTCATCTTATTTCTCCTTATTCTATGGGGGGGAGTTAAGAAAGTGCTTCCTGCTTCCTGCCATGCCTCTTTGCCACAATAGACTCTTATCACTCTGGAACCAGTCACCCAATCAACTCTTCCTTCTTTTTTTTAAAAATTTATTTATTTATTTATTTCTGTATGTGTATGAATGTACTGTCTGCATGCAAGTTTGTGCACCGGTGTCATGCAATGCCGTGGAAGTAAGAAGAGGGTGTTGGATTCCCCTGGAACTGGCGTTCTCCTGGAATTGGAGTTCCAGACGGTTCTCGACCACCATGTGGGTGCTGGGGATCGAACCCTGGTCCTCTGTAAGAGCGGTCAGTGCTCTTAACCGCTAGACCATCTTTCCAGCCCAAACTCTTCCTTCTATAAGGTGCCTTGGTCATACTATTTTATCACAGCAACAGAAAAGTAACTAATACACCAAGTGTCCGCACCATCCAGTAGCATGAATGCTCCCCATATACATCCTTGGGATGGTGTACAGTTTTAGAATTCTGCTGATATTTACAGGGAAGTCAAAGTTTAGAAAACTGGAAGTAAATTCGAATGCTTTTCAGGCTTCGAAGGCAGCTTAGAGCTAAATATGCATTGGTTGATATAAAGTCCAAGTAGAGAGACCACTCACTTAACCATGTGGAGTTTTAAAGGAGGGTTTAATTATGGCACTCAACTTGGGAGGAGTGTGGCCACAGGTGCTGGTTACCAGGAAATTTATAAGTACAACAGCCAATCAGAGTTTACCATCACAATTAAAGTTACCAATCAGGAACACCAGCCAATCAGAGCTTAATACCACAGTTAAAGTTACCAATCAAAGGGAAGTGCACAAAACATCAAGGCAATTACAGAAGCAAGAGACAACAGTTAAAGTTAACCAATCAAGGGCAGACTCTTGAAGCAAGGAAACCAATCTTGTCTGAGAACACTATCCCTGAGTTTTTATCCTCTATCTCAATAATCCTCTATCTCACTTGACTACAGAAACTTTTTGAATGTCACCATACTTCCACTCTTATTTCTTTCAATCATTCTACAGATCTTCCCAAAGAGACCTTTCTAAAACAAACCTGTTTGTTACTTAGGTAAAACACCCCCTTCCCCACAGAAACTCGTCTATGTTAAGGGTAAAGTCAAACAACTAGGCCTGCAGGAGCAGTTTGATCCAGTCTGCCTTCACACCTTACCTTTCTTCCCTTAGTTCCCCATCAGCACAGAGGATCAAACCCTGTCCCTCCTTCTCTCTTCCTTTTAGAGAGCTCCGGGCACAACAAATGAACTGCATCACCTACGTTTTGTTTTTTTGTCATTGTGATAGAATGCCTGATGAAAGGAGCCTATGGGAGGACACAACTCATATGGTGGGAAGTCCTAGGATGTGAGACTCTTCACTCCCCCCCCCTTTGGTGTTTTTGAGACAGGGTCTCCCTGTAGCCCCAGCTGGCCTGGAACTCACTCTGTAGACCAGGCTTGCCTCAAACTCACTGAGATCTGCCTGGCTCTGCCTCCCGAGTGCTGGGATTAAAGGCATGTACCACCACACCTGGCGACTCTTCACATCTTATCCCTCAGTGAAACAGGAAGCAGAATTTGTGCAAGAACCGGGTTGGGCCATGAATCTTAGGTCCTCTTCTCCCCACGACCCATTTTTCTCTAGCTAGATTCTGCCTCTCAAGGATTCCACCACCTCCTCAAACAGCACCACCATCTGGAGACCCCGAGTGCACACACGAGCCCGTAGGGATGCTTTACGTTCAAACCATAACATGGACTGTGCTGCGTCTCCTGTTTGTGGTTTCCTCTTCATCCTTGCCCTGTTTATAGTATTGTTTCTTTTCCTTCTCGATTATTCAATGGCCTTGCTGAGGTGAATATCTAGTTTTCATGATGAGGATTCTCCATTCGTTACACTGACTAACTCTCTCATAGGGAGGTGGATTGTTTTCTAGAGCGCTTGTGCATGTGTGGGTTTTATTTTTACTTAGTTAATTGTGAAATTATTTCCCATACCTCCCTTCTGTGGAAGTAGCACCTTATGTTGTAGAAGCACCAGTTTTGCCGGTGTCCTAGTGGATCCATGCGTGCTAGAGCAGCTCCATGTTTCTGTCCTAGTTTGGCTTATTTTTATTTTTATTTTTGTACTTCCACACTAATCATATAACCAACACATGTCTGGTACTGACTGGTTTTGGATTTTTGACATCTTGGGGATAATATGAATTGGAGCCTGACATGCATGTATACTTTAGGTTTTATTTTTAGGTTTTCAATTTTTTCCCCACCCCAGTCCCAGGCACATGGCAAACACATGACAGTCTTCACAGATACTCCACTCCTGTAGGCGGGTGGGTGGGGTATTTCCGGGTCTCTTTTCAGGGAGGTCTCAGCTTCTGCTCTCTACCACCGACAGACCAGAGTCATTATCTTCTTTCTGCCTGAATTCCAAAAGTCAGCCATCTTGCTAAGGAGGGCTGACTATCTCTTGAGATTCTGCAGCATCGGTTCGTTTACTTCCCTCCCTTGCTCCCTTTCTTCTTTCCTTCCTTCCTCCCTTCCTTTCTTCCTTTTTCAGGGTTTCAGGTGTCCTAGGTTGGCCTTGAACTTTATACAATATAAACTCCCAATTGCCCTGCCTCCACCTCCTGAGTTCTGGGATACAGGTGTGCACCACCATGCTGGGTTTATGTGTTGAAAAAGATCAAAGTCAGGGCTTCATGCATGTTAGACAAGCACTCTACCAACTGAGCTATGTCTCTAGCCCCCAATTTCTCATTTTCTGTAGCTCCAAGTTGCTTTGCTGTTCATCTTTTCTGTGTTGCCATGGGGGAATCTGTCTCCTGCATTGATCCCCTCCATCTCCCACCTCATTTGCACCGGTGTCCACTACAAATAATGTGGTGTACTTAAGACCACCTAGACTCCAGGAAGCCTGGCTTACCTTTGAGCATTTTTAGCTCAGAGTGTCTCCTCCTTGATGGAATTTCTATACAGTTAAGCTTTCTTTAGACAATGTTTATCTCCCTCTCACTGATATCTCCACTGGATACCATCACCATCCATTTTCAACCAGGAGACCTGTGGTGTTTTCAACCAGGAGACCTGTGGTCACTAAGAAATGGTGTTTAATATCTATTGAAAATAACATCAGCAGTCACCTGCCATATGTCAGGCACATTAAATTAGTCTGTTTAAGTTTTCCAAACAGTCTGTTTTTGAGGCAGATACTACTAATATTCCCTTTACATATGGGAAAATGGAATCACCAGGAAGGCGAAAAGTTTGACCAACTTCATATATGGTACAGCTATGATTTGAGTCCAGGTGGTCTGACTCAGAAGCCTGTGCTAAAAATCATCACAACCTCTCAGTACTAGTGAAAGAGAGATGGAATTTTCTGGATCTACAATTTTTTTTAAAGCATACATTTATAAATCCACAGTGAATAATTATTTACTACTGCCTTGATCAGGCTCTAACTAACACCATGTAGAAAGATAGCAATTTCATTTAATAAAACATGTCAAAGTTTATGAGGTGTAAAATATTTTTACTAGATCTTAGATGTTAGTATTTAAACACCTACTTTCCTTTATTATGCATAATAATAAGAAGAATAAGAAGAATACATGCAACTGTTTCTTCTTGTTTTCTTAGAAATGAGTTGAAGTTTGATTAAAAGAAATTTGGTACCATAGCCCTTGTCTTTGTAATCTGGAAAACACCTACCAATATTCTGGACATGTTAATACCAAGTCACGTGACCCTCATTCAGTCCTTTCATGATTGATCCAGAAGTACTGGAAGGTTGGTGTGGTGAGATAAGCTTGCAACCCAAGCACTCAGGAGACTGCAGCATAAGGATAGTGAGTTTGAGACCAGCCTGGGCAATGCAGTTAGAACCTGTCTCAGAAAACTGGTGGGGTGGCGTGCGGGGGTGGGGGGGAACACATGCTGAAATGAACAGGCCTCTGTCTATCTGCCCAGCCACTCTGACTGCCTGCTGATTTTGGAGGGCTCCCACAAGGCTACAAAGGTGCTTGCCCAGGAATTCATGCATTGTGATCATCTTTTACCTAACTCATTAGTGGGAACATGTGGAAAGCGATACCTCCTCTGAGTCTTGGTGCAATGACTCTCAAACAAGATTCAGTCAAGAAAGATGGGGATAAAATTTTGGAGCAGCAGAAGTCTTTTACTTAGTATTATTTTTTTGAAATGTACTGAAGAAAGATAATCAACTTGAGTGGTTACTAAATATACCAAGCACACTTGGGGCTGAGATATGCTGGGTCATGTGCAGCTGGTCAAACAGAATGACTATTTCTGTAGGGCCCGGAGTGTTTGGCACTTCGGGGTCTGATGATATGCATTGCTATTTAAGGAGTGCTGAAGAGTTGTCGTATCTGAAGTCTGGAAGAGATGTTTTTCTTCAAGTGAAAATTATTTTTAAATGTTTGAATGGATTTGTGGTAAAATGTGTCTATCATAAGAATGATCTTCGCCCTGCTGTCAGAGCCAGCCTGGCAACTGAGGAAAACAGGTGTAACTGAGTTGCAAGAGATGTCTGTTTCCTTTTATTTTTTCAGCTTTATGCGCACCATGTGTGTGTGTGTGTGTGTGTGTGTGTGTGTATGTGTCTGTGTGTCTGTGTGTGTCTGTGTGTGTCTGTGTGTGTGTTGTGTACCTTGGACGCTTGTCCTTCCCTTCAGCCTTGGTCGAGACACCATCACTTCTTCTGAACTGTGTACTCCAGGCCAGCTGGCCCCAAGATTTCAGGGCTCTTCTGTTTCCACCCCCCACCTCCTCCTAAGAGCACTGGGGTTACAGACATGCGCTACCACACCAAGCATTACCTGGGTTCTGGGACTCAAACTCAGGTCCTCACACTTGTGCAATTGCTCCAGTCCCTTCTTTTCTTCCCCCCAGTTACCCGTGTCTACTACAATGATAATACAATTTTAAAGATGGATGGTTAATCAAGATGAGATTACTTTTGAGGGATAATGTATTATTCAAATTTTAAAAAAGATAAATATTTTTTCTTTTTGTTCTAAGCTTTTACATGTGTTCAAATATATGTTAGACATTATGAAACTCATTACAATGAAATGGTTAGTATGTAATTAACATTTGACAAGCCTGCTTAATGTGTTCATCCTAGCAGTGTATAGAATTGTGGTATATTTTTAATATTGGAAAAAGAAATTAGACCAAAGGGTGGTGTGAGTGCAAATTTGAACAAGTATCAGGGAATAAATTTATTATTTCAGAAATTAATCTCCCTTGTTTTTAAAAATATTTTATTATTTTTTAATTTTATTTATTTTTTATGTGTATGAATGTACTGTCTGCATGTAGGTTTGTGCACCTGTGTAGTGCAATGTCATAGAGGTCAGAAGAGGGTGTTGGATTCCCCTGGAACTGGAGTTAGAGAAGGTTCTCAGCCACCATGTGGGTGCTGGGGATTGAACCCGGGTCCTCTGCAAGAGCAGTCGGCACACTTAACCGATACGCCATCTCTCCAGCCCCCAGAAATTAATCTCCCTGTAAGAGAAACCTGAGTTGTTTATGAGTTACTGGTACTTTCTTGTTTTGCTCCAGTTGCTTTTCTTAGAGAACTGGGAAGTGCCTTTTGATAGTAACTGTGTTCTCTGAGTGACACTCCACCCCCAAAGACTGGACAATCTCTTTTCTAAGTATGGAAGAACAATTGGAATGCCAGTGTCCATGAACACATTACTCTAACACAAGGGTTTTCTTACCCCACTGCTCTGTGTTCTGGAAGTGCCAGTGGTTGTAATTCTTCATAGTAAGAGTAGGATGCCTGTCAAAATGATGGAAGGAGAAAAAAGGGCTCTTTGACTTTGGAAGGATTTATTTTTAGGGGTCAGATGATATGAGAAGAGGGAACCACACGGCCTCAGGATAGTTGACCTGAGTTGACCACACAGCCCAAGCTAAAGAAATGAAAATACTGGCTTATTTAAAAGAAAACCACAGTTACTGTGATGGAGGGAAGCAGTGAGGAGCTCAGACGGCACTGATGGGTCAAGTCCTCAGCTGGAGCCACCATGGCTACTCACAGCTGTGATACAACACAGATGCCCATTGCATACACAGGCTTCTGGACCAGGGAAAGCTCAATGGGGAAGAGGATTGTTTTCCACAACTATTTTAAAGAAATGCTCCAATACTTATCTTTGGTATTCGGATAGAAAAGTGTTGAAATCTAACTGTGAAAGAACACTATTAATTCAGAGGCATAGATAAGAATCTATTAGTGAATTTTTACGTAAAAAAGTCATGATTATTCAGATGTAACTAATAGAAAAAAATGGGATACAATAGTCTTTGGTATGATTCAATCCTCTTGTGTGGCTGTGGGGGCAGAGTTGTCCTGTTAGGTAGTATAAAAGGTGGGTCTGCTGCCACTGTGAGACTTGAGTGCACAGAGCTTAGATCCAGCATTTCCCAGGACCACCTGAAGCACAGAGTACTGAGGTGTGGGCTAAACAGGCATTAACCCGGCCCCCAACTGGGATTGCTGAGAGAGTGTCCAAGTGGATTCTTTGGAGAACCTTCAGAACAGAAAGGGAAGAGTGAGTGAGACTTCCAATAGAAAGCCTAAAACTTAGACAAGTCAACACTCCATAAGCAAGGAGAAAAACACATCAAACAAACAAACAAACAAAGAAGACATCTGAAGGAGGCAAGTAAAGCAAGCCTTCAACACAGTGAAGAGGCATTTGGGATTTGAACTGGAATACATGCAAGGAGAAACCCACATGCCAGGGGCATAAAGAAGGGACAACATGGGAAAGGTGCAGGATAATCCCACACCAAGCTTTACCAACCCTGTGGAAGATTCCTACAGTGGGATCCTGCTGGGGATGGCCCAGGACAAAGATACTAGAAGTACAATTGTGGACATACTCAATATATAAAGAACAAGTCAGAGAACTAAGGAGAGAGAATGAAAAACTCAAGAAAGACCTAGAGAGAGAGAATGACAAACTCCAGAAGGAAGTGGAAGCACTGAAAAGATCCCATGTTGAAAAAGAAAAGGAAACCAACCAGTGAAGCAAAGAGCTACAGGAAGAGATTGAGAAGCTCCAAAAGGAAGTGGAAACACTAAAGAAATAAAAAGATGAAGTGAAAAAGGAAATCAAACACTCATCCAATCAAGAGGAAAGGAATGGAAAAAGCCTCAGAAGCAGAATGGAGGAAGTAGATCAAAGAATATCAGACCTGGAAGATAACACAGAACAACTAAAAACTTCAAGTAAAGATTATGAAAAATTTAAAAATACACAAAAGTGGAACAACCAGGAACTGTGGGACACTATGAAGAGATCAAACCTCTGCATCATAGGAATAGAGGAAGGAGAAGAATCCCAAGAGAATGGTATTCATCAGATCTTCAACAGAATAATAGATGAAAATTTTCCCAGCTAAAAAAGACAAACCAATACAAATACAAGAAGCACATAGAACTCCAAACAGACAAGATCAGTAAAGAAACTCTCCATGCCATATCAAAGTTAAAACATTAGACACCCAAAACAAAGACAAAATTCTGAAAGCCACAAGAGAAAAACAACAAGTAACTTATAAGTGGAAACTTATCAGAATTACAACTGACTTCTCAGTGCAAACTATGAAAGCAAGAACATGGAGCAAAGCATTTCCAGTGTTAAAGGACTATAGATGCCAACCCAGGTTACTATACCCAGCAAAAATGTCGATTATAGTTGAAGGAGAGAGAAAAATCTTCCATGACATAAAGAAGATGAAAGAATACATTTCTAGAAAACCAACCCTTCAGAGAATACTTGAAGCAATTCAAAGGACAGAGGAAGGAGCACCTATCCCCAGGTACCTAGAAAGAGAAATTAATAAAAGCATAACTGCAGAAGTAGAAACCTAGACCAAAAATGCAAATGGATAACAAGGTGAAAGGAAGCAACACACATCTATCAGTTATAACCTTAAATATTAATGGGCTAAACTCCCCAATCGAAAGACATAGACTGGGAAATTGCATTAGGAAACAGAACCCATTGATATGCTGTCTACAAGAAATGCATCTTATCTTCAAGGATAGGCACCACCTTAAAGTGAAAGGTTGTAAAAAAATATTCCAAGAAAATGGTACCAAAAAGAAAGGTGTTGCTATTTTAATATCAGACAAAATAGACTTCAAAGTAAAAGAAATCGGAAGAGAAAAAGAAGACCATTACATTTTTATCAAAGGAACAATTCACCATGAAGTTTTCACAATCATGAATATATATGCACCAAACTCTGGTGCACCAAACTATAAAGACAATTCTTCAGGACCACAAGGCACAGATTAACCCCAGTACACTCATAGTAGGGGACTTCAATATCCCACTGAGCTCTTTGGACAGGTCAACTGGACAAAGAATAAACAGAGAGACATCTGAACTGAATGATACGATACACCAAATGGACCTCACAGACATCTACCAAATATCCCACCCTAAAACCGGAGAATACACTTTCTATTCAGCACCCCACAGAACATTCTCCAAAATCGACCACATACTGGGAGACAGAAGAAACTTCCACAAATACAAAAAATTCAAATAATTTCATGAATTCTATCAGATCACAATGCAATAAAGCTCATTATCAACACCAGGATAAGCCCTACTATTGACAAGAACACATGGAGACTAAACAACACACTCCTGAATAATGAATGGGTCAAGTAAGTGATAAAGAAAGAAATAAAAGCATTACTGGAAGTGAATGACAATGATAATACAACACAACAAAACCTATGGGATACCTTAAAAGCAGTCATAAGAGGTAAATTTATAGCCCTGGGTGCCTACATTAGAAAAACAAAAAGAGCACAAGTGAATGATCTAACACTGCAGCTAAAAACACTTGAGAGACAACAACAGATGAACCTAAACACAACAGACAGGAAGAAATAACAAAAATCAGAGCAGAAATCAATGAAATAGAAACAAAGAAACAATACAAAAAAATCAATGAATCCAAAAGTTGGTTCTTTGAGAGAATAAACAAGATAGACAGACCTCTAGCCCAGTTAACCAAAAGAAAGAAGGAACAACTCAAATCACTACAATCTGTGATGAAAGGGGAAATTTCACAACAGACAAGGAAAAGATCCAGAAAAAATCATATGGGAATACTTCAACAACCTACACTCTACTAAGTTTGAAAAAACTTAGAAGAAATGCATGAATATCTGAAATCCTGGGAATCACCAAAGCTCAACCAAGAAGAGATCAACAGCTTAAACAGACCCATAATACATGAAGAAATCGAAGATGTAATAAGAAACCTCCCAACTAAAAAAACCCCAGGCCCAGATGGTTTCATGGCAGAAATCTATAAAACATTTCAAAAAGACTTACAACCATTATTACTCAAATTGTTTAGAAGGATTCAAACAGGGGGAGTTCTCCCAAATTCCTTCTATGAAGCCAGCATCCCTCTATTACCAAAACCAGGCAAACATACAACCAAAAAGGAGAACTATAGACTCATCTCCCTAATGAACACAGTTGCAAAAATTCTAAACAGGATAATTGCAAATCTCATATAGACCCACATCAAGAAGATCATCCATCATGACCAAGATGGATTCATACCAGAGATGCAGGGATGGTTCAACATACAAAAATCAATAAATATCATCAAGCATATAAATGGACTAAAAGACAAAAACCACACCATCATCTCAATTGACATGGAAAAAGCCTTTGACAAAATCCAGCATCTCTTCATGCTTAAAGTCCTAGAGGGAATTGGATTGGGGGATCATTCCTCAATGTAATCAAAGCCATATACAAGAAACCCACAGTCAATATCATCCTAAATGGGGAAATGACAGAAGCATTCCCTTTAAAGGTAGGAACTCGGCAAGGCTGCCCCCTGTCACCACTCCTCTTCAGTACAGTGCTTGAAACACTTGCTAGGGCAATAAGGAATAAAAGGAAATTAAAGGAGTACTAATTGGAAAAGAGGAAGTCAAGCTATCCCTTTTTGCTGATGTTTATTTAAAGGACGCTAAACAATCCACCAGAAAACTCCTAGAAACCATTAAGAGCTTCAGTAAGGTGGCAGGATACAAAATTAACCTAGAAAAATCAGTAGCTTTTCTTTACACCAACAACAAGCACTGAAGAAGGAATTCAAGGAGACCTTCCCACTCACAATAGCCTGAAAAACAATAAAATATCTAGGAACAAACCTAACCAAAGACACCAAAGATCTCTACAATGAAAATTTTAAAGACCTGAAGAAGGAAACTGAAGAAGACATCAGAAGATGGATAAACCTCCCATGCTCATGGATTGGGAAAATTAATAGTAAATAGTAAATTAATTGTAAAAATGTCCATTCTACTGAAACTCTTGTATAGATTTAATGCAATCCCAATTAAAATCCCCAAGAGTTTCTTCACAGGCTTGGGAAAAAAAGTCCTTAATTTCATTTGGAAAAACAAAAGACCCCAAATAGCCAAAGCAACCCTCAGTGAAAAGAGCAATACAGGGGGGAATCTCTATACCAGACTTCAAACTATACTACAGGGCTATAGTCATAAAAACAGCCTGGTACTGGCACAAGAATAGCCCTGTTGACCAATGGAACAAAACTGAATATCCAAAGTTGAGCACATACAATTTCAGCCACCTCATATTTGACAAGGGGGCCAAGAAGACACAATGGAGGAAAGACAGCATCTTCACAAGTGGTGTTGGCAAAACTGGATCACCACTTGTAGAAGAATGAAATTAAACCCTTATGTCTCACCCTGTACAATAGTCAACTCCAGATGGATTAAAGACCTCAACATGAAACCCCAAACTCTGAAGGCGATAGAAGAAAAAGTTGGCAGTAGATTACAAGACATAGGTGTAGGAAAAGACTTCCTAAATCAGACAGCAGCTGCCCAAGAATTAAGGTCGACAATTGACAAATGGGACCTCATTAAACTCAAATGCTTCTGTACACCAAAAGAAACAATCAAGGAAGTGAAGAGAAAACCCACAGAGTGGGAAGAAACTTTCATTGCAGAAACATCTGACAAAGCATTGATTTCCAGATTATATAAACTCCTCAAAAAACAAATAAGAAAGAAAACAAATGACCCACTCAATAGATGGAGCAAAGAGCTGAACAGAGACTTCACATGTGAGGAATTAGAGATGGCTGAGAAACATCTTAAGAAGCGTTCAACGTTGTTAATAATTAAAGAAATGCAAACTAAAACCACTTTAAGATATCATTCTTACTCCAGTAAGGCTGGCTAGGATCAAGAAAACAAATGATACCAAGTGCTGGAGAGGTTGTGGGGAAAGGGGAACACTCATCCACTGCTGGTGGGAATGTAAACTGGTACAGCTACTATGGAAAGCAGTGTAGAGAACCCTTGGAAGACTTGGAATGAACTTGCAATCTGACCCAGCCATACCACTCCTGGGTATGTACCCACAAGACTCATCTTACTGCAGAGATAAATGCTCACCCATGTTTATTGCAGCTCTCTTCACAATAGCAAGGAGCTAAAACCAACCCAAGTGCCCCTCAACTGACGAGTGGATAGAGAAAATGTGGTATATGTACATAATGGAGTTCTATGCAGTGGTAAAGAAAGATGATATCATGAACTTTGCAGATAAATGGTTGGAGCTAGAAGATATCATGCTGAGTGAAGTAACACAGTCCCAGAAAAACAAATGACAAATGGTATCCCTCATCTGTGGATAGTTTCACCAATTATGTAATTGTATGGCAAACTGAGCAACGTCAATGTGATCTGAAAACAACTGTGCTCTTATATTGTAGAATCCCTTAAAAAATAAATAAAGACAAAATGAACAGAGGCATAACTGAATAACTGAAAGTCAGACTAAAGATTCTTTATCCCCAAAGGTATATTGTTACATATTTTTCATCTTAATATAATATTCATATTCATTCTTCATTACAATGGATTTTGATCATATTTACCTCCCACTCCTCCCAGATGGAGTCCCCATTCACCCTCACCTGTCCATTCAGCTTTCCGGGTGTTCTAGTTTCTCTTCAATTCCTGTGACAAAACACTCTGACCTACACCAACTTGGGAAGAAAGGGTTTATTTGTCTCACATCTCCCAGGTCACAGTTCATCACTCAGGGAGCCCAAGGCAAGAACTCAGGGCAGGAACCTGGAGGCAGGAGCTGAAGCACAGACCATGAAGGGATGCTGCTTACTGGCTTGCTCCCCTGGCCCATGCCCAACCTGCTTTCTTATCCAATACACAAAAACCTCCCCAGGGGTGGTAGCACTCATATTGGGCTGGGCCATCCCACATCGCTCAACAATCAAGATGATACTCTACAGACATGGCCACAGGCCAGTCTAATGGAGGGAATTCCCCACTGAGGCTCCTTCAACCCAGGTGTGTCAAGTTGACACTAAAGCTATCCAGCACAGTTTACCTCTTGTCACCTTTACATGCTAAACACATCACTATTAAGCCACCACCTTTCCATTTTTTATCCCCTAGATATGACTAAAATTAATATCACAATATAAGACAGTACAACCTTAAAAGCCCCACAGCCCTCAAAAAGTCCAAATACTTAAAAGTTCAAAATCTCTTTTAAAATTCTCTTATCTGTGGGCTCCTGTAAAATCCAAAACCAGTACAGCCTTATTTCAAAGGGAAGAATCAGGTCCACCTAAGCAAAACCTATGTCCAGCAAAGAAGCTCAGGGTTGGACACCTGGGATTCACTCAGGATCTTCTGGGCTCCAACGGGTTTCGGCAGCTCCACTTCTCTGACTCTGCTGTCCATAGAACACAGTTCATCTCACAGGCCCAGTCCGGCTCCATTCCACACCTGCTGCTGCCCTTAGTGGTCGTCCCATGGTCTTGGCATCTCAAAAAGCTGGGGTCTCCACTGAAACTGAGGGTGCACCTTCACCAATGGGTGCTTTTGACCTCTCCTGGTGCCAAGCCTCAGCTTCTCCTCATGCGCCCTGCAACCCTGTTATCTTGACCACAACTGAAGTGCACTTCTACCAGTGGCCTTTCCTGGCCTCTCACAGTGCCCAGCCTCAGCTTCTCCTCATGAGCCCTGCAACCCTGTTATCTTCACCGCAACTGAGGTGCCCTTCCACCAGTGGCCTTTTCTGGCTTCTCACAGTGCCAAGCCTCAGCTTCTCCTCATGAGCCCTGCAACCCTGTTATCTTCACCACATCTGAAGTGCCCTTCCACCAGTGGCCTTTCCTGGCCTCTCACAGTGCCAAGCCTCAGCTGTTGTCTGTGACCTCTTCACATTTCAACATCAGAACCACATAGGAGACTCTTACACATTAGCAAGTCCTTCTTCAGGCTTGAGATGGAGGCTTGTGCCTCCACAGCTTCTATGTGCTGACCCTGAAGAAATTCTTCCTAAAAGATTTCACCACAGTGATGCTGGTCTTTTGTTACAGCTCAGTTTTCAGCCCCAGTCTACCAGAATTGACAAATTCTCAGTTCCAAAATATCATACAAACAGCCTTGATGGTCTCTGCTTCCCTTTGAAGTGTCACAAGCCAGGCCTCCATTGTCTACAACTCTTTCAGCATAACTGTTTCAAGTTCCACAACAATAAACTAAACACTCAATGGCTTTTCCAAACCAAAGTTCCAAATATTTCCACAATCCTCCCTGAAACATCAAAGTTAGGTCTGTGACATCAATAGCCCACTCTCGGGTACCAATTTCTGTGGTAGTTTCTCTTCAGTTTCTGTGATAAAACACTCTGACCAATACCTACTTGGGGAAGAAAGGGTTTATTTGTCTCACATCTCCTAGGTCACAGTTCATCACTCAGGGAGACCAAGGCAGGAACTCAGGGCAGGAACCTGGAGGCAGGAGCTGAAGCACAGGCCATGGAGGAATGCTGCTTACTCATTTGTTCCCCTGGCCCATGCCCAACCTGCTTTCTTATACAATACACAAAAACTTCCCTAGCAGTGGCAACATTCATATTGGGCTGGGCCCTTCCACATCACTCAACAAATAAGACAACACTCCATAGATGTAACCACAGGCCAGTCCACCGGAGGGAATTCCCCAACTGAGGCTCCCTCAACCCAGGTATGTCGAGTTGACACTAAAGCTATCCAGCACACTGGGTCTTTTTAAAAATAACCCAACTGGGGCTGGAGAGATGGCCTAGTGGTTAAGAGCACCAACTGCTCTTACAGAGGACCCGGGTTTGATCCCCAGCACCCACATAGCGGCTGGGAACTGTCTGTAACTCCAATTCCAGGAGAACTCCAGTTCCAGTGGAATCCAACACCCTCTTCTGACCTCCATGGCATTACACAACACGGGTGCACAGACCTACATGCAGACAGTACATTTATACACATAAATAAAAAATAAAAATAAATAAATAAATAACCCAACATAGAGCTGGAGAGATAGCTCAGTGGTTAAGAGCGCCGACTGTTCTTGCAGAGGACCCGGGTTCAATTCCCAGCACCCACATGGGGGGTAAGAACCATCTTTAAGCCGGGTGTGGTGGCGCATGCCTCTAATCCTAGCACTTGGGAGGCAGAGGCAGGTGGATCTCTGTTGAGTTCAAGGCCAGCCTGGTCTACAGAGTGAGTTCCAGGCCAGCTGGTGATATAGGGAGACCCTGTCTCCAAAAGACAAAAATAATAACTCAACATAAAGCCACTATGTTTAATACAAAGTCCTCTTTTAGGGAAGAGCATTTCATGTGTTTTTAAAAAAATAATGTGGGACCAGAAAGATGGCTTCCCTGGTAAGGGCTGTCACCTCTAACCTGTCCCCTGAGAGACACAGGTGGAAGGAGAGAAGGGACGCTTGAAAGTTGTCCTCTGACTCCACAGACACAGCACAGCATCACACACACACACACACACACACACACACACACACACACATACACCCAAACACACCCCCCCACACCCAAACACACACACACACACACTTAAAATTTAAAAGTGTGTTTTGCTAAATATGGTGGCACATTTCTGTAATCCCAGTACTTGGGAGTGTAAGGCAGGAGGATGGGCAGTTTGAAGACAGCCTAGAATGCACCAAAATCAAAACAAAGCAATGGTTTTCAGTATTACATAGCAAATTTTGAATAATATGTATGGAGTGTGTTTTTTCCTTTTTGCATACATCACATTCTTCTTCCTCCCCTCCCTCGGCCCTTCCCTCGCCCCTTCACTCCATCCCTCCCTCCTCCCTCCCTTCCTCTCTTTTTCTTTGGGACAGTCTCACATAGCCCAGGTTAGCCTCAAGCTTGACAAGTATCTAAGGATGACCATAAATTCCTGGTGTGTTTTCCTCCACCTCCAAGGTGTGGGGATTATAAGCACATGCCACTCTGCTAAGATTATGCAGGGGTGGGGATAGAACCCAGGGATTCCTTGCAGGCCACAACCTGTACTCTCTTAACTGAGCTCCACCCATGGCTTCCACATCTTATCTCTTTTCCTTCTCTTGGGTTGTAGCCTTAGTAAACTATAACGTGCAGATTCAGTGTGGTCTGCTGCCTGTTTTGGTAAATGAAGTTCTGTAAATAAAGCTGCCCATTTCTTCCTGCTTATGTATTCCTGCCTGGAAGCTGTAGCAGTGAAACTGAGAAGTCTTCAAAAAGGCCACAGGACCCTGGTTTTGTAAATAAAATTTAACCTAAGAGAGCCGTAGTCTCTTGTAATTTTCATGGTCTGTCTTTGGTTTTGAGTTATGGAGTGAAGTGAAATGCTCTGACAGACACCAGATGGCCCATAAGCTTAGGATATTTATTCTCAGGCTCTTTGCAGAAGAAGTTTACTTTGTGTACTATGAAGGTTTATAACACGTTTGCTCTATAACCATAATTCCCTTACTTGCTGTATCACTATATTTCAATGCTGGCCACTAGCCCTCTTTACCATGACTCCTCCAGTTATGAGTTCTGAATTTTTATTCCTACCTAGATCGCATCAGGTCGTTTCTTTAATAAAGGTTTATAAGGCTGAATTTCCTTTATTTATATTCAAGAATGATTCTTTTTTTTTTTTTTTTTTTGTTTTTTTTAATTAATTTTTATTGAGGCTTTTGGCATTTCCATACATTTTTTCCAATCAGTCAGGCTTATTTCTCCTTTCCCTCCCCCCACCCCAACCCATCCCAGATCATGTCATGCGTGCCATACATGTCTGACATCTTTCTCTCAGTTTTTTTGTTTTTTCATTTTTAGCTATAAGTGATAATCCATGAGTACAAGCATCCTTCATGCAAAACCTATCTGCAGGCTGTTGTGCCCAAACACCTACAGCCCCACCATCCAGTGGGGGGTGACAGGTTGTTTGTTCAATCAAGTTGATCAAATGAGTGTCCAGACTACATTGCTGTAGTTTCACCATTCACCCCAATCGCAGCCCTTACATTCTACCACGCCCCCTCTTCCGCAGGTTGTTCCCTAGGCTTAGAAAAGGGGCACAGGTGGATGAGAGGTAAAACAGTCCACTCTCTCTGGAGCTGTTGACTTGGACTCTGGTCAGTTCTGGCTGTTTCCTTTCATGGGCTGACAGTTTGTCCAGGAATAACCTTTCGATCCTACTAATGAAGAACAAGCAATTAGATATATAGGTATTTAAGCAGGACTAATGGTTATGGTAGGTTACTTTAGCATAGACACATGTTTGGATATGTTAATCCATGAATTACAATTTTCCCCCCTGTTAAATATGATTCTTGAATACAAATTTACTTTATATTTAAAAGATGGCTATCACCATTTTCCATAAGGAGCTACATAGATCATTGCTGTGTAGTAGAAATGTGTGAGCCGTATATATAATCTAAAACTTTATTGTAGTCAAGTCAGCCATGGTGGCGCATGCCTTTAATCCCAGCACTTGGGAGGCAGAAGCAGGTGGATCTCTGTGAGTTCAAGTTCAGCCCAGTCTACATAGTGAGTTCCAGGCAAGCTGGGGCTACAGGGAGACCCTGTCTCAAAACACAAAAAAAGTGTAGAAAGATAAACATAATTTTACTAATACATTTTGTTTAATCGATGCAATAATAGTCCATAGTCTCATTAACATACATTTTAATTGAGACTTTTATTTCATTTTGGGTGTGTGGCATATGTATGTATGTACATGTTTGTATGAACATGTACATGAGGGTTGCAAGTTCCCTACATATGTGTGTAGAAGCCAGAGGTACCCTGGCCAGGCAAGCACTCCCCTTCTGAGCTGCAGAGTGTCTGTTGTACTACTCTTTTGCTCTTATTTTGTCAAGCTCCCGTGGTTGTCATCTTGTTCTTTTACTGGAAGGTCGCATGAGGAATTTCCTCTTGTTGTTTGCGGCATCCTCCAGGGTCTGCGTACCGTTCTTTTCCCAGCGTCTGCAGCTTCTCTTTGCTCGTATGACATGCAGCACTTTTAACTGCTGTCTTGGTTGGCCATGGCTCTTTGCTCCTCCAGCCAGCGGTGTTTGCTTTTTCTTTTTTTTTTTTTTCTCCTTTTGTGGGGGTGATTTGGAGACAGTCTTGAGTGGCCCTGGCTGAACTCAAACTCTCTATGGAACTGAACATGACTTCCTGATCTTCCAACTTCGGGGACCATAGGTGTGAGCCACCATGCCTGTCTATTGCTTGCTTTCTTCTTTTACTGTTGGGTGTGTGTGGTATAGGCAGGCATGTGCATGTGGATGTGATTGTGTGCAGCTGTGTGCATGGAGTTCAAAGATTGACCACCAGTGTCTTCCTCTAATGCTTTCCATCTTATTTTCTGAGATAAGGTATCTCATTGAACCCCGAACTCAGGGATTTGGCAGGACTAGCCGCCCGGAATCCTCTTACCTCTTCTCCCTCCTCCCCTGGGCTGTGATTACAGGTATGTGCTGCCACAGCAGACTTTTTACCTGGATCCTAGGGATCTGAACTCAGGTTCTCATGCTTGTGCAGCAGCAGCTTACCCACAGAGTCACCTCCCAGATAGTGTATGCTTTCTTAAGACAGTGATCCCACAGGCCTTTAAGTACCCCTCAGAGAGGAGTGAAAGGGGGACTTGGAATCTACCTATCTACATCAACCCAGAACCTTGATCATCTCTTTTTCCTGATTTGATTGTGAACAAGTGACAGCATTTTACCCAGCATCTGAACAGTTTCTCTCACCATCACTCAAATCTGGACCAGACTTGGTGTCTTGCCTCACGGGGGCTTGTTACTCCACACATTGCCCATGTGAGCTATCTCAGCAGCATTTTGAGCTTTGCTCACTGGTCCTTAGCTCCTCTACATTCCAGGGGCAGATGGGGATGGGCAGATAAGACTCTGCTTCCACTTTTGATGTTCTCTTTAATGGATTCCTTCTAGTTGGGGTGTATTCCACCCCCAGACCTTTCATTTATATTGACATTCAGTTTACAAGCACCTCAGGGACTTTTCTTTTCCCAGAGATTCAGCCATGTTGTCTGCTTCTCCAGCTCTTATTATTGATTGCCCTGTATAACCAGTCCTTACTAGGACTGGTCCTGAAAGTGTCCACAAAAGAACAATCAGATCTCGGGTTGAAGCCCATGGAGACTTCACCTCCTATTTCCCATCCACAGTCCCCATTCCTGAAGCACCTTACCACGTGCTGCACAGCAGGCCTCTTGCACACTTCCAGTATTCCTAGGAAAGTGAAGAGACTCCTAGAAACATCAGAGTTTTCTCTTTCTTTTTTTTTTTTTTTTTGTCTTTTTGAGACCCAGTCTCCCTGTAGCCCTAGCTGTCCTGAAACTCACTATGCAGATCAGACTGGCCTTGAACTCACAGAGATCTGCCTGCCTCTGTCTCCCAAGTGCTAGAATTACAGGCGTGTGCCACCATGCATGGCAAAAGCTTCACCAACGTAGTTGGTGGGGACGTAAGGCATGTCATAGTCTCATGACCCTTTTGCACATAATTTGGTGGTGTGTCCCACTCTCTGGGCCCTGCGGCTTGGCTTCTTTTTTTTTTTTTTTTTTTTTTAATTTTATTTATTTCTGTATGTGTATGAATGTACTGCCTGCATGCAAGTTTGTGCACCCGTGTCGTGCAATGCCGCGGAGGTCAGAAGAGGGTGTCGGATTCCCCTGGAACTGGAGTTCTCCTGGAACTGGAGTTTCAGACGGTTCTCGGCCGCCATGTGGTTGCTGGGGATCGAACCCGGGTCCTCTGTAAGAGCGGTCGGCGCTCTTAACCGCTAGGCCATCACTCCAGCCCAGCGGCTTGGCTTCTTTATAGCTGCTTCTGTTTTTCTTGTGGTTGGTTCTTCCTCTAGCTTTCTTATCAGTGACATCTCTGGGTAGTTCTTCTTTCTGCAAAAGTAACCAAGAAGCGTTTAATGGTATAAATGAACTCTTGACACTAAATCATCTTATTCTTATGAATAAGAGATGACGTGTCAGGTAGCTGGCCAGTCATACACAAGGTTAGAAATCATCTGATTCTTATTCTGGAAAGAAAATTCTCTAGGCATTATAGACTTATTTATTCATATAGACTTATATGAACTGTGAAAAGTATCATTAATGACATGGTCAGAAACATAAAAGTGACACTTAACAAGTTCTAAAAATGTACAGTTTCAAAACCTGGGGGTTAAATATTCAAAGTTCTAAATCATCTCAGCAGGCTGGGCAAGTCGGCATAATATGGCTTGAAATACGTTAGTTCCGATAGTCAGCTAAGACGGAAGATGCTCAAAAACATTGACAGCACCTTTTGGGACAGAAATCAAATATTAGCAGATCGATTAATTATGCATCTGCTTGTGGAACAAAAACACCATATGCTTCCAACCCCCTACCATAGTCTCACATAGCAGACAGTACTGAGATATTCTGAGTGCTAGATGCTACATTTTATGACTCTTTATAGCCTCAATATCCAGCTCAGTGCATTGCACTTAACAGATTGTTAACTGTTGTTTGTTGAATAACAACTACAATGGCCAGAACATAGCAGATGTATTTTTTCTTAATTTTTCAAAATCTAGGGGACAGTTACCAACGTGGCATGTGCACAAATTAAGATGACTCGGCAGGGAGAGTTAGGCAACCACCTTCTAGTGAAACCAGAGAGGGATCAGGAAGAGGAGCCTGGTTATTTGGGCTCAGAAAGTTTCATTCTGTCTTAAGAGATGAATTCTGATGGATGTTGGAAAGCGGTAGCTGCAAACTCAATATTATGACCTCTATAAATTAACAGAGCTGGTGACATGAACTCTTAAATAGCCATCTGTTAGGGACAGTGAATGGGAGATTCCTACCTGTACATGTGTGGGTAGTGGCTTAGCTTCCTTAGCCATCCCAACTCAAGGGTCGTATAAGAGTGACTCCCCTTTGAAAAAAGCAACAGCCAATGTGTGCGATGTAGTCATTTTTCCATCAATGATAATAGTTCTCTAAAAGATCTTTAACCAGGGCCTAGAGAGATGGCTCAGTGCTTAAGAGCACTGGCTGCTCTTGCAGAGGACCTGGGTCTGAATCCCACTACCCACATGGGTAAAAATATTTGCATTATTTTTTTTGTTGTTGTTGTTGATGATGATTTGTTTGGTTTTGGGGCTTTTTGAGACAGGGTCTCCTTGTAGCCCCAGCTGTCCTGGAACTCACTATGTAGACCAGTATGGCCTTGAACTCACAGAGCTCCACCTGTCTCTGCCTCCCAAGTGCTGGGATTAAAGGTGTGTGCCACTGTGCCCAGCTTAAGGAATGATGCTAAAAACATTCTCTTGTATTAGAACTATTATGAGTAATTGCAAAGACACTAAAAGATTGCTATTTGTATGTATTTTGCCAGTTTTATTCTATATTTAATAGAACACTGAGGATTAAAATTTTAAAATGTTAGGGCTTTTTATTTGTGCTGTGCCCCAAATATTAGAATAATGAAAAGTTGAGTAAGTTTGAGTACAATCACCTGCCTTTAAATAGTTTCATGTAATTCATTCAGTTCACCAACAGCACAGCAGTGCAGATGAACTCTTGACAGACTTTATTATTGTTTTGCACTGGATAAACTTTCAACCTTATAAAAGAAAGAGGTAAGTGGGATGTTTGCTACTCTGTGTTCACCATTGCCTTCCTCGTACAGTTTACCCATGGTCTCTGGGGTCTGTGTCTCTTGCTTATGCTCTGTCTCTCTGGCATCTTCAAATTGCCTGTCCATCATTCTCTTCTTAATGTGCGCTTGCCTGAATGACGTCTCTTGGAGGATTTCCTGCCTCTGTGCTCTGCCTACTCCCATGCCTGTGAGGAAGAGTTCATATTGCCCACCAATCCCAGCTCTTTGCCACAGCTCTCCACTGGAGCAAATATAACCCATAACTTCTCTTTCCTTTTAAAACAGACCGGGGGATCTTCTACGTTGCTCTTAACAGTACAACTTGTCGCTCAGCATGTATTGCCATGTCACCTCTTTGCTTGGGGAGGTAATGTCTTACCATGATTAAGAGTATAGATTTTCACTCAGACTTTCCAGGTTCAAATAAATCCTGGACCCTTAATTTTCCACTTGCATTTATGGAGCATGCTGTTTAGCCTGTTTAGGACTCAACTCTAGCATCTGTAAAATGAAAATGATAGTAACTAGTTGTAAACACAGTTGGTTCAAGTGTGATGTTTCTGATGGCCCAGGCTTGCCTTCCCTTCCTCCCGCCCCTTTCCCTCCTTTCTCTCTCCTCTCTCTCTCTCTTCCTCACTCTTTCTATCCCCTCTCTCTTTTCTCTAGTGTTAGAGTTGAACCCAGGGACTCATGCATACTGGCATACTGGGCAAGTACTCCACTGCTGGGCTATACCACCAGTGCAGACTGCAGTCAGTTTTCCAGTGACTTCCCAGTGGTGAAGTTTTTGGAAAGTACATGTAGATATCCATACATGTATGTGGGAGCCAGAGGTTGATGTTGGGTATCTTTACTCTCCGTTTTACTTTTAAACATATTTTATTGAGTTTTTGTGTGTTTCATATCATACATCTTAATAATGTTTAGACACCCCCCCCATCCCTCCTCCCATCTGGAGTTCAGGTATTCTGTCATATACATTGAGTCCTATCTGGGGGAGCTTCTGTATCCAGTCATACCCCAGTGCAAGTTCATCCACTGGAGTCTAGTCAGCCTATTTAGAGTCACTTCCTTAAAGAAGATCTACTCTCCCTCACCCAGAAGTAATCAGTTGCCCATCGTTCTTTGGCTAGGATTGGGCTCTGCTGCCCATTTCCCTCATTCTGTGCTAGGCTTTGTCTGATTGAGTCAGACAGCATGCGTAAGTCGCGCGGCGTCGCCATTGTTGCGGTTTCACGTAGCCAAGGTCCCGGTGGCTTTTCAGCCTGTCTCCTGATGTTCACGCGCCAATCCTGGCACCTCTTCTGCAGTGTTCCCTGAGCTGTGGCTGGGTGAGACTAATATGGGAGTCCTATCCTGGGACATGCGCTCTGCGGTCTCTTGTGTCTACGACTTACCCAGTTGTGCCCTTCTGTGTGCATCACATTTTGCTGTAGGAGGAAGCTTCGCTGGTGAGAGTTGAGGGGTGTACTGTTATTCTCTCTACTCCCTATTCCGCTCCACCTTATTTAGAGACAGGCCTCTCACTGAAGCAGGGGCTCGTCAATTCAGCAAGGCTTCTTGGCCCATGATCTCAAGGGATCTGCTTGCTTCCCTCTTCCCAGTGCTGGATTTGTAGATGCTCCTCCTTGCCTGGCTTTTACATGGTGCTACAGATCTGAACTCGGGTCTTCATCCTGGTATAACGAGCATTTTATTGCCTGGGGCAATCTCCCCAGACCTTCTAGCGATACATTTTGAACATATTAATGCATGCATGCCCTGTAGTAGGTCTTTAAATTTTGAAAACTTTAATATGTATTGTATTAGCTTGCTAGGGCTGCCACAAACTAGGTAGCATAAAGTGCTGAAATTTATTTTCTCACTGTTCTGGAAACTTTATTCTGTTTATCTATTCCTAAAGTCTTTATAAGGCTATCAGACTACATTAATGCCCCCCCCATGGCCTCATTCCACCCTAGTTACCTCCATAAAAGACTCATCTCCTGACACAGTAACAGTCTGAGGTTGGCGCGTGGGGGTGTTAGGACTTAAACACACAAACTTAAGGAAAGGTGTGAGAACAGAATTTAGCCAGTCACATATATGTACTTGAGGGCTTTAAATCAACACCTCAAGATTCTGCTCTATCATTTTCCCATGAGGTAATCAAAAAGAGCGTGGGGACCCAAGTGTTTCTAAAACACTGCTTCTGAGTGTTTTATCACAGCTTCTTGAACAGATGGAACTGAAACTCAAACTGGCTAACATGGTTTCTCTGATAGCAGCTCTTACCACCCTTCTGAGGGAGGCTGATTGGGAACTGTAGCTGGACAGGACTCCTGTGAGCTATGCTGTTTCTGCATGAACCTTACCATGTGCATGAATCTAAAATTGGTTATCAAGTCACTAGTCTAGCAAGCACCAAATATCCATTTTCAGATTGACCTGAGGTCCAGTATTGCCCTAATATGTGATATTAGGGCAATATATAGTATGACGTTTCAGATCAGTTCACTTAGCTTGTACATGTGTGTGCATATGTATGTGAAGGTGTTCTTGTTCCCCAGGCACCATCTACCTGGATTTCTTTATAGTAAGTCTCCCACTAGCCTGGAGCTAGCTCTCCAAGTAGGCTGAGCTGGCTGCCAGTGAGCTCCAGAGGTCGAAGATGCCTGTCTTCACCTCCTCAGCTCTGGGATTCCAGGTGTGTGTCAGCATGCCCAGCTTTTCTTATGTGGGTTCTGGGGATTGAGTTCAGGTCCTCAACCATGTTCAGCAAACACTTTACTGAGGCACAGCCCTACTTAATATTTTTTTTTCTCTTGGATTTTTATTCCTTTAAGGGTCAGATTTATGGTCTGGAGTGGGACCTCTAGATTGAGAGAGGGAAGGTGAAGAAAATTAAGAATTTTCTTCTAGAACAGGTAAGGACCCACACACCCTCTTGTATCTGCTTTGTGTTGAGCTGCAAGAGTCCTACTGGCCGAGACTCATGTTGGCCTTTCTTAATGTTCAGACGTGTCCTAGTCCAGGTGAAAGAGCCAGGTGGTAGAATCATCTTTAGAAATGTTCCACTGCTGCAGGAATGTGGAAACCCTTTAGCTCACATAGCTGTTTGGATACTGTCACCATCAGAAGGCCCTGAAGGCTAGTCTGAGGTCATGACTCTTCTGTAGTTTGTGCAAAGAGAAACTGGTCAAAGTCTCCCCAAGCAGCAATAACAGGTACCAGAAGAGAGGTGAGCAAGGCGAGTGCCTCCGCACTAGGAGCTGGAGAACCAGTTTCTCCTCAGAAGTTCATTTTGTGAAACCTAGGCACAACCAGGTTAATAAAGCAAAGCCCACTTCCCACCGGGGGCTCATGATGCTGAGTGGTGGGCCTCGGTTGCCTTTCCGATAGTGGGTGTGTGTTTATGTACTCCTGTGGTGCAGCTTACCCAATGTACACTTAGAATCTGATTTGTGAGGAAAACAGAAGCCTGGCATCTGCTGAGGGCTGGAGAGAAAGCTCCCCACATTCGATTGCTCTATGTATCTCTAAGATTCATGTCAGTCTAGATTTTAGAGCAGTGGTTGGCTTCCCTGATCATATTTTGCCTTCTATTTCATGTGAAAACTCAATTTGCTGCACCCACCCTTGTCAAGTTCTTTGTTTTCATTATTTGTGTTTTATTAAGCACTTCCGTCATTTCCCTTCTTCCCAGGCCCCTTAAGCTCTCTCCCCTGCCTCCCCTACCCTCAGCGTGGGCTGCTATGCATCTTAAGCTTATGAAACTCTCTTTAGGGAGTTCCTCTCCACTGACAGTGATGGCTGATAGTGTGGTCTCAATGGTCTGCATATTTCACGACTGTTTCGTTGGACATCACATGGTTTATCCCTCCTCACATGCAAGTGATCTCTAGACAACAGCATCTTATACCTCTATTCTTCCTGGGAAATGTTGGTGGAAGAGTCAATATCTTGGGTTGATCAATTGATGATGTCTACAGCATTTCAGATTCTTCAATCCTGCCTCCTTGAGTCACATCTTCTACATCTATTGACCTGAGCTGGCCTTTACAAAAGGCCAGTGTAGAGAGAGACTAAGGAAGCACTCTCACCAGCCCCAATTTGTCTCTGCCTTATTCTTGCTGGCTGTGTGGCCTTGGGTGGCTCACTTTGCCTCTCTGGGCTGTTTCCATCTGTTAAGAGGGTGGGCTGGCCAGGAGCTGTAGTGTCTTTTCCAGCTCCATGGTCAGACATTTTCTCTGAATAATCTCCAATGGTTTCTGTCCCCATTGGGTAGTGCTTGCCAATGAGCTCCTTTGACTCATCCTTTCTCAGACTCTGTGAGATCCAGAGGGTGACTTATCCCCTCCAGCTGGTCTAGCTAAGTGAATCCTCTTTGTTCCTAATCTACTGAAGACTAATCCCCTCCAGAGACAGCAGCAGTCATGCCTGACTGCGCAGCTAAAAGCACTGCTGGCTGTCCTATGCAATCTGCACCCCACCCCCCAAGCTCAGTTTGCTCAGAAATGGTGCTTGAGGTCTGCTTTCCACCATGGCTGTCTTTTCTGGATTAGTCAGCAGCATTCGAGGAACAAATCCCACCCCAACCTCCCAGCTCTGCTTCCCCAGAGGCCTCAGTGCATTTTCTGACTCACAGTTCTCCCTCCCCGTTGGCTCTGGCAAGACTGAGGTTGTCAGTCCTAAGCTCCCCTGAGACTGAGCAGGTGGTTAGGACTTTGGCTGTTCTTGGCTCCTCTGGATATTTTTAAGCTCTTCTAATTGATTTGAAAAACATGCTAACTTTGAGTTTTTAAAGTATGTGTAATTACAGCCCAAGGCCACTGGCTTAGCAGTAGAGTTGTCAAAGGGCCCATAAATAAACAAATTGAAAGGAAGAGGTGGGGCCATAAAGGCGGTTGCAGAACTAAGAGCCAAAGGAAGCACTTTGTGTTCAGAGTGTGAGCATGGATTCCCTGGACAAGTTAATTTGAGATTTCTTTTAAGAAATAAATTGTGGTGGAAAGAATATAAATCCATGCTCGTGCCCATTTCTTTAAGGCTGATTGTTTTCCACAGTTATGAACTGATGACCTCCAGGATATCTATAACTCATCAGGAAGGAACTCAGCTTTTCTGGCCTAGACATGTCTTTTTATCCCCATTACTTTCTGATTAGCTGGCCTGAGCCTTGATCCATCTTTTCTAATTTTCTTCAGCTTGTCTTTAGTAATAACATCCAAGGCATTTCTGAAATGGACGTTACAATTACCTCCTAACTCCAGGAGCATGTTTTCCCACGTCCATTCACCACGTCAATACAAATTAGAAATGCAGCTTTGTCTCCAGAGCTCCAGGCTCAAACCAACAAAGCTGCCAATTTGCATTGACGTGGTGACCGCACATTGGTCAGTACTGCTCCAGGTAGTTTATCTTTTCAGGAACCAGCAGCACATCGGCAGCACATGTTAGGATAGAGTATTTTTGTGGCAGAGAGGAAAACCCAGAATTTGCTGAAAAAGTGTTACTTCAAAATGTGTTTGGAAGAAGTAGGTCCCCTGTCATCTTTGCTAATATAATATCAGCCCAGAAAAGCCATATAGTCATGTCTGACATTGTGACAGAGAAGGAAGTGCTAGCCATGGAAAGGTACTGCAAGACTCCTAAAAATGGGTTATGGTGTGCACAGGGGAAGACTCAATGCTGAGAGCTGATCCATCCATCACATTAGCCTGACGTGTTAGACATGCACATTCATGAGGAAGGTGAGGCCCTGGACGGCAGCCTCTGGTATATAAATCTGTTTTTCCTGTCCTTGGGTACTTGTCATATAAGAATCCATGGAAGACTATCTCTTTGGCTTTCTTGTTTGGGAGGATCTGTTGGCAGCGTCTGATGGTGAGGTCTGGCTTGGTCCTAACTCCCTGAGCTTCCTTTATTCCTGTCCTTATCAGATCTCCTTTATGTGAGCTTGTGTCCTCTTTCCATTCAAGCATTTGATGGTGTTGGCATTCACACATGCCTGCATTCTTTAGGCTGCTTCTGAAGCAATGTTTTTGCTGATGCAAAATTGCTATGGTTTGGAGCTGGGCCAGAAGACTCGGGAATGGGCACAAGTAGAGGCCTGGGCTTCTTGGCCCCAGTACAGGTTCAGGAAGTGGAAGAGAGGGAGGCAGATAAGAAAAAAATGCAGTGATTTCAGAGCCTCTCCAAAGTCATTACTTTTTGCTACAAGTGAATTTCCTTTTTAAACTATGTTGTTGCTTTATCAGTGAGTCTATTTATTAGACAATGAAATTCATTTTCCTGACTTTTAAACTTTTCTTGAAAGTCTAAAAGAGGATGATAGCTTTCTGACCTGTGACAATGAATTCCTATAAAAATCAAATCTAACTTTGACGTAGAATAATCATGCATCTTCTCTTTCCAAAACTCAGTGACTTTCAATATATGTTTAAAAAAGCTTGTTAATTAAGGAAAATAAGCCCTCCTGTAATTATTTTATTTTAATTAATTTATTTTCATTTCATGCATATGAATGAGTGTTTTGCTTGCATGTATTATAAGGGTACCTGCATGCAATGCCTGCGGAGGTCAGAAGAGGGAGTCACATCCCCTGGAACTAGAGTTATGAATGGTTGTTAGCTGCCATCTGGGTGCTGGGAACTGAACCCTGTCCTATGTGAAAGCAGCCAGACTCTTAACCACTGAGCCATTTCTCCAGCCTCTAATTATTTATTTTTATTGGCTTGTTTGTCAGACAGTAAATAAATATTGTGGCATGTAATGTCACTGGAAGTATTTTACCATCCTTTCATCATGTTTACCAGCACCAAAGCCGACGTCTTACTGGAGACAGAATTGCACAGGAGCCCTCCTTAAGTACTCCCTCTGCCATCAGCACCACATACCACATTAGCTTTTTTTTTTTTTTTTTTTTTTGTGGGATCCTCTGCTGGAATTGGGATGTGAAAGACCATGGCTGCTTTCTAGTCCCTCTTCCCATAGTTTGCACCATGCCTCATATATGTGTTGAATGTAATGAGAGATCAGATGAATGCATAAAATATTCATCTAATGCAGGCCAGCCAGTGGACAGTGGAATGGCTGTGCTAGGTTTCCAAGCTTCATGGGTGTTCTTGCCTTCCATGAGGAGTCACCTGCACTCTTTAGCATCTATGCTAAGGCTCCCTTGGCCTTTGCAACTATCTTTAATATCCAAGCAATGACCACATTACGTTTTCCTACTCCATGTCAGCACTCTTGGTGAGAATCCACTATTTTCAGAAATAATGAGTAAAATGCCAAGCGAAACTATAGACAGAAATGAAAAACACTCATAGCTCCCAATCAGAAGAGGAAAAGTAACAGCGACTATCTTTGATGTTCCTCAGATCAGATTCAGGTTTCTAAGGACAAGAGCAGGGGGTCTGTGCTAATCACTGAGATGCGGACCCCAGGTCTCAAGAGCTATGATACCACACAACAAGTCAGTGGTGAAGTTCAGATGACAGCAATGTCTATACATTGAGAAGAAATGATGATACATTGACAGCAATGATAATACATTGACAGAGATGATGATACACTGAGAAGCAACTGTTTCAGTGTAAGATAGTTCTAGTTTGTGCACCAAAGAGATTGGTTTAGGATAAGTTTCTTTTTTCTTCAAGGAGCTTGTGAGCTTGTTTGGAGGTTCTAGCAGGGGAGCGCAGCTACTTGTATACCTTGACCAAAGACCGGTCTTCCTCTATTGTGGAAGGTCCTATCGCAGAGATACATGAACATCTATGTTTGTTGCAGGTCTCTTTACAATAGCAAAGAGGTGGAACCAACACAAATGTTCCTCAATCAACAAGTAGATAAAGAAAATGTGGTACATCTACACAATGGAGTTCTATGCAGCAGTAAAGAAAGATAGCATCATGAACTTTGCAGGTAAATGGATGGAACTAGAAGACATGATGCTAAGAGAAGTAACACAGTCCCAGAAAAACAAAGAATGGTAGCCCTCATTTGTGGACGCTAGCACCAAGTCCCTAGTTGCAAAGCAAACTAAGCATCTTCAATATTATATTTCTTTTTTTATATGAAAGCAACGATAGTTAAAAGGTGAATTCTTTGATGGGCTCTAAAATTAAACTACCACTTATCTTCAGACTTTGTAATATTGGTATTTGGGTGGAGGGTATGTATGCATATTTTAGAGTAATATAAAATTAAAGGGGAAATATGAATTCCTAAACATAACATATTTTGGAATTAATTAATAGATTATTTTCAGACATCATAATTTAGGTATATATGTGACATATATATATATATATATATTTTTTTTTAGAACAATATAAACTAGAGAGAACAAGAACAAAAAAAGGACTGGGTCAAAGAATTGACTTAAAAAGTAAACATCTGCTCCAAACAGTAAACCTCTGTAAAGAAAAACTTTAAAAGGACTGAGAAAAAGATGCAAGACATGCATGGCAGAATGCATGAGCTCAGGTGGGGTGGGGGGCATGGAAGGAGGAATGAGTCTAAAGTGGATTGAGAAATGTTGTATGAAATACACAAAACTTCAATAAAAATATTTAAGAAATAAAATAAAATATTAAAAAAAAGACTCAAGGAGCTGCCTTGTGGCATGGTGAAGTCAGCCTTTCACGGTGAAGTTATAAGGTTTTCTGCCCATAGTTTTGGCAGTAGTTCTACCATTTGATTTGTTGTTTCAGAATGAACACTTTTGTCTCCTCCTCCTCCCCCCTCCTCTTCCCCCTCCTCCTCCTCTTCCTTCTCCTCCTCCTCCTCCTTCTCTTCTTTCTCTTCCTCCTCTTCTTCCTCCTCCTCCTCCTCCTCCTCCTCCTCCTCCTCCTCTCCTTTTTTGGTGGCCTCTGTTAGGTTTCCTTCTCTATGCCTCTCCAAGCTGAGGATTTCCACCTCTAATTGGTTCCATAGAACCCTAGGGCTTGGCTGGTCTGTCTGATCTGAAATCCCACTATTTTCTACTTTTCCAAAACTTTCTCTGTGACTCATTTAGTTCTCTTAATTCCTTACTTCCACTTCAACAATGAAAGGAGTCATCCTTTGGAATTAAGGTTTTATATTCTGAATATAATCAGTGTGGACATACTTAAGATGAGGGTGCTCCTCTTAAAAAAAAACATGCTCACACTGGGCGTGGTGCCACACGCCTTTAATCCCAGCACTTGGGAGGCAGAGGCAGGTGGATCTCTGTGAGTTCAAGGCCAGCCTGGTCTACATAGAGAGTTCCAGGACAGCTGGGACTAAAGGGAGACCCTGTCTCAAAAAGTTCAAAAAAATGCTCACATGTTTTATGTAATTATTATGTATATGTATTTATTATTTACCTGTTTTATTTATTTATTAATTATTTATTTATTGTTTTTGGTTTTTAATACATGTTCTTCCTATAATTCCAGCTGGCCTGGAACTCGATATACAGACCAGGCTGGCCTAGATCTCACAGAGATCCACTTGCCTCTGCCTCCCATCTGCTGGGATTAAAGGAGAAGTTTACCACAACTAGCTATCTGCTCTTTTTAGAGCTAAGAGTGGCAAGCTCTATCTAAAAGAAAAAATAATGTAAATGATTGTAATTATGTCAGTAACATATGAAATCATGACTCGTGGCTCTGTGAAAATGTGTCCTATCTATTTAGAAGCGCAGAAGTCGATGACTTCTACAGATAATCCTGAGGTGTCTCTGTTAAGCTGACATCTTTGATTATCCCCAGATAAATTACATGAACAAAGAGGGCGTCTCATTATGCAATTCATCCTTGAGTAAGAGGCCAGGGGAATTTGCTCAATCAGTAATGCCCAGATGAGTTACTGATTGTTTGGGTAGACAAATCAAGTTAATCCTCTTCCCATGTATGACTTAGCAAATGCCAGACACATTTTCAAGTGCTGGGAGTGCCAGTGAATGAACACATTGAACATGTACCCTTCCCTTTGGGGGGGGTGCTCTTACACTCCAATGTTAGGTATCTGAAAAACCCATTTGAAAGCTTGGTCTTTTTAAAGGATCACATCATTCAGAACTATCAGGTGTGGATTTCTATGCTACACAACTTTCAAAAGGGCTTTGGTTTGGTCTCAGCTAGCTTGCCCTGTAAACAACTGTTTCTTGATTTTCTTGCAGTCCTTATTCCATTAGCTATTAAGTCAGGCAATAGGATACACTTTCTTTAAAACAGTGTCACAACTTGAAATAATATGCTTAGTTTGCCATCAAATGAAGTAAACTTGCTTTAGATTTAAAATGATGGGCCTTATTGCTAACCTAGAGGAAATGCCTGTCTGACTTGCTGTCATAAGATAGCCTGACAAAAACAACTTAAGGGAGAAAGGACTTACTGTGGCTGGGGGTTTAAGGGATAGTCCACTATGGCGGGGACGTCGAGGCAGCAGGAACTTGAAGCAGATGTCACGTTGCATCCTCAGTCAAGAAGAGGAGAGAAACCAGTGCTTGTGTGCAGACAGGAAGAACAGAGAACTCAGTGCTGGGCTCAGCTCACTTTCTCCACTTCTTTAGACAGTCCAGGATTCCAACTCAAGGAATAGTGTCACTACGGTGGGCAGATCTTCTTACCTCCGATAATCTAATCAAGGTAATCCTGCAGGAGTCAATCTCTGAGGTGATTATACAACTCAATCAGATAATTAAGATTAACCATCACAGCTACCAATTCCTGTAAAACATTAATGACTATCCAAATATTTTTTCTTGCGGGGGGTGAGATAATGGAAGGAAAATTGTGCTGTAAAGAAAGAACAGGAAGTACTATCCAAAGATTTGGAAGCACAGGAAACATAGTTTTGTTTTATTTTATTTTATTTTATTTTATTTTATTTTATTTTATTTTTTGGTCTTTCTGAGACAAGGTCTCCCTGTACCCCCAGCTGGCCTGGAACTTATGATGTAGACCAGGCTGGCCTTGGAGATATACTTACCTCTGATTTCTGAGTGTTGGGATTAAAGGAGTTTGCCACCATGCCTGGTTTATTCATTAAATTTTTAAGGAATTGGAAAGTTGAAGAAATATAGGTTATTTTTGTTTGGTTTGCAAATGTAACTTGGAAGTAAAAGTCTAGTTTACCCAATGCTTTCCCAGTTTTGGGGGACAGCTTAGATTTTGTCTTTACTCACTGCCATTAGGATTTTTGGATATATTTTATTTTTATTTTTAATTATGTGTATATGTATTTTCTTTTCTTTTTTTTTTTTTTGCATGTACCACCGTGCTCAGCCATTTATTTTTTATTTATTTTTTAAATTTTATTTTTTAAACTTTAAAAAAATTTTATTCATTTTTTTTTGTGTGTGTATGAATGTACTGTCTGCATGTAGGTTTATGCACCCGTGTCGTGCAATGCCTCAGAGGTCAGAAGAGGGTGTCGGATTCCCCTGGAACTGGAGTTAAAGAAGGTTCTTAGCTGCCATGTGGGTGCTGGGGATCGAACCCGGGTCCTCTGCAAGAGCAGTTGGAGCTCTTAACCACTAGGCCATCTCTGCAGCCCTGTATATATGTTTTCTCTCTGTGCATGTGAGTGCAGTGGTCACAGAGGCTACACCCATGGGGTCCTCCAGAAGCTGGCTGGAGCTACAGGAGGTTGTGAGTCACCTTACATGTGGATGTAAAACGTCTCCAACATTTCTCAGAACTGATTGATATTTTGACTTTATATAATCAATGCTGAGAACACCACCTTGCATAAATGCATAGTGCAGAATAAGAAAATATGTTTAGTACTAGTTTAGAAATTGTTGGAAATTTTCTCTCAGTTCTAAGCCAAGGTTTATTTAGTGATTTTTTTTTAAATGAAACTCGAGTCAGCAACTCAAATAGCAATTTTTAAATTCAAACATTTTAATATAACACAATGTAAAATATACTAATTTTATACTTTCATGCAGAGGAATGATGGTAGGAAAATTCTTGTAACACTTTATTAATAAAAGATTGGAAAGTCAAATGGCTCTCCCTTAACCAACTGGCAGCTGTAAGAAACAGCAAGAGACACGTGACCACAGAGCGAATACAGGCAGCACTTTATTACTTTTTATGTTGAAATTTGAGCTGGGCAGTTACTCCTAGGTATTTTTAATTGCTCAAAAAAGTGCTTAGAACCAGATCTTACAATGACCACATTTGCTTCACGGTTGAGACACACAAAGCAATTTTGTTGTGTGTGGAAGATTAAGGAGAGGCACCTAGAATATTTTTCAAGTATTTCAACCCAGTTCCTCAGAAATCTTCATGTGGGGGAATCTCATAAATCAAAAGAGGCCAGAGTAGGTGTTCTGAAAGTGACCCTGTGGTCATAAAGTGCCCACAAACAGAAACACAAGGCTCAGGGTGCTGTTTCTATGCTGCATACTAATTCTGGTTGGAGTGCTGAAAGTATTATTTTCATAGTCACATGATTAAAATAGTAATGGTGTGTTTATTACAATGATGTGGTTGAGAAATACTTGAGATAAAAACTCAGGCAACTGAGTTTCTGATCCACCAACGACTGTGGGCCATTGGCCTGTCCAAGTGCTCAACTGGGCGAGCAAGTTCTCAGCCCTTTGCCAAAGACAAAAACAAGGACGACAGCACTGGGCAAGTCCAGACCCCACATGAGCCTCCTCTGTAATTTTCAATCTTTCTGGAAACTGGACCATCAGCTCTAATTACCTGTGCTGGGAATCCTGTGCACTCTAGGCCGCATTTCTCAACAGCTTGCCTGTGCCATGCCCCTGGAAACAGCTCAGACCTGCTCTACGGGGGCATTAATCCTGGCAGTTAAAGAGGGTGAACTCATTTTAAGCATAGGTTTCTGTAAACAAATGAAATATCCTCTCTTGTACTCAGACCTGATCCAAATGTGTCATCACTACAAAGTCTCTGTCTTTTCCAGCTCTACAATCCAGCCTCACGCTCTCACCCTACATCACATCTTGGACAGAGAAATTTCAGTGAACGTCTACCTCTCTTCCCCATCTCTGCAAATTCAACCACCAAACCCACAACCAATCTAACCACCATAACAACAGAACAAATTTCACCATTCAATGCCATTCCCAGCTATTCCTCAGAGCCATCAGTCTAGGTAGAGTAGCCAAATTAATTACCCTGTGTCATTATTTGTGCGGAGTTACTTGGTGTGTGTGTGGGGGGGGGTATGTGTATTCTTCCTGCTATTTACACAACAAATGGAAGAGATGTGTAGACAGGCACGATGGTCACTTGGTAGATCAGAAAGCCAAAATCAATTGCATGAAGTTACATTTCACATAGAACTGGCCCATGAATCTTTTACTCTGTCCTTCCACTATAATGTCAATCACATGCTAGAAACAAGAGTAAAAATGCATGTGTTTATCTTCTATTTTCGGTTTATAATCTCAATCTGCCTTGTAGTTAGGAATTTAATTATGTTTCATGAAAATAATACAATTATTATTAAAGGTATATTACTCCATCTGAGTGATTGCATAGTATAAAGTAGAATCATGTGACTTGTACCTGATTTTAAGAAACAATGATATTGAGAAGAGAGATCGATATGATAAAGATGCAAATATTTACCTGCAACTTACATAAATAGATACTTAGTGATTCTCAGTGGGAATCACAGGGTCTGGCATTTGGTACCGGCTGATTTTACAGATGAAGCCATGGAAGTCAGGTGACACTATGTCTCACTGAAAGCTCCAGCGGGAAAGAGTGTCTGAGCCCAGATGTTCTGTCTGCGAGACATTTGCTTGGTCCAGAAGACACAGGTTTGCTTCTAAAGGAAACAAATCTTTGACTTGTCAGCTTTGCAAAATTTATGTAACTTGAGACTCACCACTCTTTTTTTTCTTTGTTATACGTTGGCATGTGTGGTGTGTGTGTATGTGTGTGTATGTGTGGATGTGTATGTTTGTGTGTGTGTTTGCATGTTGGTGGGATCACACGCTATGTGTGTGTGTGTGTGTGTGTGTGTGTGTGTGTGTGTGTGTGTGTATGCAGCTGTTTGGAGTCTCCTTGGATCTCTTTCCATCATGTTCTCTGAGGTTGGTTTTCTCAGTTGAACCTACAGCTTGCTGATATGGCCAGCCTAAGTAGCCCTGTTGCTCTGGGAATCCCTTTTCTCTGCCTTCAGAGGACAGTGATTACAGGTGGGCCACCAAGCCCACTTGGCATTCACATGGGTGCTGGGAATCTGAACTTCAGTTCTTGAGCTTTCTGCTTGCTGGCAAGTGCTTTACCACTGAACAATCTCCCAAGTCAAAGGTTGACCCCCTCTTAAGACTCTGCTTATACAGGAGAGGACTTAAATCTACTTCTGAGGAATATTTTTCCTACTGAAAAATAACATCAGAAACCATAGTCATATTCACATTTTACATTTAAATGTAATGTTTTAAGTTGGTTGTACAAGATGAAAAATGGGAATTGCTTTGAAAATCCTTATGAGAACGAAGATGCAGACTTCACCTCTGCTTTTACTCAGCCTGCGCTACTTCCAAAATGGAAATCGAGAACAAAAGTTGCCCAGGGTTATTTCATGCTTTCCCCTTGGCTATATGATGATTCTTGTCACATCTGAGAACTAGACACCAAAGAGTAGAAGATATATTGTCACATTATAATGCTTTTTCTCCTAGAACTTTTTTTTCCCAAGGATTTTATTTAACTTTTCTTCTTTTATTAGTAGATACTAAGATTCTCATAAAACTTCTTGTTTTCAGTTGATGTGTGATTAGATACTGTGACTTGGACTAATTATTCACAGAGGAAGGGCTTATTTTCCCATCTTCATCAAGTCCCGAATATGCTTATTCTGGAGAAGTTCATTTCTTCTTCCGAGAAGAAAGTTGATTAACCTTCCTTTAAAAGCCAGATTTTTACAGCAAGTGTTTGGTTTCCTTTAGTCACAAATGAGAAACAGAATTAATCACAACATGGATTTCATTTTCACAGAGAGCCATGTGTGGGAGTCAGTATTACTTCAAACAAACACTCCTTTTCCTTTTTTTATTCCTGATTTTAGGTCTGGAAGGTCTAGGAGTCACTGGAATTCATCTCCTGATACGAAGGCTGTATGCACAGTTGCTGAGAACTAGATGATTCAGACAGGACTAACATTTTTATTTATCTTCATGTCTAAAGCCAGCATTTATAACTTTCAAATTATTCCTATAATTGAGGTCTTTGTCCAGTGAAGAACAAAAGAAACCACTAGTATGTGCTGCTGGGATTGCAAACTGGAGAAACCACTATGGAAATCAGTGTGGAGAATTCTTTAAAAAATAAAATAAATCCACCATATGATCTGGTTATACCACTCCTTAGCATATACCCAAAGGACTCATCCCACGGCAGAGATACTTGCACAACCATGCTTATTGCTGCTCTTTTCACAATAGCTAAAAAAATAAAAACAACCTAATGTCCCCCAACTGATGAATGGGTAATTAGAATGTGGTACATTTACACGATGGAGTTCTACTTAGCAGTAAAGAAAGATGAAACCATGAACTCTGTAGGTAAGTGGATGGAACTAGAAACTGTTACACTAAGTGAAGTACCACATACTCACTTAGTTGTCTGTCATTTGTGGCCTCTCGATTCAAATCCTTAGGCATGAGTATATACCTTGATGTAACCACAGGAGTCAGGAAAAGGAAAAGGAGCCATGGGGGTAAAAGGGAAGAAGAAGTTCAAGAGAGGGGGATAGTAGGAGACAGATGCTATCAAAGGGGAAATGCAGAATATTGAGGTTCTTTAACTGGGAAGGGAGGAGGGAGAGTTATACAGGGTAAGAAAGAAGAGAGATGAATAGTACCTAGAGGATGCAAAAAAGAAGAGGAAAAGTATTAGTTCAAAAGCCTACTAAAAGAACAGATACGAAATACATAAGTGTACATGTAGAGCCGAAGGCTATATAACAAGAAATACAATGCCAGGCAGGTGAAACCTTCTTTTGAGATCTTGGTCAGGGTATCCCAAGAGACTCCCAGAATAACACAGGCTACTGCTGCAGCCCTTGATTGCCTCCTAGAGTTTGAAGGTAAGGCCCTATTGCTGAAGACAGGACCTACTTGGGACATGGGATTCAGAGAAACTGAGTAATTGGCCTGGAAGTCTCCTCCCTGAAGACTAGCTTTCAGAATCCCAGAGCACGCTATTTAAACTGCCGAGGGGAAGAAAAACCATCAGTGGTCCTACCAAGCTGTAAAGTTTAATAATCACAAAATGACTGGTACCTCAAACTATCTCTATAGATGCTGTAGTGGCACTTTTATTTGGGGGGGGGAATCAATAACTGTCTAATTAGACATAAGGCCCTCCCAATCCAAGAGAACTTATGTGTGACACTGAAAAGCCAAATATACGTGGCTGGAGAGGTCATAGATACTAGAGTAGAACCTACTATTATCACATCAGCAGACCAATGTACTTTCTTACTGTATTCTAAATACACATCCTTATATTTGCAGACAAATATACCTTTCATCACTCATCACAAAAGTTTTTTCCCTGCAACCGATGTAGACTACTATAGAATTCTATAACTGGTCGAACACAGAGAGTAAGTGTCTGTGAGAGACCCTGAATGACACATCTACACTGCAGTCTGTACACCTAAGACTCAGGGAACATAGTGGAAGAGGAGGCCGAGAGAATACCAATGCATCCCTCAACTCCCACCATAATGTTTCCTCATGCAACAAATGATGAGTAACCCAGAAAACCACAACTAGCCAAAGTGTAGAGAATAAGAGACTGTAGAGTGCATGTCCCTGGGTAGGACACCTGTGGTGAATGAAAATTTCCTCCAAACACTCCAAGTATTCAGACATTTCATCCCCAGTTGGTGGCACTGTTTTGGGACATCTTAGAAGATGTGGCCATGCTGGAGGAAGCTCATCACTGGGGTGGGCTTACAGAGTTCAAAAAGCCCTAAGCTGGGGCTGGAGGGATGGCCTAGCGGTTAAGAGCGCCGACCGCTCTTGCAGAGGACCCGGGTTCGATCCCCAGCACCCACATGGCGGCTGAGAACCGTCTGCGACTCCGGTTCCAGGAGAACTCCAGTTCCAGGGGAATCTGAGACCCTCTTCTGACCTCCGCGGCATCGCACGACACGGGTGCGCAGACCTGCATGCAGACAATACATTCATACATATAAAAATAAAAATAAATAAATTAAAAAAAAAAACAAAAAAAAAAACCAAAAAGCCCTAAGCTGACCAGGCTTCAGTGGATGGACTCACACTGAGGGACATTTGTGGACGTAAACTTTGCTCCATAGGCCTTAACATCCATGACAGAATGCATGTAAACCAGTGTGTGGGGCTGTGGAGGGTACAGATAGAAGAGGGGGGTAAATATAATCAAGCTGTAATGTATGAGATTCACAAAAAATTAATAAAAGTAGTCCTAGCATGCATAAATATTTTTTAGAAAAATGTTCAGTGATGGCTAATAACAATGTCTATCTTCTCTGGAGATTTTCTTTTTTCATTTTTTTTTAGTGATTGTCTTTTATTGATCACCTTATGATACTTCTCTACAACAAAATATGTCTATAAATCTAAACCAAAAACATTTGTAATGTTTCCTGTGAAGATAAGGCTCTGCATGTTAAGTAATGTCTTTTGGATTGTGTTACACGGTTGAGCAAAACAACATAAATACATTAAAGTTTCTGATAAATAATTGTTTGATATTAGAAACTACAGTTCCACTGAAACTGCATCTCTTAATGAGCTAGATGGGACTTTTTTTCTTCACTTAGTCTGAGCAGGATGTATAGTATTTTTTTATAAAGCCAATGTTTATTGAAGCTTTGTGCATTTCATACAAAATTTCCAATCAAGTCTAGACCCATTCCCCCTTCCCCCCCCACCCCACCAGAGCTCATGCATTCTGCCAAACATGTTTTTCATCTTTTTCTCAGTCTCTTTTAAAATTTTTGAGAGTGCGCAGAGCTTAGATAGGGGATTTCCCAGGACCACCTGAAGCACAGATAGGAACTGGGCACTTCAGCCAGGCAGATTGTTTGGTTTGTTTCAATAGTCTTTGGTTTGATTCAATCATCTTGTGTGGCTATGGGGGCAGAGCTGTCCTGCTAGCTGGTATAAAAGGTGGGCCTGTTGCCACTGTGGACCTGAGTGCACAGAGCTTAGATCAGGGATTTCCCAGGACCACCTGAAGCACAGGTAGGAGCTGGGCACTTCAGCCAGGCAGATTGGTTCGATTCAATTGTCTTTGGTTTGATTCAATCGTCTTGTGTGGCTGTGGGGGTTCAGTTGTCCTGCTAGCTGGTATAAAAGGTGGGCCTGTTGCCACTGTAACTTGAGTGCACAGAGCTTAGATCAGGGACACGAAGAAGGGACAACATGGGAAAGGTGCAGGATAATTCCACACCAAACTCTGCCAACCCTGTGGGAGATTCCTACAGTGAGATCCCCCCTGGGCATGGCCCAGGACACAGATCTCAGAAGAAAAATTGTGGACATACTCAAAAAAGTCAAACACTATAAAGAACAAGTCAGAGAACTAAGGAGAGAGAATGAAAAACTCAAGAAGGACCTAGAGAGAGAGAATGACAAACTCTGGAAGGAAGTGGAAACACTGAAAAGATGTCATGTTGAAAAAGAAAAGGAAACCAACCAATGAAGCAAAGAGCTACAGGAAGAGATTGAGAAGCTCCAAAGGGAAGAGGAAATACTAAAGAAATCCAAGACAAAATGAAAAATGAAATCAAACACTCATCCAATCAAGAGGAAAGGAATGGAAAAAGCCTCAGAAGCAGAATGGAGGAAGCAGAACAAAGAATATCAGGCCTAGAAGATAACACAGAACAACTTAAAACTTCAAGGAAAGATTATGAAAAATTTAAAAATATACAAAAGTGGAGCAACCAGGAATTGTGGGACACTATGAAAAGATCAAATCTCCACATCATAGGGATAGAGGAAGGAGAAGAATCCCAAGAGAATGGTATTGATCAGATCTTCAACAGGATAATAGATGAAAACTTCCCCAAACTAACAAAAGACAAACCAATACAAATACAAGAAGCACATAGAACTCCAAACAGACAAGATCAGAAAAGAAACTCTCCACACCATATCATAGTTAAAATGCTAGACACCCAAAACAAAGACAAAATTATGAAAGCTACAAGAGAAAAACAACAAGTTACATATAAGGGGAAACCTATCAGAATTACAACTGACTTCTCAGTGCAAACTATGAAAGCAAGAAGAACGTGGAGCAAAGCATTCCCAGTGTTAAAGGACTATAGATGCCAACCCAGGTTACTATACCCAGCAAATATGTCGATTATAGTTAAAGGAGAGAGAAAAATCTTCCAGGACATAAAGAAGATGAAAGAATACATGTCTGGGGGGGGGGTGGAGAGATGGCCTAGCGGTTAAGAGCGCCAACCGCTCTTACAGAGGACCCAGGTTCGATCCCCAGCACCCACATGGCGGCCAAGAACCGTCTGAAACTCCAATTCCAGGAGAACTCCAGTTCCAGGGGAATCTGAGACCCTCTTCTGACCTCCGCAGCATTGCACGACATGGGTGCCCGACCTGCATGCAGACACTACATTCATACACATACAGAAATTAAAAAAAAAAAAAAGAATACATGTCTGGAAAACCAACCGTTCAGAGAATACTTAAAGCAATTCAAAGGACTGAAGAAAAGAGCAACTATCCCCAGGCACCTACAAAGAGAAATTAATAAGAGCATAACTGCAGAAGTAGAAACCTAGACCAAAAATGCAAATGGATCATAAGGTGAAAGGAAGCAACACACACCTATCAGTTATAACCTTAAATATTAACGGACTAAACTCCCAAATCAAAAGACTTAGACTGGAGATTGGATTAAGAAACAGAACCAACTGATATGATGTCTACAAGAAACGCATCTTACCTTCGAGGACAGGCACCACCTCAAAGTGAAAGGATGGAAAAAAAATATTCTAAGCAAATGGTACCAAAAAGAAATCTGGTGTTGCTATTTTAATATCAGACAAAACAGACTTCAAAGTAAAAGAAATCAGAAGAGACAAAGAAGGCCATTACACTTTTATCAAAGGAATAATTGACCATGAAGATTTCACAATTGTGAATATATATGCACCAAACTCTGGTGCATCAAACTTTATAAAGGCAATTCTCCAGGGCCACAAGGCACAGATTAACCACAGTACACTCAGAATAGGAGACGTCAATACCCCACTGAGCCATTTGGACAGGTCAACTGGACAAACAATAAACAGCCATATGAACTGAATGATATGATACACCAAATGGACCTCACAGACATCTACCAAATATCCCACCCTAAAATCGGAGAATACACTTTCTACTCAGCACCCCACAGAACATTCTCCAAAATCGACCACATACTGGGACACAGAAGAAACCTCCACAAATACAAAAAGATTGAAATAATTTCATGCATTCTATCTGACCACAATGCAATAAAGCTCATTATCAACACGAGGATAAGCCCGACTATCCATACAAGAACACATGGAGACTAAACAACACACTCCTGAATAATGAATGGGTCAAGGAAGAGATAAAGAAATAAATAAAAGCATTCCTGGAACTGAATGACAATGATAATACAACACAACAAAACCTATGGGATACTTTAAAAGCAGTCCTAAGAGGTAAGTTTATAGCCCTGGGCGCCTACATTAGAAAAACAGAAAGAGCACAAGTGAACGATCTAACTCTACAGCTAAAAACACTTGAGAGACAACAAAAGATGAACACTAAACACAACAGACGGGAAGAAATAACAAAAATTAGAGCAGAAATCAATGAAATAGAAACAAAGAAAATAATACAAAAATCAATGAATCCAAAAGTTGGTTCTTTGAGAGAATAAAAAAGATAGACAGACCTCTAGCCCAGTTAACCAAAAAAAAGAAGGAACAACTCCAAATCAATAAAATCTGTGGTGAAAGGGGAAATATCACAAAAGACAATGAAAAGATCCAGAAAATCATACAGGAATACTTCAAAAACCTATACTCTACCAAGTTTGAAAACCTAGAGGAAATGGATGAATATCTGAAATCCTGGGAATCACCAAAGCTCAACCAAGAAGAGATGGACAGCTTAAACAGACCCATAATATATGAAGAAATTGAAGATATAATAAGAAACCTCTCAACTAAAAAAAGCCCAGGCCCAGATGGTTTCATGGCAGAATTCTATGAAACATTTCAGAAAGACTTACGGCCATTATTACTCAAATTGTTAAGAATGATACAAACAGAGGGAATTCTCCCAAATTCCTTCTATGAAGCCAGCATCACTTTATTACCAAAACCAGGTAAAGATAAAACCAAAAGGGAGAACTATAGACCCATCTCCCTAATGAACACAGATGCCAAAATTCTAAACAGGATACTGGCAAATTGCATACAGACCAAGATGTATGCAAGATGACCAAGTTGGATTTATACCAGAGATGCAAGGATGGTTCAACATAGGAAAATCAATAAATATCATCAAGCATATAAATGGACTGAAAGACAAAAACCACATGATCATCTCAATTGACACCGAAAATGTCTTTGACAAAATCCGGCATCCCTTCATGCTTAAAGTCCTAGAGGGAATTGGATTGGAGGGATCATTCCTCAAGGTAATCAAAGCCATATACAGGAAACCAGAGCCAATATCATCCTAAATGGGGAAAATGACAGAAGCATTCCCTTTAAAGGTAGGAATTCAGCAAGCCTGCCTCCCTGTCACCACTCCTCTTCAATATAGTGCTTAAAACACTTGCTAGGGCAATAAGACAAGAAAAGGAAATGAAAGGAGTACTAATTGGCAAAGAGGAAGTCAAGCTATCCCTTTTTGCTGATGATATGATTGTTTACTTAAGGGTTGCTAAAAACTCCACCAGAAAACTCCTGGAAGCGATTAAGAGCTTCAGTAAGGTGGAACGATATAAAATTAACCTAGGAAAATCAGTACCGTTTCTTTACATCAACAACAAGAAACTGAAGAAGGAATTCAGGGAGACCTTCCCACTCACAATAGCCTCAAAAATAATAAAATACCTAGGAACAAACCTAACTAAAGACACCAACCAAAGATCTCTACAACAAAAATTTTAAACCCCTGAAGAAGGAAATTGAAGAAGACATCAGAAGATAGAAAAACCTCCCATGCTCATGGATTGGAAAAATTAATATAGTAAAATTGTCCATTCTACCCAAACTCTTGTATAGATTTATTGCAATCCCAATTAAAATCCCCAAGAGTTTCTTCACAGGCTTGGAAGAAAAAGTCCTTAATTTCATTTGAAAAAACAAAAGACCCTGAAGAGACTAACCAACCCTGAGTAAAAAGAGCAATACAGGGGGGATCTCTATACCAGACTTCAAACTATACTACAGGGCTATAGTCATAAAAACAGCCTGGTACTGGCACAAGAATAGCCCTGTTGACCAATGGAACAAAACTGAAGATCTAAACTTGAGCACATACAATTTCAACCATCTCATATTTGACAAGGGGGCCAAGAAGACACAATGGAGAAAAGACAGCATCTTCAGCAAGTGGTGTTGGCAAAACTGGATCACCACTTGTAGAAGAATGAAATTAAACCCCTACCTCTTGCCCTGTACAAAAGTCAACTCCAGATGGATTAAAGACCTCAACGTGAAACCCCAAACTCTGAAGACAATAGAAGAAAAAGTTGGCAGCAGACTACAAGACATAGGCATAGGAAAAGTCTTCCGAAATCAGACAGTAGCTGTGCAAGAATTAAGGTCAACAATTGACAAATGGGACCTCATTAAACTCAAAAGCTTCTGTACACCAAAAGAAACAATCAAGGAAGTGAAGAGAAAACCCACAGAATGGGAGGAAACCTTCACTGCAGATATATCTGACAAAGCATTGATTTCCAGAATATATAAACTACTCAAAAAACAAAGAAGAAAACAAATGACCCACTCAAAAGATGGAGCAAAGAGCTGAACAGAGACTTTACAAGTGAGGAATTAGAGATGGCTGAGAAACATCTTAAGAAGTGTTCAACGCTGCTAATAATTAAGGAAATGCAAATTAAAACCACTTTAAGATATCATCTTATTCCAATAAGACTGGCTAGGACCAAGAAAACAAATGATACCAAGTGCTGGAGAGGTTGTGGGGAAAGGGGATCACTCATCCACTGCTGGTGGGAATGTAAACCCATATAGCCACCATGGAAAGCAGTGTGGAGAACTCTTGGAAGACTTGGAATGAACTTGCCACCTGACCCAGCCATACCACTCCTGGGTATGTACCCACAAGACTCATCTTACCACAGAGATACATGCACAGCCATGTTTATTGCAGCTCTCTTCACAATAGCAAGGAGCTGGAACCAACCCAAGTCCCCCTCAGCTGGTGAGTGGATAGAGAAAATGTGGTACATCTACACAATGGAGTTCTAAACAGCAGTAAAGAAAGATGACATCATGAGCTTTGCAAGTAAATGGCTGGAGCTAGAAGATATCATGCTGAGTGAAGTAATACAGTCCCAGAAAAACAAAGGATGAATAGTATCCCTCATCTGTGGATGCTAGCACCAATTACCTAATTGTATGGCAAACTGAGCAATGTCAATGTTATCTGAAAACAACTGTGCTCTTATATTGTAGAATCCCTTAAAAAATAAACCAATAAAGAAAAGAAACACTAACAATCTTTTTTACATAATAAAATAAAATAAAATTTTCGATGCAGAAGTTTACTGTTTTGAGCAGTTCATTGTCAGTCAGTTCTTTGACCCAGTCTTTTTGTTGTTGCTGTTATTGTTATTCCTTTCAATATGCATCACTCCAAAATATGCATATATGCATGCCATATATATCTTTTAACATCTTCAACTTAAGATTTCTTTTTTGTTTTTTCTTTTTAATTAGGCTGAAAGATGTCATGTTTGAAGGCTCCTCCTTGGCAAGCCCAAACAACCATCAGTCCTGCCCTTGTGCTCCACACTGGGGTTTTCCCTTCCCATGGTCACCAAATGAAGTCCAGTAGGTACCACATCCTGCCTTGATCCTCCTGTACTGCTATTTCATACATCATTTCTCAGTCCATTTAGATACATTCCCTTTTCCATATCCCCTACCCTACCCCAGTTCATGCATTCTGTCATACATATCTTGTATCTTTTTCTCAGTCTTTTTAAAGTTTTTCTCTGCAGAGGTTTATTGTTTGGGCAGAAGTTAACTGTTTCAGTCAGTTCTTTGACCCAGTCCTTTTTGTCATTGTTGTTCCCTCCCATTTGTATTGCTTCAAAATATGCCTATATATACATGTCACATACATACCAAAATTATGATCTCTGAAAATAAACTGTATGTTAATTCCAAAATATGTTTAGGAATTCACATTTTCCCTTTAATTTTATGTTACTCTAAAATATGAATACATACATACCCTCCATCTATATACCACCATTACAAAGTCTAAAAATAAGTGGTAAGTTAATTCTAGAGCCTGATAAGGGATTCACATTATAACAGCCCAGTTGCTTTCAGATAAAAAGAAATATCACATTAACTTTTTTCAGCTTGCCTTTCAACTAGAGATTTGGAGCTAGCATCCACAAATGAGGGATAACATTCAGTTTATTTGTGATCAGTGTTTGAGACTCTATACATCCTTCACAAATTTAATTTTACATAATCTGATACTCTCTTAAACCTTAAACTTTGAGCTGCTAGACTTATTCCCCTAGAACAAAAAGGCTGGTATATGATATTTTCCAGAAACGAGGTTCTGTTTCACAGAACTAGTTTCTTTTTGCTTGTTTTCAAGTTTTAGAGAACTAAATTTGCATTCGTTAAAATCAAAAAGTAGGAAAGATGTTCTTACAAATAATTTTGATCAAGTATGTGTTCAAAGAAAGCAGGATAAAAAGGCCTTTTTTCTAACACCCTGCATTTTACTGTATTGTTGCTCAAAGGAATGAGCTTCTGTCATTTGCTAAAAGAATGAGTAATGGGGGACAGGATATGTTGGGAGTTTCATAATGGGAAACAGAACCATTCTCTTGGGTAAACCATAAACAGGGGCAGCTGTGCTATAACCATATGGTGTGCCATAGCATTCAAATCCTTATTCTGCTGCTTGTTTCCCCCGGGGCTGGTTGCCTTACCTCTACCTAGGGTAACACTGGAGCTATGTAGCCAGGAGCTGCTGTAGCCACTACTTAAGCTCCCCTTGTCAGAGTTCCTCTTCCTCTGCCCTGAACTGCCTGAACTGCTGCAGACACAGCTGTATTCACAACACCCCTTGTCTGATGAATAATCTTCTTTTTATTATTATTTGCCGAATTGGGTCCAGAAAACAGCTTCTGTAAGGCAGCTAAAGCTGCACTTGCCTTTGCCACATTCTTATTTGGACCTGTGCCTCTGAATTTCTGTCCATCTACTTCTACCTCCATTACCAAGTGCTTGTCATGGCTTCCACCTGTCTCTGAGATGAGTTCATACTTGAAAACTCTTCTTTTTTCTCTAAGGTACTGGAGGTTTCAGCTGTAGAATTTCCAGTATTACTTCTTGAGTTGGAAGACACTGTTTCATTTTGCTTTCATTATCTGCTTTTTCATGGGAACTCATACATTCAATATATGCATCAAAACCTGCTGGATATCCCATTGCCTGTAAAACCTTCACTGCTACGTGAAGTTTTGCAGTTTTCTTGGATCGTCGTGAGGTTTTGTATGTTGTGGCATCCACATCCACAGACATTGTGAAGACTGGGACATGGCCAGGTCCTGACTGTGACAAGAGCTTATACTGAAGTCCAGGCCCCCCCCGCATTTGGGTTGTAATCTAACGTACTATTCCTTATCCATGCTGTGACATACACAGATATCCTGACAGGGTCGCAAGGCATTGGGAGGATGAGAATGCATGGTAGGGATCACTGAAGAACCGTACAAACTCAAATCACCAGAAGGGAGAGTAAGTTAAGAGTCCATGCAAGGGCACCCAGAGCTCTTGCAGTGGATCTGGGTTCCAGTTTCAGCAGGACCTGATGCCCTTTGCTGGCCTCCACAGGCATTGCACATCATGGGTGCACGCACACATGCAGGCAAGACACTCATACATGAAAAATAAAAAATAATATAACGATGAACAAAACTAGCTGAAAATGTTCCTTTGGCACACTTTTTAATGTTGCTTACCAGAAGTATAATAATACTGTGGAAAATATGCATGATGTATTGAGATGTGATAAAATGCATATTTAATAATACTATGAAATGTTTTAGTAACATGCTAGGGAGAAATTCTTCTTTTAAAAGAAAAATCAGACCTTAACAATGGCTTTGTTAGCTTCTTTAAATTCTGTGTTCTAAATATTTTTAAAGGAATGTGGTACTTAGAAAAAGAAAGTTTATTAAGGTATAAGTTCAAAATTTGAAAGGCGTAGATTTCAAATGAGTTCTTATGGAGGACCCTAACCTTCAGGAAGACATTCAAGTATGTCATGAATGAATTTTGAGTGTTTAAAGTTAAAAATAGTTGGGAACTCCTCTACATGAACAATGACAGGCAATCAGTGGATGCTGAGGGACAGAGCATCAGTTTTTCCTAGGCACTAGCAGCTCACTGATGGGATATCCAATTCCAAGTAGTCAGCCATAACACATGTTCAGGTGAGCACCACTAGATGGACTTGGTTTAGTGTGTGTGTGTGTGTGTGTGTGTGTGTGTGTGTGTGTGTGTGTGAAAATAATCAGGAAGAGGTCATGAGAGGGAATAGAGGAGTATGTAGAAGGAGGTAGAGGGGGGAGGGCAGGGTGTAAGTGATGTAAATATAGTGCTCATGTATAAAATTGTCAAAAAGTATAAAGGCAGTTGTTAACTACAGGAAAAATGAAATGTTTTTAAAAAGAGGAGATACCAGTACTAACTGGTCGGTAAAACAAACAAAAACCTTCAAACCAAACCAAACTGAAACAAAACTCCTTGTATTTATCCTTGTATTTACATAGTGAATTTCATAGGGTAGCAGGTTTGAATTGTTGGGTCAAAGGTTATACATGTTAAATTGTTTTGCTATGTTTCTATGTGCATAGTATGCATGCATATCTGCATGTGTGTATGCATATGGAGGCCTGAGACTGACGGGAGTTTTTTATGTCTCTTCCTACCTTATTCATTGAGATAGGGTCTTAGGGTCTTTCAGTTGAGCCCAGAGCTTGCCAGTTGGGCTGGTCTGGCTACCCAGGGGCTTCCTTGTCTCCACTTTCTGAGCCCTGGGATTCTAGGTCAGCAGAATGTGCCTGGCTTCTGGGGATCCAAACTCTGGTCCTCACACTTTTGTGGCAAGCATTTTATTAGCTGACTCATCGGTCTAGTCCCAATATACCCTTTAAAGTTTTTGAAGGAATTTGGCAAATGGCTACTTTTAAAAGACAGTATTGCCGGGCGTGGTGGCACACGCCTTTAATGCTAGCACTTGGGAGGCAGAGGCAGGCGGATCTCTGTGAGTTCAAGGCCAGCCTGGTCTACAGAGTGAGCTCCAGGCCTGCTGGAACTAAAGGGAGACCCTGTCTCAAAAACACACACACACACAAAAAAGAAAGTCTTTTAATTTACATTTTCAGTTCACTTTGGCCAACTTGTAAAACTTGGAAATATTTTGCCATTTCGATAGGTGAAAATAGAAACTGACTTCTTTTTGACATTTCTGTAAATTATGAATTTGGTTGTATAACTTTTAATAGATTTCCTTTTTAAAAAAAATTTTTTTAATTTAATTTTTATTGATGGTTTGTGCATTTCGTACATCATTTTCCAATTCAGATCAGGCATATTTCCCTTTCCCTTCCCCCCCACCCCCACCCCATCCCAGATCATCTATTCTGCCATAACTGTCCTGCATCTTTCAGGTTTTTTTTTTTTCATTTTTTAGCTATAAGTGATAATCCATGAGTATAAGCATCCTTCGTGCAAAACCAATCTACAGACTGTTGTGCCCAAACCCCCACAGTCCCACCATTCAGTGGGAGGTTGTTTGTTCAATCAAGTTGATCAAATGAGTGTCCAGACTACATCGCTGTAGTTTCACCATTCACCCCAATCGCAGCCTTTACATTCTACCACACCCCCTCTTCCGCAGATTGTTCCCTAGGCTTAGAAAAGGGGCACAGGTGGATGAGAAGTAAAACTGTCCTCTCTCTCTGGTGCTGTTGACTTGGATTCTGGTCAATTCTGGCTGTTTCCTTTCATGGGCTGACAGTTTGTTCAGGAGTAACCTTTCGATCCTACTAATGAAGCACAAGCAATTAGATATATAGGTATTTAAGCAGCACTAATAGTTATGGTAGGTTACATTGGCATAGACACATATGTTTGGATGATATGTTAATCCATGAATTACATTTTTCCCCCCTGTTAAATATGACAGGGTCTTACTGTGGCTTATAAAAAAAAATTTCTTTGTTCTTTTTTAGACAAGGTCTCTCTTTAGTTTCACCTGGCCTAGAGCTCGCTCTATAGACCAGGCTGGCCTTGAACTCACAGAGATCCACCTGCCTCTGCCTCCTGAATGCTGGGATTTTTGCCTGCATGTATGTGAGTGTACTGTGTGTGTAAAATCCCTGTGGAGGCCAGAAAAGGACACTGGATTCGCTGAAGCTGGAGTTACAGGTGGTTGTCAGCTGCTATATGAATGTTGGGAACTGAATCTTGCCTGTCCAAGAACAGCGAGGGCCCTTTACCACCATGCCATCTCCCTAGCCCTCTTTTCATATATTTCTTGGTATTTATATATTCCTCAGTCCATTTTCCTTTTGTGTTAATAATCCTTACTTAAAAGTACTTTTTTTTACAATAAAGAAGTAAGTCTTTGTATATAGGTAGCAAAACATTCTTTTCTGGTCTTTATTCCATATGGATATTTAAAAGTGTGTTTGTGTGTATGTGTGTGTATATATATGTGTGTGGCTACATGTGTGTTCTCTGGTGCCCATGTTTGCCTGTGCATATAGAGGCTGGAGATGGACACTGTATCTTCCTCCATCACTTTACCTCATTTTTTTTGAGTCTCTCCCTCAACCTGGAGCTCATCCATTTGTCTACACTGTCTGACCAGTAAGCCCTAGGAATCTTCTGACCATGCCCCACACAGCAGCACTGGGGTTGCAGATGTGTATCACTGTGTCTGGATGTTTTATTTTCATTGGTGCTGGGCACTGTGGTCACCATGCTTGTGCTGCGGGCACTTTATCAGCCAAGCATCCATCTCCCCTGCCCCACAAAGTTGTTGTTTGCTTATGTTAGGACAGTGATGTTAAGAGTTTCTTTAATGGTTTCTTGGTTTGTGGCAGCTAAGAACAGACTTCTTAACTCCCAAAGCACAATGTTAAAATTCTGACACCTACTTCTAGTACACACATGATCTGTTGAATCTGTATATTACTTTGGGTAGGATGGTCATTTTTACTGTATTAATTCTTCCAATCCATGAGCCTGGGAGGTCCTTCCATCTTCTGTATCTTCATCAATCTCTTTCTTCAGGAATTTAAAATTTTCATTGCAGAGATTTTTAGTGTCTTTGGTCAGGTTTGTTCTGATATTTTACTTTTATTTGAGGCTATTGTGAATGGGAAGGTATGGGGACCTTTTTCTTTTTTAATCTTAGGCACTCTTACATCTTCGTATTTAACAACACATTTTTTTGTTGTCTTTTTGAGACAGGGTCTCCCTTTAGTCTCAGCTGGCCTTGAGCTCTCTCTGTAGAGCAGGCTGGCCTTGAACTCATGGAGGTCTGCCTGCCTCTGCCTCCTGAGTGCTGGAATTAAAAGTGTGTGCCGCCAACACATTTTAAACAACTGCAATGATATTATTCTTACTTTTTTGAAAAAATTATATTTATTATTTTTATTGGCTGCATGTAATTGCACCTGTGTCATGCAATGCCTGTGGAGGTCAGAAGAGGGCATCAGATCTCCTAGAACTGGAGATATAGATGGTTGTTAGCTGCCAAGTGGGTGCTGGGAACTGAACCCAGGTCCTCTGCAAGAGCAGCCAGTGCTCTTAAGCACTGAACCATCTCTTCAGCCTTGTTATGCTCATTTTCAAGATGAGTACCAGAGGCACAGAAAAATTAAATACTTGTGAGTGACGTCATTCCCTGGACTTGTGTTCTAGACTGTATACAAAGGAGAAAGTGAGCCGAGCACAACATTCACTGCTCTTTTCTTTCTGACTGTGGACATGATGTGGCCAGCTGCTTTAACCCCGCTGCTTTGACTTCCCCACCATGATGGACTGCAACCTGGAATTGTGAGCTTAAGTAGACCCTTTCTCACAGAAGCCGCCTTTGTCAGAGTGTTTCATCACAGCAGGAAAGGATTACTTAGGATAAGAAAATGCTAGTTACCCTGCTTTGACCATTATGCACTGTATCCTTCATTGAATTATCTCATTGTACCCCATAAATAGGTACAACTATTATATATCAAATTTTTGAACATTGAAAATGCAATCACATGCTTCAAACAACAAGAACTCCACTGCTGTCCGTCTGCAGACACTCGTCCCTCCCACTTCTGGCCCCAGGCACCCATGATCATTCCCTTTCTTTATTATTTGTTTTTTACTGGAAATTTCACATAAATTAAATATGTAATAAGTAATCACTGTGCGTAACTTCCTTTAGTTAGCATGATCTTTTGGGAGTCTATCCATAATTTTTCTTTTTTAAAAAATCTTATTTATTCTTACTCTATGTGTATGAGTGTTTTGCATGCATGTATGTAAGTGTACCCATACCATGCTATGCCCGTGGAGGTCAGAGAGAGTGTTGAATCCCCTGGAATTGGAGTCACAGATGATTGTTAGGCACCATCTGGGTGCTGGGAACCAAACCTTGGAACTGAACAGTCAGTGCTCCTAACCACTGAGCCACCAGCCCCCCCACCCCATGTTTTTTTCATGTGTCAGTAATTCATTCCTTTTATTGTTGAGCAGTATTTCAGTCTACAAATTTACCAAATTTTGTTCATTCATTTGACATTTAAAGGATATCTGGAGTGTTCCTGGTTTAGGGTTATATGTTAATTACTTCTCTTTTGCTATGATAAAATACGCTTAAAGGGCTAGGCGTGGTGGCGCACGCCTTTAATCCTAGCACTTGGGAGGCAGAGGCAGGTGGATCTTTGTGAGTTCAAGGCCAGCCTGGTCTACAGAGTGAGTTCCAGGACAGCTGGAGCTACAGGGAGACCCTGTCTCGAAAAGACCAAAAAAAAAAAAAAAAAAAAAATACGCTTAAAGAAGAAAAGGTTTGATTTGGCTCACGGTTTCAGGTACGATCCACCTTAGCTGGGAAGTCAATGCAGAGGAGCTTGCTCAGGAAGAGCACAGCCATGACTAATGGCGCTCAGCTCACTTTCTCCTTTCTGTATAGAAGAGGATCCCGGACCTGGGAACGGTGCTGCCCACAGTGGGTGGGGAGGTCTTCCCATCTCAGTTAAACCTAGTCAAGATAACTCCCCACATGTTCGCCCAGAGGCCCATCTTCTAGGTGAGCCTAGATCTCACCAGATGGCATCTGAGATTAAACATCACAGGCTATTATGAGACACTGAGTATTCATTCATCTTCTGTAAATACTTACAGTGGAATTCCTGGGCGCAAGTATAACTTTGTAAAAAAGTGTACAACTACTTCGTAGAGTAGTTAAGCATTTAACGTTTGTTTCAGCTGGTGTGGATGAGCCCCCAAGGCCCTCTTGCATTTCTTAAGCCATTTAAGCACTAGGTGCTGGTCCCACAGGCAGTGAATCTATCTCCATCACTTCTCTCCCACCCCATCTCCATCCTATCATGTGCAACCCCATAATGGGAGTAGTTAAAATCGTCTACTTGATCCTGCAGGAGGGTCGGTGTATAGGGGGAATACTCACCTATCTAAAGGGAAGTTTCACTGCGTATTTTCAGGATCATGAACAACTATGGAAACCAGCATAATGTGTGGTATTTGGTCTGGCTACTATTTTCTAATAGGTGGAAACTCCTTTAGTCAAAGCTTAAAGCCTGCCAACCTTGAAACACAAATGACATGCTGTCCTATTGGCAATGACTGTGGTCCTTGCATTGGGAGTTGTGGCTTATTTAAGATACTGTTCACTGTGGCAGACAGGAAAGAGGTGTTCCACTGCCCAGCAGACCATCTGTTCTTGGTGCCTTTGAGCATGTTCAAAGTCAGAGTCAGAAATTTTCGATGCAATGCACAAAGCTTCAATAAAAATTGGCTTGGAAAAAAAAAGCAAAGTCAGAGTCAGTGTGATCCACAGTTGTCTGTCCAGGAAAAAATGAGCTCAGCAGACTGGCACCGCCAGCTGCAGAGAAGGGGCACCCGTGCACTTTCCCGTCCATCCTAGTTACAGAGGGCTGTTCAGAATGATTTTTAAGCTGGCCATGGTGTCACACCCATTTAATCCCAGCTCTTGTGTTCTCTGAGATTGAGGCCAGCCTGGTCTATAGAGCCAGTTCCAATGCAGCTGGGGCTACAGGGAGACCCCATATCAAAAAGACAAAGCAAAACAAAACAAAAAACAATAATATTTAACAAGGCATTATTTTGGGTAATAATCATTGATCTCTAAATAGCATCTGTCTCAGGAGTTTTAGACCATTAAGCTAAAAAATGAAGCTTATGGAAGCTCATTTTGTAATCTTTAGTGAAACAAGCAGTTTTCCTAAATCTCATTAACACACACACACACAACCACACACACACACACATATATATATATATATTATACATTTTTATTTGAGACAGGTCTTCCTGTAGCACCAGCTAACCTTGAACTCCATGTATAGAACAGGCTGACTTTGATCTCAGAGAGCTCTGCTTGCATCTGCCTCCCAAGTGCTAGGATCAAGGGCATGCACCACCATACCTGGCTGAGATCATAGTATGTGTTTAAACAAATCAATTTAAAATGTTATTGACAAATTAATGGTAAATATTAGTGGCTATGGTATGTCTTTTCAACATATAGATAAAGTATGCACTGATCATCCCAGGGTAATTACATTTCCTTGTCATTTCTTTCTGTGTGTGTGTGTGTGTGTGTGTGTGTGTGTGTGCAGGTGCACGCACTTTCCATGGTGCTTGTGTGGAGGTCAGAGGAGAGCCTCCAGTGTTGGTACTTACCTTCCATCTTGTTAGAGATTCATCTCTCTCCTGTTGTCTGCTGCTATGCATGCCAAGCTAACTGACCCATGAGCAACTGGAGACTCTCCTGCCTCTGCTCTGCTGTAGGAGCACTGGGGTCACATAAGTGCACCGCTCCATTTGGCTTCTACATGGGTTTTGGGGATCCAAACTCAGGTACTTGGGCTTGCACAGAAAAAGTTTGCCATGGCCCATCTCCCCAGCCTTTCTTAACATTTTGTTGCTTGAAACTTTTGGGCTCTTCTCTTATAGAATTTTATAAAATATAAAATTATGGTGAACTACAGTCGTCTCTTTGTGGTGTGGAACACAAGAACTTATTCTTTCTATCTAAATGTGTTTTAATGCCTATTTTATAGCCCCTAGCCCTTCTTCCTCCTTTCTAGTGTCCAATTATCAGTATTCTACATTCAGATTGACTTCTTAAAGCTTTAACATATGAAAAAACTGTGTAGTTGCCTTTTCCAGCACAGTATGTTTGGCAAAATGATAGACCAATGCAATTTTTTGAAGAGACTTGCTGATAAAAATACATAAGAGAAGTGTATTTCATTTTACTGGAATTTTTAAATATATGTTATTTGTTATTATTTTTTGGTCTTTTTGAGACAGGGTCTCCCTGTAGCCCAGCTGTCCTGGAACTCACTTTGTAGACCAGGCTGGCCTTGAACTCAACAGAGATCTGCCTGCCTCTGCCTCTTGAGTGCTGGGATTACAGGCATGCGCCACCACCAAGCCTGGCTTTTTTTTTTTTTTTAATTTTTTTTTGTGTGTGTATTTTTTGAGAGAGGGTCTCCTATAGCCCCAGCTGGCCTGGAACTTACTCTGTAGACCAGGCTGTCCTTGAACTCACCGAGATCTCCCTGCTTCTGCCTCCTGAGTGCTAGGATTAAAGGTGTGCATCACCACACCCAGCATATTATTTTTATTTTATGTGTATGAGTGTATTGCCTGCATGTGTATAACTGTACATGTCCTGCAGTGCCCCTGGAGGTCAGAAGAAGGCATCAGATGCCATGGACTGGAGTTGTGGATGGTAGCCACCATCTGGTACTGGAATTGAAACTGGATCCCCTGCAAGAGCAGCCAAAGCCAGCAAGCACTCTTAACTGCTGAGCCATCTCTCTAGCCCCCCTTTTATTGGAACTTTGAAAAGATACCTAATTCAAAACCTTACTTATAACTTACTCAAATGAAACTAGAATCTTAAGAGGGAAACAGAGGACAATCGGTCAGTTTGGATCATGGTTTTGGCTTTCACATAAGTTTATAGACCATCTGGTTTCTTATTGCTTATGGTAAATTGTTGCAAATGGCTTGTTGAATATTCTCAATATGATATGTTATGAACATAAAACTTTTATTTTAGGGCTGGAGTGATGGCTCAGTGGTTGAGAGCACTGGCTGCTCTTGCAGAGGACCTGGGTTTGGTTCCCAGCACCCACATATTTCTTCATTTTTTTTGGTGTTTTCGAGACAGGGTCTCCCTATAGCCTCAGCTGTCCTGGAACTCACTCTGTAGACCAGGCTGGCCTTGAACTCACAAAGATCTGCCTGCCTCTGCCTCCCAAGTGCTAGGATTAAAGGTGTGCGCCACCACGCCCAGCCTATATTTCTATATGAAAGGTTTTGAACTCTCCAAGTTTTCACATATTCTTGAAACCTATCCTCTCAAAATAAGTGGTGACTTTTGTATTTCACAATTTTTGGAGGTAGGTGGAGTTTACTGGGAATCAGTATGTTTCTTAAAGCCATTAAGAAATATCAGTTTGTTTACTTATGTTTATGTGTATGAGTGTTCTGCCTGCATGTGTATAAGTGCCTCATGGATGGAATGCCCATGGAAGCCAAAAAAGGCATTGTATCCCCTGGAACTGGAATTACAGAAGGCTGTTAACTACCATGTTAGTGTTAGGAAATAAACCTGGGTTTTCTTCAAGAGCAGCCAGTGCTATTAACCACTGAGCCACCACTCAAGCCCCAGAATATCAGTTTTTAAATTTGGCAATTCATTAGAATCATCTGCAGTTAAAACAGATTCAACTTCTGCCTATATTTCAAGTGATGCAGTGTACTGGGCACCACGCTGGGCTCTTTACATCTATTATTCAATCCTTATGACAAACACATGAGGCAAGTTCTGTTATCTACACTGGCCTGGAAAACTGAGTAACTGGCCTGAATGGCAAGGATGGGATTGAAGGATTTATGTCTAATCATAGAACTCTTTGTTATTTCTCTATGTGAATATGTACTTCTCATTGAATTTTCCTTCGAATTCTTTGTTATTTCTATTGTGGAGAAGTGAGCCAAACTTTTTGGGATTTTTCATAGGAAGTGACCTTCATAAAATGTTTCCCTTTTGCCATTTTTCTTGACATCATTTTCTTTTAAATGTCTCTTGAATCATCTCCATGTCATTAGAAAGTGTGAGAAAGAAAATGTCATTCTTATTCTCAAGGACTTTGGACTTAGAGACCTCAGAATGTGATATAATAAGAAGACTGTAGACTTTGAAGCCAGACTGACCATTGAAATCTGGCTTGGACACTAAAGATCTTAGTGGCCCTAACTGTAACACAGAAATTATACCTTATCCTTTATGGGACATGGTAGCTGAAACAATAATATCACAGAAAGAGCATCTGTTAGAGCCTTGCCTGTAAATGTCCCCTAAGTGTTAGTCCTTCCCTTCAACCTCTGCAGTTGTGATTTGCTAACTTACACTGAGACACTGGAGTGGGAAGGAATGAGGCCATGTGGGGAAGAAGGGATGAGCCAGTTCTGCCCTGGGAGAGTCTGAGCATGTATCCATCAAACGTGCTGTGCTGTCATGTTGACAAACATGAAATACCCTACCTCAGTGTGCTGGAATGAGTATTTAAAATACATTCCAGGTCTGGTGAGATGGGTCATGGGTAAAACACTTTCTGCCCAAGCCTGACAACCTGAATCTAATCCCCAAAAGCCAGGTAAAGTTGGAAGGAAAGTACTGACTCCTGTAAATTGTCCTTTGACCTCAAGTGTGCTGTGGCATGCTTACATACACACACACACACACACACACACACACACGCACTACCACTGCCACCACTGCCACCATCATCAACAACAACAACAAACATACAATGACAAACTTAAAAAGAAATCCAAATGCCTGGGAAGAGAAAGGTTGTGAAAACAGGTAACAGAGAGTGAGACACACACATGATTCAGGAACTCCAACCAATCCTGTAAAGGTGAACTTGGCTCCTGTCATAGCAGTAGGCAAGTCGGCGCAGCCTCCTGGCACCTGCTCAACCCAGACTCCCATTTCCAGAGGCAATGTGTACGTGATTTCACTTGCCACAGACTTCGAACCAGTCACTTCTCTTTATTTAATTATAGCAAATTGTGCAATCCTTTCTTGTTTGTTTTTGTTAGGATTTCCTTCCCTTTATCTTTGGCAGGAAAAATTTATCCTTTGGGATTTCCTCTGGGACAGGATTTTTTTTTTAAACAATCACTACAATGTAATGAATTCTGGGGACTTTTTTGTAGTTTGTCTACTTTTTTTTTTTCCCGTTGTTAAATTGTATGAAATGCACTTTAAAAAAAACTTGGGTTTTTGAAAGATTTGTGGCTTCCATATTTACCTTCTTCTTAAAACCTCTCCAAAGTATTTTACTTAAGAAGGAAATATACGGGGCTGGAGAGGTAGCTCAGTGGTGAAGAACACTGGCTGCTCTTGCAGAAGACCTGGGTTTGATTCCTAGCATGCACATGTTGGCTAACAATCATCCTTAACTCAGTTCCAGGGGAATTTGAGCACAGCATGACACAGGTGCATTTACATGCATGCAGGCAATACACTCGTATACTTAAAAATAATAATAAATAAAATATTTTTAAAAGGTAATATACATATGTATATAATGTAATACATAGTATATAAGACACATCTCACTACACATATAGTATCTGCACACTGTTATTATTTGTGCCTCATGCCTTTATGTCATAGGGCAGTAATCAGCCTCTTGCTGACAGAGACTTTCAGGGGATGGTCAGCTCAGTTCATATCAATTATCTGCTCCAGTTATCACATGAATGTTCTCTGACCTAGTCTTCTTGTTCCAGTCCTCACTTTTCCATGCCTCCTCTGACCTAGTCTTGTTCCAGTCCTCACTTTCCAGTCTTCTGACACAGGGCAACCAAAGGAAGTTTTTTCTAAAGGGCAAGTCTGACTGTGTCTAACCAGTGTCTTTCAAAAGCATCATCCTCAGCCTCTGAGCAGTATGATCTGGTCCCGACCCTCGCTCCAACCTCACTCATGTTCACCTTCCCCTCCCTGTCCTGACATTCAGCTGATTGAGCTGCTACTGAAGAACTTTGCTCTCTCCCTTCCTACCCGCTACTCTTGTTAGCCTCTCTCTGACCTGGGAAGCTAGCTGTTGTAATGAGGATTTTTTTTTTTTTTTGCCTGTTCATCAATGGTTAAGGGTTTGTCTTAGTCTGTTTCTGTTACTAGAATAGTATATAGAGCAGGTTGGGCTACTTAAACTGGGGTAAAACCAGGACTGTGATTCACCTGTGATTCTGAAATGTCAGGGGTCAGTAACCAAGACAATTATGCCCAAGTAGAAAGTGAGGTAGACAATATTGGATGAGTGTAAGTCTAATCTTTCAAATGTGTATTTTGTTGCTTTGGAAAAGTAACAGTACCCAAGTGGAATTCGTGCTTTGTTGTTTTTTCTTTGGCTTAATGTCTTCTGTCTATAGGAAACAGCTACTGGGAGGGGTAGAGCAGTGTTCTGTGCAATACCAGCCACAGGCATGAACAGGTATGCTACCTGCCCTCACCCTGCCACAGCACACTCTGAACCAGAGGGCCCAGGTCCGGCTTCCGCTGAAGGCAGTGATTTAAAGGACTCCTTTAACTTTTCTCATTCTATATTTACAGTATCAAGCCCATTAAGTAAGAAAAATCCATTTTATACACATCATAACTTGTGCCTAATAGCTTCCCATTTCATGGGAGTTTACAGTGCATGTGGCTATTTGGATATGGAATTTGCTTTTAAATTGTGTGATGTTATAAGCATCATAGTTTCACATCAGGCAGTAAAACAGACCCCAAACCTTACTATGCCAAGGAATCTGAAGTAAGATTATCATTATAATTTCACTCTTTGCACCTCCTAAGATACAAGAGAAATTATGTATTAGAGTGTATTATGTATTACAGCTACATGTTGGCATATGGGTTAGTACTTGGGTCTGTTAATGTTGTCAAGGATGGCACTGGATCATTTATAATTATCACACTGATTCCTCAAATGGTCCTGAGAAACAGAAGTCACCACCCCACTTCTAGAGGGAGAAATAGACTCAAAGAAGTTCAGAAATTTGTCATGGAGATTGGGGTCCTGTCAGCCCGAAGCCCTTTCCTTCACACCTCACTGCTTAATTCCACATAGCTACAGAGGGCCAATATCAGTTTAGTACTGAGCTGGCCATGCAAAATTGTTCTATTCATCTTCTGGTCAGCAGATTGTGGGTTTAAATATGAACATGCTGACATTTGCATTGTATGTTTACTTGTACAATACATGTGGGAAAAAAAAACTATATAAGTCATCAGAATAAAAATGGAGTTCCCTGTATCAAGCAACCAAATTAATAAAGCTAGGAGGCTAGACATTTCTTTGGGGGGGGATTTTGTTTGTTTATTTTTATTTTTATTTTTTATGTGTATGAATGTACTGTCTGCATGTAGGTTGGTGCACCTGTGTCGTGCAATGCTGCAGAGGTCAGAAGAGGGTGTCGGATTCCCTTGGAACTGGAGTTCAAGATGGTTCTTAGCCACCATGTGGGTGCTGGGAATTGAACCCAGTCCTCTGGAAGAGCAGTTGGTGCTCTTAACCACTGAGCCATCTCTCCAGTCCCTTGTTTATTTTTATTGGTTTTGTTGTTGATTTTTTTAATTTTTTAAATTTCTGTATGTGTATGAACATAATGACTGCATGTAGCTTTGTGCACCCGTGTCGTGCAATGCCACGGAGGTCAGAAGAAGGCATCGGATTCCGCTGGAACTAGAGTTAGGACGGTTCTCAGCCACCATGTGGGTGCTGGGTATCGAACCTGGGTCCTCTGTAAGAGCAGTCGGCGCTCTTAACTGCTAGGCCAACTCTCCAGGCCCCTTGCTGTTGATTTTTATGATAGGGTCTCACTTTTTAGCCCAGGTTGACCTCACAATGCTTATGTAGCCCACAACAATCCTCCTGCCTTAAGATTCTCTAGTGCTGGGATTATAGGTGTAAGATGTGAGTCACTATACCCAACCTGTTGCTTTTAGATGATGACAAGACAGTGCATCATGGTGACAGCACATACTGAAACAGAACTGCTTACCTTGTGGCCAGGAAGGAGAAGAGGAAGAAGAGACTGGGTCCCCTTACCCCATTCAAGGACGCATCCCCAGTGATCTGAACACCTCCCACTAGGCCTAAATGCTTCACCATCTCCCACCAGAACCACACTGCCATCCAAGCCTTTAGTGCCCAGGCCCTCTGGGACAGTTCAGACCCAACTGAGCAGGCACTGATGACACTCAGACCTTGACAGACACCAGTGTTCAGCAGCCACTAATGCAGTGGTCATTACAGTCAGATGTGACAAGATTGCATGCAAGATAGCAGCAGTGACCAGGTATGGTAGCTCCTGCCTATAATCTCAGCACTCCGGGAGGCACGAGAGGGAGGATCTCAAGTCTGAGGCCAACCCAGTCTACTTAGAAAGTTCCAGGCTGGAGTTATCCTCCCAGCTGGTATAAAAGGTAGGGTTGTGTGAGTCTTGAGAGCTGAGATCTCCCAAGACCAGCTGAAGCACAGGAAGGTAGGTAGGAGCTGGGTGCTTCAGCAAGGCTGATCGTTGTTTGATTTAATTTAGGTGTCTTTGGCTTAATTGGCTTTTGTGGCTGTGGGGGAAGAGTTATCCTCCCAGCTGGTATAAAAGGTAGAGCTGTGTGAGTCTTGAGATCTGAGATCTCCCAAGCTGAAGCACAGGTAGGTAGGTAGGTAGGAGCTGGGTACTTCAGCAAGGCTGATTGTAGTTTGACTTAATCTAGTTAATCCAGTTGTCTTTGGCTTAATTGGCTTTTGTGGCTGTGGGGGTGGAGTTATCCTCACAGCTGGTATAAAAGGTAGGGTTGTGTGAGTCTTGAGATCTGAGATCTCCCAAGACCAGCTGAAGCACAGGTACCAAGGTGAGGGCTAAAGAGCACCCCCCACCCCCTGCCAACTGGGATTACAAAGGCATCTGAAGGAAGCAAGCCATGCAAGCCTTCAACACAGTGAAGAGACATTTGGGACTCACATTGGAATACAGGCAAGGAGAAGCCCACAATCCAGGAACATGAAGAAGAGACAACACGGGGAAAGGGGCAGGATAATCCCACACCAAGCTCTACCAACCCTATGGAAGATTCCTACAGTGGGATCCCCCTGGGGATGGCCCAAGACACAGATATCAGAAACACAATTGTGAACATACTTAAAGAACTACAAGATTATAAAGAGCAAATCAAAGAATTAAGAAAAGAGAATGAAGAACTCAAGAAGGACCTAGAGAGAGAGAATGACAAACTCTGGAAGGAAGTAGAATCACTGAAAAGATCCCATGCTGAAAAAGATAAGGAAACCAAGCAGCTAAGCAAAGAGCTACAGGAAGAGATGAGAAGCTCCAAAAGGAAGTAGAAATACTAAAGAAATCAGAAGAGGAAATGAAAAAGGAAATCAAACGCTCATCTAATCAAGAGGAAAGGAATGGAAAAAGCCTCAGAAGCAGAATGGAGGAAGCAGAACAAAGAATATCAGACCTGGAAGATAACACAGAACAAGTAAAAACCTCAAGTGAAGATTATGATAAATTTAAAAATACATAAAAGTGGAACAACCAGGAACTATGGGACACTATGAAAAGATCAAACCTCCACATCATAGGAGTAGAGGAAGGAGAAGAATCCCAAGAGAATGGTATTGATCAGATCTTCAACAGAATAATAGATGAAAACTTCCCCAAATTAACAAAAGACAAACCAATACAAATACAAGAAGCACATAGAACTCCAAACAGAGAAGATCAGAAAAGAAACTCTCCATGCCACATCATAGTTAAAATGCTAGACACCCAAAACAAAGAAAAAAATCCTTAAAGCCACAAGAGAAAAAACAACAAGTGACCTATAAGGGGAAACCTATCAGAATTACAACTGACTTCTCAATGCAAACTATGAAAGCGAGAAGAACGTGGAGCAAAGCATTCCCAGTGTTAAAGGACAATAGATGCCAACCCAGGTTACTATACCTAGCAAAAATGTCAATTATAGTTGAAGGAGAGAGAAAAACCTTCCATGACATAAACAAGATGAAAGAATACATGTCCGGAAAACCAACCCTTCAGAGAATACTTGAAGCAATTCAAAGGACAGAAGAAAGGAGCAACCATCCCCAGGCACCTAGAAAGAGAAATCAATAAAAGCATAACTGCAGAAGTAGAAATCTAAACCCAAGCCGCAAATGAATAAGGCAAAAGGAAGCAACACAATCCTATCAGTCATAACCTTAAATATTAATGGACTAAATTCCCCAATCAAAAGACATAGACTGGGAGATTGGATTAGGAAACAGAATCCATCAATATGCTATCTACAAGAAACACATCTTACCTTCAAGGACAGGCACCACCTTAAAGTGAAAGGATGGAAAAAAATATTCCAAGCAAATGGTACCAAAAAGAAAGCAGGTGTTGCTATTTTAATATCAGACAAAATAAACTTCAAAGTAAAAGTAATCAGAAGAGACAAAGAAGGCCATTACATTTTTATCAAATGAACAATTCATCAAGAAGATTTCACAATTATGAATATATATGCACAAAACTCTGGTGCACCAAACTTTATAAAGACAATTCTCTAGGACCACAAGTCACACACTAACCCCAGTACACTCATAGTAGGGGACTTCAATACCCCACTGAGTCCTTTGGATAGGTCAACAGGACAAAGAATAAACAGAGAGACATCTGAACTGAACGATATGATACACCAAATGGACCTCATAGACCTCTACTGAATATTCCACTCTAATACCAGAGAATACACTTTCTACTCAGCATCCCAGGGAACATTCTCCAAAATCGACCACATACTGGGATACAGAAGAAACCTCTACAAATACAAAAAGATTGAAATAATTTCATGCATTCTATCGGACCACAGTGCAATAAATCTCAACATCAACACCAGGATAAGCCCTACTGCCTACAAGATCACATGGAGACTAAACAACACACTCTTGAATAATGAATGGGTCAAGGAAGAGACAAAGAAATAAATAAAAGCATTCCTGGAGCTGAAAAAAAAAAGAAAGTTCCAGGCTTGTCAGAGCTACATAGCAAGATGCCATCTCAAAAACACATTTGTTGCCAGGTGTGCTGTCTCATGCCTTTAATCCTAGCACTCAGGAGGCAGAGGCAGAGGCAGGTGGGTCTCTGTGATTTCAAGACCCCCCCCCAAGTCTACATTGTTGGTTCCAGGTCAGCTGGGGCTACAGGGAGACCCTGTCTCAAAAAAATTTTGATAATGATGAATGAAATTACTATCTTGCTGTGACCAACCAGTACTGGCCAGACCACATGTTCACCAGTTGCTCACCATTAATTACTATCTTGCTATGACCAACCAGTACTGGCCAGACCCCATGTTCATCACTTGCTCACCATTAATTACTCCATCTTCCTGGTCCTCAGGCCCTTCTGAAGTTTCTATCCAAATCCCAGCCCAGGTTAATCCACCATTCTGACTCTCCCTGTGTAAGAGCTGAACCTGCCCAGGAACAGTCATATGCTATAGGGTCCCTTCCCTCAGCCCCCAGTGCTGCCCATTACTGGCCAGTGTAAAGTTGGCTCTTCTCTGACCTCACCCCATGGTATCCTTGGCAACACTTCATGGTATAGTTCCATCTCCTTTGATTACCACCCAATACCTTTAGCGAATTGACCCTTGCCCACCTTGCATGACAATGTCTTGCTGGGTACAGTGGCATATACCTTTCATCTCAGCACTCAGGAGGAAGAGGCAGGTGATCTCTGTGAGATTGAGGTCAGCCTGGTCTACATAGTGAGTTCCAGTTCAGCTGGGGTTACAAAGAAACCCTATCTCAAAACAATATAACAAAAATTGCTGATGTCCGCCATTCCTATATCCTAGAACTTACTGCAGTTGTTGAAGCACGCCAAACAGTGTTAGTGCTCCTAGTCCATGTGTTCTGTGTCTCCCGTGGGAAAGGTCTCAGATCTCCGCCTCTAAACTGCGAATGCCCCATTCTGGATGGGCTTTGGTACTGCAGAATCTCCCTGTCCTTGGTATTCATAGAGGAGGGTTGCAAAGCAGGTTGGTAAGACATCAAGGAAGGCGAGTCCTCCACATTGCTACTAATTGGCTTCCTCGAAGGCATCTATCCAGTCACTGTATGCATCCACTGGTCCTGACAGATGGGTGAGGGCTGTTTGGAATCCTTCTAGGCACACAGCACAGGAGATGACTCCGGTTTTTCGAGCTCGGTCCATTTTCACATCACAAGACTTGTCATGGTTGCAGAAGGGACAGGTGAACTGGATCTCCAGGGTGCCTGTCATCTTCTTCTTAGGGGGCAGCATCTTCTTGGACTTCCTGCATCCCATGGCTGCAGAACCAAGAATGCAGGCTAGTTCTAAGGCCTAGACATTTCTTTCAGACATTTGCAGGATGGTAAGTGTCACAAAAGACTGCTAGGACCACCATCTTTGTGTAGAGGCCACCACCGCTGTGCTGGATAGCTTTAGTGTCAACTTGACACACCTGGGTTGAGGGAGCCTCAATTGGGGAATTGGCTCCATTGGACTGGCCTGTGGCCACATCTGTGGAGTATTGTCTTGATTGCTGGGCAATGTGGGAGGGCCCAGCCCACTATGGGTGGTGCCACCTCTGGGCAGGTTGTTGTGTACCGTATAAGAGGGCATGCTGGGCATGGGCCAGGGGAGCAAGCCGGTGAACAGCATTCCTCCATGGCCTGTGCTTCAGCTCCTGGCTCCAGGTTCCTGCCCTGAGTTCCTGCCTTGGGCTCCCTGAGTGATGAACTGTGACCCAGGAGATGTGAGTTGAATAAACCCTTTCCTCCCAAGTTGGTGTCCATCAGAGTGTTTTGTCACAGCAATTGAAGAGAAACTAGAACAGAAATTGGTACTGAGAATGGGGCATTATTGTGACAGACCTGACCGTGGTGTTTTGGGGAAGGATTGTGGAAGCGTTTGGAACTTTGGGCTAGAAAAATCACTGAATGCCTAAAGATTGTTGCTGTGGAAATTGGAACAGTTTTACTGAAAGAGTTGTAGATGATGGAGGCCTGGCTTGTGAAGTTTCTAGTTTCAAAGGGAAGCAGAGATCATCAGGACTGTTTAATCTGTGGGCTCTAGTCATCTGGGACTGAAGAATCAGCTGTAAGTAACAAGAGACCAGAACCTGAAGTGAAATCTTTGTTGTACTGAAATAATTGATGCTGGTTAGCTGGGGCTGAAAAATCAGCTGTAAGTAACAAGAGACCAGCATCACTGTGGTGAAATATTCTGGGAAAAATTTCTTCAGGGTCAGCACACAGAAGCTATGTTCCAGAAGGGGCCTGATCCTCCATGTCAATCAAGCCAGAAGCAGGACTTGGTAACGTGTAAGAGTCTCCTATATGGTTCCGGTGTTGAAAGCATGAAGGGGTCACAGAGAGCATCTGAGGCCTGGCACTATGAGAGGCCAGGAAAAGCCACTGGTCAGAGTGTGGCCTTGGTTGCAGTGAAGACCCCAGGATTCCAGGGGTCAGGATGAGAAGCTGAGGTTTTGCATCAGGAGAAGTCAGAAGCACCCTCAGTTTCAGTGGCGACCCCAGCTTTTTGGAGATGCCAGGACCATGGGACAACCACCAAGAGCAGTAACAGGTGTGAAATGGAGCTGGCCTGGGCCTTTGAGATGAGCTGTGTGTGCAACGGATGGCAGAGTCAGAGAAGGGGAGCTGCCGAAACCCTTTGGAGCCCAGAAGATGGTGAGTGAATCCCAGGTGTCCAGCCTTGAGCTACTTTGCTGGACTTAGGTTTTGTTTGAGCGTGCCTGAGTCTTCCCTTTGAAACAGGACAGTACTTGTTTTGGATTTTACAGCAGCCCACAGTTAAGAGACTTTTAACAGACTGTGAACTTTTCAGTGTTTGGACATTTTAAGGACTGTGGGGCTTTTAAGGTTGTACTGTCATAGGTTGTGATTAATGTTAACATCATACTTTGGGGATAAAAACTGGGAAGGTGGTGGTTTAATAGTGATGTGTTTTATGTGTCAAGTTGACAAGGAGTCAGTTGTGCTGGATAGCTTTAGTGTCAACTTGACACACCTGGGTTGAGGGAGCCTCAATTGGGGAATTGGCTCCATTGGATTGGCCTGTGGCCACATCTGTGGAGTATTGTCTTGATTGCTGGGCAATGTGGGAGGGCCCAGCCCACTATTGGTTGTCATGTACTGTATAAGAGGGCAGGCTGGGCCTGAGCCAGGGGAGCAAGCTAGTAAGCAGCACTCCTCCATGGTGCTTCAGCTCCTGGCTCCCGGTTCCTGCCCTGAGTTCCTGCTTTGGGCTCCCTGAGTGATGAACTGTGACCCAGGAGGTGTGAGCTGAATAAACCCTTTCCTCCCCAAGTTGGTGTCGGTCAGAGTGTTTTGTCACAGCAATTGAAGAGAAACTAGAACAACCACCTTACACTAAATGAATTTTGCAAAGACATCTGTCCTCAAATGGCCCCTTCAACCTCTTGCTGAATCTACCCTAGGCATTAACTACCCTAGGCATGACCGAGAATTATTGCTTCAAGATGCCTGGCACAATCCTCTTTCCTCTTCATTTTTGTCTTTAAAAATTTTTCCTTGTTGTAAACTCTTCAAATGCTGCAGCATGTAGATTTCCACTACAGTTTTCTACTGTTGCTAAATAAATGTTAACATTCCTTGGAAAAATATATTTTTAAAAAATTTTAGGCTGACATATATATCTATATCATATAATTTCTCCAACTAAAGACAAATATGCATTTTAAAAATAAAACAAATTCTTTCCTTCTGGATGCTTAAGGCCACACAGATAGCCCAGATTAACCAAGGTTTTGTTTTATTGAGGTCAGTTGAGGATCTGGTCCTCAGGGGTCTCGGGATTTTTCTTGGGGGGAGGGGGAGCCCCTTGCTTCTTTCAGCTCCTCATCAACCAGTTCCATCCACATGAGGACAAAAATCAGGTCTTGGTAGACCAGGCTTCCTTTTCTGAAGGATGAGCAGACTTTCCTCTTTATAGACTGGACACTGGCTGAAGTCCCCTTAGTGGCTCTCCAAGACCTCCCTGAACAGGAAGAATGGTGACCCACCTCTGCAGGACTTTTCAAGAGATGCCCCCATGTATAATCCCCTAAGACTTGGTTGACTTCTGAGGGCAAGGAACAAAATTGTCCCTTGGTCAAATTGGTAGGGACTTCAGATATGGTAGTTAAGCACCCAGAAAGGCTAAGTTGCACCAGCCTGTTACATTGCACCTATATTAACATCGTATCCTTTGGAAACAAACTGTATGTTATTTCCATAGCATATTAGTTGATTCACATCTTTCCATTTTAATCCCATATTACTCTAAAAGATGCACACATGTCCTCCATCATATACTAAAAGTCCAAGATCTGAAAATATGTGTTAGGTCAGCTCTAGAACCTGTGTAGGCATTCCCAATACAAGAGCACAGTTGTCTTTAGATCGTGAGGAGTATAATATTAACATTACTCATTTTGTCTTACACCTAGGTACTTGGTACTAGGATCCACAGATGAGGGATACCATTCCTCTTTTGTTTTTCTGGGACTGTGTTACTTCACTTAGCATAAAACTTGAGTTGTTGCAATATTAGACTACCCATTTGGTTGTTACAGAAAATCCTTAACAGTAATTGATGGTTGTTGCTGTAATAGTACATTGCCTGTATTTCTACCTCTTATAATGGGCTTTATGTGTTAGATTTCAATATCCTTGAACCTGGGCAAGTGCACAAGCCTTTTTAAAAAGAAACATGGTTTACTTGCACAAAACTGATCAGCTTTGAGAGATCGTTAATGCCTTTGAAGTGGTCTTTGTGGGTGTGAAACAAATGGTGAGATTTTGAATTGTTCCCTTATTATAGTATTGAAATTAAGTCTACTTAATCTATCAAATCATGTTCATGTCCTGATTTTATATTCTTGTATCAATCAATAAGCATTGTGAAAAAATATAATAAAACAAATTCTTATTTATCAATTTTCCCTGAGATTTTATCTTGAAAATGGAAATTGTTTTCCATAAATATTCTTTTTCCATAAATATTCTTTGATTATGAACTTTAACACATCACATACAAATAGAAATAATTCCATAAATATCTATTTAAAATATAATTTTAGCAAGGTGTGGTGGTACACACCTTTAATCCCAGCATTCTGGAGGCAGAGGCAGGTGGATCTCTATGAGTTCAAGGCCAGCCTGGTCTACAAAGTGAGTTTTAGGACAGCTGGAGCTTCAGGGAGAACCTGTTTCAAAAAAGACACAAAAAAAAAAAAAAAAAAAAAAAAAAAAAAAAAAAAAAAAAAAAAAAAAAACGATACTAACCAATACCACAAGACACATGGGATTTGCTTCCAAAGGTTGTGTGTTAACTCTTTAGGACTTTGCATTGTCTGCAAGCTCTTTAATGATTCTGATGGGATTGAGACTGTGAGCATCACTGACCTAAAGGAACAGTTGGAGCACCTATTAGCACACCTATTAGCACAGCATTAGCACACCTATTAGCACAGGATAGTGATGAAATGACTTAATGACTCAGTTCCAAAACCCAAATCCACATCCTCATTTGCTTAGCATCCATTAAAAGGGAAAGGGGAATATACCTGAACTGAATTGAAAAATGATGTATGAAATACAAAACATCAATTAAAAAAAATCCTCTTCCCTAAAGACTAACTCTCATAGTATCAGTAGACAATATATGCAAGCAGCCAAGGCAAGAAAAACAATCCATAGTCCTGGCCAGCTGTAAAGCCTAGGAACCACAACAATGATTGGCCCAGAAAAGAATCCCCAGTGGTGCAGTAGTGGCTCTTTTACCTGAGGGTAGTCAACTGCTGTCTAATTGGACTTAAGGCCGAGAAGGCAAAGAGTTTCTTTTTGCAACAGATGAAAACTATTACAGAGTTCCACAACCAGTCAAATGTAGAGAATAAGTGTCTGTGAGGTGCCCAGCCCTAAGTGACACATCTACAATGCAACTTCTATACCTAAGGGTCAGAGAACACTGAGGAAGCAGGAGCAGATAGAATGTAAGCACCTGCTGAACAAGCTACCTGCTGCTAGTTGATGCTTTCTAGACATGACAGGGGAGCTGCACCCATGATGTTGCTGCAATATGGAAGTCTAACAAGATCTGCATAGAATAACAGAAACAACCGATATACAAATGTGGATGGGAGGATTTCAAGGAGTCTCCCTCAAGATGAAGAGCTGCAGGCAATCAATGGATGCTGAGTCAGAATCAGTTTTCTCCAGGGTCTAGCTCCCTGAAAGAAGTTACCTAACTTCAAGTGGTCAGCCGTAAACCCAGATACACAGGAGTAGCACTGTTGGACTCAGTGTATTAAATATACATGCATATCTAAAATGTATGCATGTCTATGTAATAAGCATAATACAAGAGGACAGGAAATTTAGAGGGAGAGAGGGAATGTGGGGACTGGGAAGGAAGGAAATGGTCCAAGGACTGTGCTCATACATGATGTTCACGAACTTTAAAAAAAAATTCTTTACAAAAAAAATTTCTTTAAACTTCACTTTCCTAAGATTCTGTCTTATATAGTTTTCTAACAGTAGAGAAGGCTGCTCAAGGTTTCTGTGTTCTCATCTCTTCACCTATGTCATATCGGCAGCCATGGTCTCCATCCTCTAGAAATTGATCAGATAATGTATATTAATGCATGAAGTATGAATAACATATGATAGTAACACACACTGAAGGCTTCCTTGGCAGCTGTTGTGTCATAAACAGTGATAGTATATCTGACACTTTACCTTTCAGGAACTGATAAGATGATATCCCTGAGTGAGATTTGGAAATGTGTGTGCCCCATTGTTTTTAAATTGTATTGTTGTGGAAGCTTATTAGAAATGTTAATAGATAGGGGGGCATGGAAGGAGGAGTGACTCTAAACTGGATTGAGAAATGTATGAAGTGCACAAAACTTCAATAAAAATATTTAAAGAGAAATGTTAATACATCATCAAAGACAGGACAGAGCTACTTTGCAGGATGTTGGAGCTAGACATTGCAGGATGGCCAGAGCTCTGACTGTTGGGATCTGACCACCTTCCATATATATATATATATAAATATATATAATATATATATATATATATATATATATAGAGAGAGAGAGAGAGAGAGAGAGAGAGAGAGAGACTGTAGAGGTTTACATAGACCTTTTGTGTGTCTGAGAAGCACAGCTTGGAAACCATCCATCTGCCTGTAGATTGGATCTGTTCTGCATACAAAACCAAACATGCCTCATACCTTAGGAAGCTTCTAGACTTTATAATAAAAGACCTATCAGTGTTAAATATATCATAGTGTTTGAGCTCACAGTTACACTGTGTCTACTACATTCTTTAATGCACAGACCCTTTCTGTCACAGGCAGTAACTTAGCCCTTATAGCAGTACTATGAACACAGTCATTATCATTCTCAAGTGATGGAAAAGGACACAAAGGCAGGGGACTTCATGTTTCTTGTAAGTGTCACACAGCTGGTGAATGTATATATGAGACCATACTCCTAGCCACTGATGCCCTATGTATTGTGTAAAAGGAATGTCTCTGGTAACCTACAGTACACACAGACACTGACACACACAGACACAGACACAGACACACACACACACACACACAGGCACAGACACACATACACACAGGCATACACTACATTATTAAACCAATAAATCTTTACCAGAAAAGGGTCATCAAGTTGTAGACACTGAGAATACAGAAATGAAGAAGGCAGAAAAGCTGCCTGTTGTCACAGATGTGGTAAGGGACAGACAGTATGGCCATAATCAGATAAGGAAGTAAGATAGTTCAGATAGTTCCGATAGGTAGATACTCCATAAGAATATATATATATATATATATATATATATATATATACATATGTACATGTGTCGATGCATATACATGCGAACGGTATAGGAATATACAACAGGGTAGAGCCATGGGACTTACAGCAGGAGGTTGCACCCTACTTCATATGGATTCATTACAGCAGAAGGGTGCACCCTACTTCATATGGATTCATTAGATCCTTACTGTTTATAAGTGGTCTCTGCAGCCTTAGAGCATAAATATTATTTGTTAGAATAAGAAAGTCTCAGCAACCACCCAAGACTGACCCCACAATAGGACTGCATTTTTCTTTGGTCTTTTTGAGACACAGTCTCCCGGCAGCCTGAGCTGTCCTGGAATTCTATATGTATACCAGGCTGGCCTCAAACTCACAGAGATCTACCTGCCTCTGCTTCCCTAGTGCTGGGATTAAAGGCATGCACCACGTCTGGCTCAGACTGCATTTTAACAAGCTCCCAGGGGATTCATGTACGCATTAAAAATGAGAGACATAGAAAAACAGAACGTGTTTCTGTTGCTAGCAGTCAAGTCCCACACCATATTAAATATATATGCATAAATGGGAAATATGGGCTATGCATCTTGGAATATATTATTGCGATATTAGAATATCCTTACTTTTATCTGCAGTGGGCTATGGCTTGAATACAGTTTGTCCCATGTGAAACTCATATTGAAATCAAATCCCCATTATGAGATAGTCAAAAGTGGGGTCAACTGAGACCTTCAAGGGCGATCAGGTCTTCATGCATGTGACTGATGGGCTAGCCTGAGAGTGAGTCTGCTATAGAAGTCAGTGTGGCTGTGTTGCTTTCAAGCCCCCTGTCTCTTACCACGTGATGCCCTGAATCACCTCTGAACTTGGTGAGCAGGAAGGCCATCAGTAATGTGGGCCCTTGACCTTTAGCTAGAATCATGACTCAAAATAAACCTCTCTTATTTCTAACTTCCATAGTCTGTAGTGTTGTGTTATCGGTAACAGAAAATGGACTAATGGTATATTCTCAGGACCTTCATCACTTACTATGCTTTGTCATAGTGCTAATGATCTAATCATGGGTTATACTGCTGTTTCAACATGTAAGGATTTATAGTTCTGACTGAAACATCATAAAAGAGGAGTTGTAGGTAAAGTTTCTATAATGTTCTGTATGAAATACATGTAAATGCAATTAAAAATTTATAAAATTTTCTACCCTTTCAAATAATGAAATTTAATGCTTTGATTCCAATACAGTGAATAAAAATACTACAAAGTATAGAAAAAAACTTTAATTGGCTGCAAAATATATAGACTATAAAAGTATGACTCCTTGGGGCTGGAGAGATGAGGTAGTGATTAAGAGCACTGGCTGTTCTTGCAGAGGTCAGGGGGTTGATGCTCAGCACCCATATGGTGGCTAACAACTGTCCATAAGTCCAGTTTCACAGAATCTGATGCCCTTTTCTCACCCCTTGAGCATTGTATGACATGGGTGCACTTACAAACATGCAGCCAATATACTCATACTCGTAAAATTAAAAAATAAAATTATTAAAAAATAGAAAAACTATGACTCAGTATAATTTTTCTCTAAATTACTATGGCAATTCTAAGCACCATGTAAACATTTAATTAAAGTACGGTGCTCGCGTTTTGAAGAGCAGATTCATTACTGAGCACATTACTTCCAAAAAGCCACCAAATTTTATTTAAGCACAATAAAATTTTATTTAAACACTTTTTTTCTCCAAAGAGTTTCCTCTAACAAGTAACATTTAGAATCATCTCGCTTACTTTGGTGTTTTAGGAACCCATTACTTAGAATACAGAGGTATGATTTCAGTCGAGATTTGTGGTATTTTTCTAACTAAAGGCATTCAGAAAACTAGAAACTAGCCCGCATTCCTCTGCCCTGCACTGACCAGACTTCTCGTTTTCCTCAAAGGCTTTATATAGAAAAGGTCAGGAGGAAGGTAAATGGCAAAGTGCAGAGGCGCGGCTACAGTGTGACTCTTCTGTGCCCCTCACAGGCTCTGTGCCGACACTTGGTTCCTAGACAGACGACGCTGGCAGACTACAGAAACCTCAGAAATGGGGATGTGCCCCAGAAGGGGTTGGTGGGATTCTGGCTTCTTCCTCTTTTTATTTTTTTATTTAATTTTTATTGATGCTTTGCACATTTCGTACATCATTTTCCAATTCAGATCAGGCATATTTCCCTTTCCCTTCCCCCCCACCCCCACCCCATCCCAGATCATGTATTCTGCCATAACTGTCCTGCATCTTTCTCTCAGTTTTTTTTTCCCTTTTTTAGCTATAAGTGATAATCCATGAGTACAAGCATCCTTCGTGCAAAACCAATCTGCAGGCTGTTGTGCCCAAACCCCCACAGCCCCACCTTCCAGCAGGGGGTGAAGGGTTGTATGTTCAATCAAGTTGATCAAATGAGTGTCCAGACTACATTGCTGTAGTTTCACCATTCACCCCAATCGGAGCCTTTACATTCTACCACGTCCCCTCTTCCGCAGATTGTTCCCTAGGCTTAGAAAAGGGGCACAGGTGGATGAGAAGTAAAACAGTCCACTCTCTCTGGAGCTGTTGACTTGGACTCTGGTCAATTCTGGCTGTTTCCTTTCATGGGCTGACAGTTTGTCCAGGAGTAACCTTTCGATCCTACTAATGAAGCACAAGCAATTAGATATATAGGTATTTAAGCAGCACTAATAGTTATGGTAGGTTACTTTGGCATAGACACATATGTTTGGATGATATGTTAATCCATGAAATTCATTTCCCCCCTGTTAAATATGACAGGGTCTTACTGTGGCTTATAACATCTCCTAACCTGTAGAGGATGTAGCTTGTGGCATCAGCCATGGGTTATTCTCCAAGGAGAGAGAGAGCCAATAGCCAATTAATTTGGGATATACAGGCACAGGCTTGCCTCTGCTGCACAGTATTTCCAGGCAGGTGAGGTGTAGCTGTGTTGCTGACGGTGGAGTCTTGCTTGACTCAGGGAGCCCGTATTTGCTTTATTGTGTTTAGTGGCCTTGGTAACACTCTCTGGCATTCCAGAGGCCATCTGTACACTTGCATGTGCAGTCTCAAACATCCCTCCCAGTTAACGTCAGGTCTTTGGCAGCAAGGTCTTATCGCCTCTCCTCACTGCAGGTTATCCCAACTTAGGGGCAAGGAAGCCCTTACCTTTTGTGGGGCCTTGGATTCCCCTGGCCAAACTTCCCCCTGGCTAGAAAATCCATTTGCTGATGTCAGAGCTCCTGCATTAATATTACTTTGCCTAAGTGCATAGCCCAAGGACTTTAGTATTATATTTGGTTCTAAAGAAAGAGTATAATCCTTTTCACAGTTCTTAGTCTATTAGTCAATTAAAAAGTCAACTCCAGATGGATTAAAGACCTCAACGTGAAACCCCAAACTCTGAAGAGATAATAGAAGAAAAAGTTGGCAGCCAGACATACAAGACATAGGCGTGTAGGAAAAGACTTCCTAAATCAGACAGCAGCTGCACCAAGAATTAAGGTCGACAATTTGACAAATGGGACCTCATCAAACTCAAAGTTTCTGTACATCAAAAGAAAACAACAAGGAAGTGAAGAGAAATCCCCACAGAGTGGGAGGGAAAACCTCACTGCAGATACATCTGACAAAGCATTGATTTTCCATGAATATATAAACTACTCAAAAAAACAAAGAAAAAAGAAAACAAACGCTCGCTCAATAGATCAGAGCAAATAAACTGAACAGAGACTTCACAAGCGGAGGAATTAGAGATGTCTGAAGAAAACACCTCAAGAACTGCTCAACATCACTAATCATAAGGAAATGCAAATCAAAAACCACTTTAAGATCATATCTTACTCCAGTAAGACTGGCAGGGATCAAGAAAACAAATGTACCAAGCTGGAGAGGTTGGTGGGGAAAGGGGAACACTCATCCACTGCTGGTGGAATTGTAAACTCCTACAGCCACTATGGAAAGCAGTGTGGAGAACCCTTGGAAGACTTTGGAAATGAACTTGCCACCCGACCCAGCCATACCACTCCTGGGCATGTACCCTCAAGACTTACGCCCCACAGAGATACATTTGCACGCCATGTTTATTTCAGCTCTCTTCACAATAGCAAAGAGCTGGAAACCAACCTAAATGCCCCCTCAACTGACGAATGGATAGAAGAAAATGTGGTACATTTACACAATGCAGTTCTATGCAGCAGTAAAGAAAGACGACATCCACGACTTTGCAGGAAAATGGCTGGAGCTTAGGAAAATCATGCTGAGTGAAGTAACCTAGTCCCAGACAACAACAACAAACGAATTGGTATCCCTCATCTGTGTGTGCTAGTGCCAATTACCAGTTGTAAGTATTTCTTGTGTTAGGCGCCCTGAGCTTCTGTACAAAGCAGTTGGACATTAATGCATATTTGGAAACACTACAACAACAACAGACCAATACTGCATCAAAAGAACTGACTGAAACAGTGAACTTCTGCTCAAAAACAGTCAACGTCCCCATGGAAAATATTGAGAAAGATAAGAGATGGAAAAGCATGTTTGGCAGCTGCTACGAGCTCTGACGGGTGGGGCACAGGTGCGGGCACACACGGGTCTAGATCTTGTTAAAAATAAAAATAAATAAATACAATTAAAAAAAAAAAATGTGAAAAAGAAAAAAATACAAAAGAAGGCGGCATGTTTTCCGGTTTTATAAGAGATTACCTCTATAATAGTTGTCTCCAATTTACAGTTGGAGAACGACCTCATCGTCACATTTCTCCTTGTTCTATGGAGGGGAAGGCAAGAAAGTCTCTCATATCAAAACCTTTGTGGCACCTAGAAGGTGGACTGTTTGGTGCTCCCACGATGAGGTGCAGCCTCACCACAGGCCCAAAGCTCCAGGGCAAACTGATCCTGACCTGAGCTTCTGAAGCTGTGGAGCTAAAATAAACAAACCTTTTTAAAAACGAGCTGATTGTCTCGGTTATTTGCTGCATTGGCAGAGGGATGTTTAATACAGGCACTACTAGGTCATTTGGCAGGTGATTCAACAATCATCAGGTAAGGTAATCAACTCATCCTAGTTTGCCTGAGACTTGCTTTGTTTTAAGCAATTAAAGTAGAAGCTTAAACTTTTCCAGGAGGGCTGGAGAGATGGCTCAGTGGTAAAGAGCACCGACTGCTCTTGCAGAGGACTCGGGTTCGATTCCCAGCACCCACATGACAGCTAAGAACCATCTTGAACTCCAGTTCCAGGGGAATCTGATGCCCTCTTCTGACCTCTGCGGCATTGTATGACACGGGTGCACAGACCTACACGCAGACAGTACACTCATACACATTAAAAAAAAATTTCTTTCTTTTTTTTTTTTTGATGGCCTAGCGGTTAAGAGCGCCGACCGCTCTTACAGAGGACCCGGGTTCCATCCCCAGCACCCACATGGCAGGTGAGAACCGTCTGAAACTCCAATTCCAGGAGAACTCCAGTTCCAGGGGAATCCGACACCCTCTTCTGACCTCCGTGGCATGGCACAACACGGGTGCACAAATCTACATGCAGACAGTACATTCATACACATACAGAAATAAATAAAATTAAAAAAAAATTTCCAGGAAATTGAAGCATACTAGCACTTTATGAAGAACTATCACAACATTTATATATTTTGGAATTCTTGCCAATTTTTAAGGATAGAGTAGTTTTTACTTTAAAATAAAGAAAGAAAAGGTCTTAAGTGTCATCAGTTCTTTCACATTACTAGTGGGAATGTAAATAGGTGTCATCATTTAGGAAGGCAGACTGGCATTGTATTCTAATGAAGAATATGCAAATACCAGGTGTTCTACTTTCATTCCTGTTGCTATGACAAACATCCTGACAAAAAGTAGCATAGGTGAGGAAAGGGTTTATTCAGCTTACAATTCCAAATTACAGCCCATCACTTTGGGGAAGTAAGGGCAGGAACTCAGCGGGCTAGTTAGATCACATTCGCAGTGAAGAGCCGAGACAGAGAGAAATGCATCCTGCTTGCCTGTTCTACTCATACACAGTCAAGAGACCTGCCTGGGGGCATGGTGCCACCCCATAGGTGATTTCCCATAGATAATCAAGACAATACCCCATTGACATACCTAGAGGCCAACCTGATCTAGATCATTGCTCAGTAAAACGTTCTACCCAAGGGATTCTAGATTACGTTGAGTTAGGTGACTGAGTTCTAGTATTAGGAATATAAACAAACCAATAAAACCTACCCTTGTTCATATTAAAGGGACTTTAACCAGCGTTTAATAATAGCAAAAACTTGGAAAGAACCCAAATGCTCATCAATAGGAGAGTGATTTAAAAAACTATTGAGTAACTACATAGTAGAATATTAATGACTCTTTAAGTAATTGTAATGGCTAATCTTGATTAAGAACTTGACACAACCGGGGAGAGAGAGCCTCATTTGAGGAATTTCCTCCATCAGATTGGCCTTTGGACATGTCTGTGGACATTCTATTGATTGTTAATTGATGTAAGAGGGCCTGGCCCACTGTGGGTGGTACCATCCCCAGGCAGGCAGGCCTGGGCTGTATAAGAAAGGTAGCTAGCTGCTTATGAGTCTGGAAGCAAGCCAGCAAGCAGTGTTCTTCCATGGTCTCTTCTTCAGCTCCTGCCTCTGGGTTCCCTTAACAATGGACTGTAAAGTGTAAGCTGAAGTAAACCATTTTCTCCTCCAAGTTGGTTTTGGCCAGTATTTTATCACAGGAACAGAAAGCAAACTAGAATACAAATTAATTCTTGAAACTTCCTTCAATTCTTCACCTACAAGTAGATGAATCTTACAATATATTAAGTAGAAAAAAACTAAGTGTGAAGAGATTATCTACACATACAAGATTTGCATACAAGTAAAGCCACTCAAGGAACAGTACCTCTGTGCACTGCATGTAATACTTTGGTCAATGATAGACCCACTATGATAGTGGAGATGAAAAATTCCTATCACTTAGTGAGGTAATAGACCTTATACCATTGTAGCACCCCTCACCACTCACAGGTTGGTGGTGTTAATAGCATAAAAAACAGTGTAGAAAATATAGCATGTGTAGCTACATATAGCATATAATACTTGATAGTGGTAATAAATGACTGTCACAGTTTTTTATATCTAGTACATTACTTTTTATTTTGTGCTATTTTAGTTGGTGTTCTTTCTACTTAGCAGAATATCAATGTTTCCTGTACAAAACCATTCCTTCCCTGATAGCAGACCCATCTGCCTTGTGTTTACTATATCTCTTGTTTGTTTCAAGAGGCCATACCAAGTGATTACCTATTTCATCTAGGTTTGAGTGAGTACCTTCTGTTATGTTCACACAATGACAAAATGGCCTACCAACTAATAATTTCTTGGAATGTATCACCACTGTTAAGTAGTACATGACGGTACATGTTTTAAAAATACATAGAGAGTTTTAATATATAACTGTATCCCCCTTTTTTATTTTAGGTTTTTATTGTTTGACCCATGAATCTCAAAAAGGCAGTTGTATTACACATACCTGTAGGCAGGAATCTAAGTATAAATTTTCATTAAATTTACACAAGCTGTTTATCATTGACTGTATGTTGTTAATTTGGGAAGCAAATTTAATTCCTTTAGTTAAATTATCCATAAATAAAAAGGGGGATACAGTTATATATTAAAACTTTTGTCAAATTTTTCAATTTAAAACTATGGGAAAAGATTCGCATGTTTCCACAGGTCAAAATGTCACCAACTTAATGGCTGAGAAAGAAAAGATACAGCTTTGCATTGTGCAGGATATACCAAGAAATACCAGCAGAAAAGTTGGCCCAGCTAAACATTAAAAGGAAGAAAAGCCTCAGACTGCTACAGGCATCAAACATCTCCGTAGATCCTATTTGTAACAACTATTTATAATGTGTCCTAATGAACTTTTACCTTTCAGGTGCCACAAAGTTTTAACATGAGAGACTTTCTTACCTCCTTTTCATAGAACAAAGAAAAACATGATGGTAATGAAGTCATTCCCTAACTGTAAATTAGAGCCAACTGTTACAGAGGTAATCTCTTTTTTTTTTTTTTTTTTTTTTTTTTTTTTTTTTTTTTTTT